>CM032640.1:10986888-11157130 GCA_019097785.1 Fraxinus excelsior
CTTTCTTTTATTTGAAAGTTGCAAATGATGAAAATAAGGGATTTAACAGAGGAAAAATTAGTTTCTGATGTTTAAAGGATAATGTCCATTTCTGAAAGCTATATGATTTTTTCTCAGATTTTAAATTAGTTGACCTCTATATCTTTCCCCCTTGTAAATTATGGATATTGGTTTGAGGGAAAATTTATCCTCTTGATTAATAAGGGAGGGTAATTAGACTATTTATGCAGTTGATCTTTTTGCTTGATTAATTTAGGGGTTCGTCATACGCTGACATACCAGTTGCATTATAATGCTTAAGGTGCCTTCACTTCCCTTCAAAAGTTAAACCCTTAGGGAAGACTCAGGGGTCGTTCTCTTTGTGTTTTGAGTTTTGAATTCATTTTGTATTTTGTGTTTTGAGTGCCTGCTTTGGAATTTCTGAAAATGCGTTCTTTTTGTCATTTTGAAAAACTGTTTCTCAAAACATGAAAATGGAAAACGCTTTCACTTTGAAATTTTGAGAATATTTTTTTATAATAATTTATTCAAGAAATCTGATTATTCAATAATTTTTTATAGTTTAATGTTAATATACTATTAAATAACATATAAATTTTAAAGTTGGTGAATCTTGAAATATTTGTTTCTAGATATAAAAAACACAAATTAAATTAAAATTGGCAAATTCTTATTTTTGTCCTTGTACGTAACTTGTGACAAGAATTAACAAGCATCAAGTCACAACCAAACCCAATCAAGTTGCAAAAAAATTTAAACTTCAGCTCATGTTAACGTGGTAATAAATATTTTGAAATCAATTTTATCGAGTTCATATTAGTTCTCACAATTCTTTCCAAGTACAATTTTGATCATCTAAACAAATTAATAACACGAGGACAAATCCTCCTATGTACCAAATCAACAACAAAATAAGTATATCTAAAAGAGTTTGACAACCAAATAAATTACATTGACAAAAAAGTTATTCTTCAACTCTAGCTATACACATATCATTATTTTACACGTATATATACTACATATTTGTTAAAAAAACACAAATAGATATTCCAGTAGCAGTAACATCCGAAATTTCTGAAGGCATTTTCATCCACTTTTTTCAGGGCACCTTTCTTCACGGTTGACGGTTGCATTTAGGGTTATGCTAGTTCTGTTGCTGCAGTGAAAACTCCCCAATAACATATTTTCTTTCTCCTTTATATTATTCTTATGCATTAAATCTTCTCTTGGAGTGAATATGTAGAATACTTTTGTTCAGATAAGGGACCATTTTCCTTGCTGAACACCTGCACATAAAACCATCATAAATACTTGGAGTTAGACGTTACCTAAGAGCATCTTCAGATTAATAGGAATACAAAAGAGGCTGCTGCAACTAACAAAGAGTAGAAGACGAAAAAAATTCAAAAGGGAAGTGCATGAAACATATATTAATTTGGTTCCTCTTCCACTCGTTCAAATTTATTGAACTCCACATGACAAAGGAGAGACTAAAATTAGGTTGGCATATGTGACATGCCAATGGGAGTAAAAAACTATTCAGCGCTCCTTCACATAATTATAATGCGTCTAATAAAGGCACAAAGCTTGGTGTTTAAGCTGAAAGTCCAAAGCCATGTACACACTTCATTGTAGCAAAACACAAAACTATATGTAAAGTACGATTCAACGTAAACCCATAATATTTCTAGAAAATTCAGACATTGCCCCAATATTCAGCGCATATCAGTTAATTTCATCAAGTTGAGCAAAAGACATGAAACATTGCAAAATTTTCACTTCAATGACAACTGCATTTTGACACGCCAAAAATAGCCTCCTAGCATGCACCTCATTGTGCTTTCAATTATATACATAACAGCAAAGTTAAACAAAACACAAGACGAACATAAGCATTTAAGCTGAAGGATAACTTTAAAATGGAAAATATAAGGCCAAAGCCACCTGAACCACCACTTCGTTGCACCGATGCTCCTTTGCCTAGTCAATATAAAACTTATACACTTTGGAAGTAGGGTCTTGACAAACAATTGACCAATATGTGATGCCACAAATAGGACAGGAAGGGGACAATGGCACTCCTTTATCAAGATAAAAGAAAGACTAGCATGTCTTAATGATAAAACTAGGATCTAATTTTACTTAACTGATCATATCAATCTCGAAATCAGTCCAATTAGTGCACCTATTTCCAATACCTATTCAACATTTCACTTTTACATTACAATTATATTTTCTTAAAAAATCTTTTACTGGTAATCTGTTAATTTTAAATTGTGTCTTGCTACAGGTTTAGGTGCAGGCCATGCTGTGCATCTTGGCTAACATAGGCATTAGTCATTAGTGAATTAATATGATTTGTCCTATAAGTAACACAAAATCTCCTACTTTTTTAATTCAATGGTTCCCTTCAGCTGTAAGAAAAAAAATTATAATCCTAACACATAAATTAAATAGATGCCCTAAGATGCTAGTGTTATTTCATAAGATAACATTCATCATCAGAAAAAATGTGAAGAACTTATTTTCATCCTTGTGACTTCAAAATCTAAAATTCAATCTCTAATAGTTATGTTTTATCACTCATGTCATTTGGTGTTCATCTTTATCGTATCTATATACTTCATTGAACAAAAGAAAAGCTTAAATTAAAAACTCAGTTAACTGCCCCCCTCAATTTACATAAATCACAGCGAAACAAATGAAACCCACAAATTGTAGCTCATTACTAATTTTAAAATCTCGGAATAAGAACTTCTCTAGAAGATGCATAAGCAGAATTAATTTTTAAATAGTTACGCAAGAGAAGAATGTCTGTATAAATAGTTAAATAGAAGAAAAATAAAGGAAATTCTACCGATGGAGAGAATGGGTACCTCGAGACTGGATTCGTAAAATTCGAACTGCCCATCAATCCCTTCGATTCGTAAGCTCGTTTGGCCGCTGTACAAATCCCTCGACCGCCCTCGTAAGGATTCCTCCGACGAAAGATGGAATAGTTTGAAAGGGTTTGAGGGTGGATAGTGGGAAAAATTTAACCACCCCCAATCACTCATCAACAGCATCCTCTTCTTCCTCCGCACTTCCAAAACTGGCAGTGGAAGCTTTGGATCGTGGGTTTGTGAGATGGGAAATGGAATAGCAGAGAGAGAGAGAGATAAGGCGAAGTCGTTTGTCGTGTTTTCTAAAAATACCGTGTTTTGACCTCAAAATTTCCAAAACGTGGTTTTGGTCATTTTGTGTTTTTAGTACAAATGTTTTTTCCATTTTCCAAAACGAGTTTTCGAAAACAGGAAAGAGAACGTGTTTTTACTGTTTTGAAAAATCGAAAACAGAAAACAGGTTGAAAATGACAAAGAGAACAGGCCCTCAGATTTTTGAAATTGTAAAATTATACTTTTGCTTTGCAACTACATATCTCCTATCCTGATAGGTAGCAAATGGGAATGGTAGAGAAAAATGCGTTTGTATTGGTAGCTTTTGGAAAATAATGCTATCAGCGTCTAACAGTTGATATTTTCCTCCTTGAACTGTCTGTACCCCTTTTCCAAATTAAGCCCCTGTTTGGTCCAGATTAAAATCCGATTTAATCCAAGTCGAAGTCAAACAATCAATATGGTCCCACAACTTTTCAACCACATATTTCAAAAACTTTTATCACAATCCACTAAAAATCTAATTTTAATCCCCACCAAACACCCTCTAAGTGAGGAAAAAGTGACTCATGTTGCCTATCCCTAGTTAATAAAAAATAAGACTTAACTTATTGTATGACATCCTTTTGATCTATTTAAACTTTTTTTTTACCTATAGCTTTTAAGAACATAACTGAAAGAACTGGTGTAATTCGGGCAAATTATCATCTAGATGTTGATTGTGGACACTGTTTTTGTCATGATTTCATGTCTTTTCTGTCTTGTAGCTCGTGCATGGCTGGTGTTAAATGCAGCTATGCAGAAGCTGGCATGAAGAAGGATGTCAATGTCGGGACAATTGATGTGGTGGCTGATGTTAAGGCTGAGCGAGTATGGCCCAAGATATTTCTCCATTTTGTTCATTTATATTATAAGATGCAACTCTGGCAACTTTGTGATGGAGTCAACAAATATGACTTAATAATTAATTAGAGTACATTAAACAAATAAAATAATTAGAAATAACTAATATTTAAATCGTGTTTGTCAACTCCGTCGAAAAGTGGACATTACTTATGCATATCCATTGCCAGATTGTAGTATTAGGAGGTAGCGGTTTTGTCGGTTCTGCAATACTGAAGGCTGCCGTATCAAAGGGTATCGAGGTCATTAGTCTTAGCAGGTGCAACAATCTCTCTTCAAGAACCAGACCATTTAATTTCAATTTCTTATTGCTTAAGTCCTAAGTTATCAGGTTAATTATTTTTTAAACTGAGTTCTAGTAAATGATTCGTTGTCACATACTTCTAATGCCTGCCTTCTCTCTCTCACTGTTTGAAGTTGTTGATTCTGAAGCACTAATGAATGTTACAGGTCAGGGCGTCCTTCATACACAGCTTCATGGGTAGATCAGGTCACATGGGTGACAGGCAGGTTCATTTCTCTATTTCTACCTTAAGTAGATTTACAATGATACAGCTTCTAAGCTACTGTTTTTGCAGTTTGGTACGTCGTAGTGGATAGGGTTGGACAGTAAACAATGTTTCAGCTTTTCTGTTCTCTTTCTTAATATTATTGAGTACCATCGAACCTATCTAGTCAAACTTACCATTGAGTTTATATATGGGCTATGGAAGCAGAAATGTTTTTTCTCTTTCCTTTCTGTTTAATGTAACTCTAGCTCTTTAAATATTGTAATTCATCAATAAGCATTTGTTTCCTTTCATATGCATCTAACTCATCGTTCAAAACCAACGATTATACACAGATGGATGACATAGCTGAATAAGCAGTATATCTGATGGCAAATTCTAGATAATCCAGAAACTTTATGATTTATTGAAAACTCAAGATTCTATCAAAAATAAGTTTTAGTCGACTTGTAAGTATGCTAAGAGAAACAAACACAGGTATAATATTGAATGATTGAAATGTAGCTTGTTTTCTTTGCCAATAATGTTCCACCTTTTTAATTAGATTGTCATTCTTTCTTCAGAAGAAGAGAACAATATGACTCGATGGATATCCCCTATGTACTGGTGGATTTAGTAGAGACAGATGTTTGTTAGCCAAGGCATGGTCTTCACATTAGTAGAAGCAACGTGTCCAGAAATCCTAAACCCCAAAATTATAAGTAAAATATAACATAATAAAATCACCAAAAACTAAACGTTGTAATGAGCAATTCCATCTTTTCCCATATTTCCACCAGATTCCTAGAAAGCTTCAAGTTCTGCTAACAGAAAGAGAGGAATAAACATCCTAAATGATTAAAATCATCCTTCCCTGTTGGTATTATGAGGAAGAGTTCTTTTCAAGTGCTTTATCTCGGAAAGGTGAAAAAAGTTTTCTGGTCAGCTATATAGATGGCCTTTCATGAGATCATGCTAAAAGGTTTTCCGCCTTCTTTGAGTACATATTGTGAACTTTATGACAACTTTTGGAGGCTTCAGAACACAAGTTTATGTGTTGAGAATAAAGATCTGAGCTTGTGTAAATAATTTATGATTGACCGGACATTCGTCAGAAAGGTAATATAACAAGGAGGTCATTAATTATATAATGTGTGCTTTAAGCAAAAGTTTGACTGGTTCTCCAGGCTTCCTATGCTTTAAATGGGGAGAAGAAAAGCATTGTAAATAAAGAGCAGAAAATATGGAGGAAAACTGAGAGAGGGAAAAGAAGCAGTCATAATTGTCTAATCCTTAAATACGGTTTTACCCAATATCAAAAGAGATGCTCACAGCCCTGATATAGGCCCTTTAATATTAAGATCAATTAATCTTAATCTTTTAAAACTTGTAACAGGAAGAAAAAATCTGTTCGAGAGTTCGGGGATGGTATTGACATAGTCCTATGGGTTAAGAATATGATGGATGGAAAGAAGGATTGGGTGCTCAAGATCTTTAATCCAAGTCTCTCTACAGTCCCCCTTCGTGAGGTGATGATGTATTCTATGTTGCAATGCTGTGAGTTGTCAAGCTCTGGAGCCAACCCCCCACCCCACCATGCACGAGATGGTGGAGTAAATTTAATAAACACTCATTGAACTTTAAACTAGCTGGCGGTGCACCCACTCTATGATGCTACTTGCCCATATCTCATTATTGTTGTCACCTGTCGGAAACGCTAGAAATGCCATGCTGATTTCAGGGGCCAATTAAAAGAAGGAAATTTGATTTCAAATGCCATGGATTAGGAGAGAGATGTCGTGAAAATAGTTTTGGAGAAATTCCAAGTTGTCAAGATTTAACACATGTATTTGCCACGTTTGATTTATGATTAAACGTGTATTTTTCCATCCATTTGGAGAGGAGAGTTAAATGAGTTGTGGATGGATAATTATATCAAAAGATGAGTGAGTATTGGGCAACCCGTTAAAGATTAGTGAGCAAGTAGTAACACGTTTAAAGTTTAATGAGTGTTCATTAAATTTACTCCAAGATGGTGCATAAACTTACCAAGTTTCTAAATCTACCAATCTCCAATTCAGGAGATTCAACAACCTTGGAATCCCCTCCACCTACATCTAATTTAGCATCTCCGTCCACAGCTCCTCCAAAGGACACGGAGGACCACCAGACCATCTTAGTACTTCTTTTTTCTCATTTAGAGTCTGGCTAACTTCTGCGACAGTTTTCTCATTTTTTTCTTTATTCCCTCATGGAGGTGGTGCGCATCCATTGCAATATCTTGTACAGTAGTAGGATTGATGGGGCATTCTAATACTATAAATTATGTTTTAAAAAAAAAACTAAACAAAACAAGACGTGCCAAAATAATGTAAAGAGAAAAATAACTCACCTGATTCACTTCTGATCTCAGGTGAATTATAATTAAAAAAACATTTTACTATGCTAAATGTGTTAAATCCACTGATGGTACTACTACAGTACTTTTTCTACTTTATTAGAATTTATAATTATGCCAAGCTACGGCAGAACCAGAGTCGAAGTTGGTCACAAAGACTACCACTGACACCTGAAAGAACCACTTTTTAATTGACATGCAACGCTTTTATATTTTGGATTCGTAGAGGGTAGAATTTGGGATGAAGAAATTACCAAATTATTGATTATTATGAATTGGTTCAGTTTTCTGTATTTAACTCATTCTGGATGTTTATCTTGCACGTATATTTTTTGAGTATCCTTGGACCTTGCAGGAGATGTTTTCTATGCAAACTGGGAGGAAGTGCTTAACGGAGCTACTGCAGTTGTTTCGACACTTGGAGGTTTTGGCAGTGAGGAACAGATGCAAAGGATTAATGGGGAGGCTAATATCGTGGCAGTAAATGCTGCTAAAGATTTTGGTGAGGAATTATCCGTCGTAAACTTTGCGTTTATTTGTCTGGGATTCCTATTTGTATGGCCTGTTTGAAAAACTCATTTATTTTTACTTTGCCTTAGCTACAGTTTACTGGATAGAAATATGTGATTACATCGTGTCACATGACTTGTATAATTTATTTCTTTCTCATTTCTCTGTAGGCATTCCAAAATTTATATTGATATCAGTTCATGATTATAACCTACCATCTTTTCTACTCACATCGGGTTACTTCATCGGAAAGAGGAAAGCAGAATCTGAGGTTCTCTCCAAATATCCAATGTCAGGTAACTTGTTATTTTTCTAGAGCTCTCTATCTTTCTACACAAATCGGTTGATAAATGCTGGAAGGTAAACTATAATTAGGTACAGGAAGTGGTTTATTGTAGTTGCAGTTGATTTTGTTGGTACCGAAACCGTAGTTATTAAACCTGGATCTGATCGGCTAGTCCGACCAGGAACCTGGTAAACCGGACACTGGTTCAGTCCAATTCGTATATATAAACTGAGAAGCAACAGAACCGCTTTAGACATGCCTAAACCGCTCGATTTTCATTCAATCGGTCGAGTTGAGACCTGCCAGAACCAGTGGGTTTTTGTCAAAAATGGCTAGTGCATTTTATTATTTATCAAAATGAAGAGACCATGCATTAAACCCAGCATCTATGGGTTGATGGAGGAACCTAATATCACTAGTCTATCTCGCTAGATGATCATAATTCTTGTTCAAATAAAATATATAAGCTACTAATTATTGTATTATTTTAAATATTAATTTGTCTTAAGAAAAAAATCCAATTAAGAAAATATGAAAATTTATCTAAATAATTATAAAAAGAGCAAAAAATCAAAAATTTATAATACTCAATTACTAAATTACTAAATGAAATATTAAATTAGAATGCACATTAAGTTGCAAGCTCATGGTTTATATTTATGTTTTTGTTTTAATTTTTGACCCAGCTATACCCGCTGGTTCCTGTTAATCCAGTGCTTTGGCTGAGTTAATGATCGAGCCGAATTATATAACTATGACCGAAACAGACTTCCTGGTTAATGAAAGAGGACATGTACTACTCATCACTTCCACACCAATTAGACTTCCTGGTTAATGAAATGCCAGGGAATTAATTTAGCACAAAATTGGTAAATATAATATATATTGCCACTAGTTCTCAAACATTATTTCAGAACAGTCTCTGACCTCAAATATACCCCGACATGTCACACCTATATATAGCTTCATGAAAATGTATCTCATTGATGTAACTTGATAATTCTCGAAATCTTACACATGACCTGGCCCTCATGAAATGATCCTCATACCTAGTTTAATGACCTTCGATTAAATAAATGAGAACAACTTATATCAGTTATTCAAACCATCAGGCTGAAAACCAGTCCTTTGGGGTTGTAAGATATTATGTTGGCATAGGTACTGTAGATATCCATGCCCTTGGTATCAATACTTGGGTATTGGTATTGATACTTGTGCTAACATGAAGCTTAGGTATTGGTTAAGGTTCCAGCTGCAATTTGTGAACCTAAAATATGTTGTTGTTATTGATTAAAGAAAACTGAGAAAATTGCAGAAATAGAAACAGAAACAATAGCCATTCGAAAGGGCTAAAACTCACCTAAAGGTCTCTCTTCTATTCACTCAATGTCCTCCCTTCTATTGCTAGTTTCTACCTTTATTTATAGATCTCTTCTAACAAAATTCAGTTTTCCCTCCCCACCCATTTGCAGAATATTTTGCTTCTGGATCCTTCTAGAATAAGTGAGGTGAATTGGAGATTATCGGTATTTATATTGAGATCTAGGTATTGACAGACAGGTTTGACAAGCACAAGTAGGGACTAATTTATACAGTTTTATTGTCTCGGTGAATCATACAACTATAATGAAATGAACGATCAACCAAAATTTATCGAATTTGAAAAAGAGTTCACCCTCTTATCTTGATTTCTCGAACCGAGAAATCCATAAATTCCAATGGGAGCAAGAATTTTCAGGAAAATTTAGAACATTTCGTTTTTTAGCAAAAGAGCCGCCTGCAAGTAGTGTTCGATCAGTTACGTATTAATCAATTTCGATTGATTGGTCTGAGGTTATCGACAAAAAAGATTTGTATAAGCCACTTTGTTTCTTTTTGTCTAACTCAATTCCTTTTTTCTGTGTGAATTTTGAGAATATCCCCATTCATTGGTCTGAGATCTACATCTATAGATTGAAAGGTTCAAATGATCAATTCTGCAATCAGTTGCTAGAATCAATAAGTCTTCAAATTGTTCATTTGAAAAAAAAGGAAATTCATCTTATTGGATGATCATGATACTTCTCGAGAATCGAAATTCTTGATCATTGGAGGAATAATATCACTCTTTTTGTTCGATAATATCCCAAAATGGATGATTGACTCATTCTATTATAAATAATCACAGGAAATCCTTTGATAACGCGGGTTTCTATTTCTCAATAATATTCCACAATTAAGACAAGTAGCTAATCCCGTGAAACCATTTCATAGAAGTTCTCACCGAAGCTAAGAGCTCGAGCTACTAGCTAAGTGGGCGCAACAGTTTAGACTCAACCATTACATAATATGTAATGTTGGGTTTTTCCAACAATCTTATTCCTACTGAACCTCTCGGTATGGATTTATTCCTCTATCTCCCTTTCTATTCCCCTCTACCATCTTTCTTGGCATGGACTAAATGGCTAGTGAGATACCGGACGATTTCTACCCTTGACGGTCACATATATAAGACGGAGCCTAAACCCTTGGGCCAGAGTAAGAGTAATCTCTCTGTCTAATCACCGAGTCCGGCATTCCAATTCGGTCACTGTTCGGATGGTGTTCACCTGACCGTTTACATGCTATTGTAATCGGCATGCTCCTTTATCAACTTAGGTTAGCGATTTGCTCTACTTTAGATCTCTCTTGTAGATGCGCTCTTTTTAGCTGCTATCTTTGATTGGAAAACTCATGCTAGGGATTACAATGGCCTCTGTATCTGCCTTACCAGCTTATACGAAGTAAGTCATTGAGAGACCAGAAGTAACCCCTTAACACGTTCAAGAAGATAACCATGTCATTTGACCATCCAAAACATGAGGTATTCCAATTAACATCTCAGTTTCATTCACATAACCTCACCAAAATCACACCTAACCATTTTCACAATTTTCATCATATTCAAGGTATATATATAAACATTGTAAGTGTTGCAAAATCATGGGCACTCCCCGAATTTATCCCTAAAGTAGTGTACAATTTTTAAAGAGTCATTTGCTCATCAAAAGAGACCTTATAATTCAAAGCATTCAAAAGACTTAACTTTGACAAGATTCTGCACTAGTAGCCCTATTCTTTGCTTCCGTTGTTTTCTTCTCTACAGAGTTATGTTGGATTTATTAGCCTTTGTGCATTTATTCTCTGCTTTGACTTTGCTAAGATCCACACTTATCTCCTCCTTGGGAACATGTATCAAGAATTCTACTCTTTACTCTTGTGATGCAGGCGGAAGAATAAATGAATGCAAATACAGGACTATAAAAGGAAATTCATGCAGGAATTAACCATTTAGGTCAATATTCAAAATAGACCATCTTACAACATAATATAACACCCTTTTTATACAAAACTCCTAACTAGACTTTTAAAGCAAAACAACCTCTAGAAACTTAACTATTTTGAATAAACTCTTTATCAAAATAAAACTCGTAACTCTAGAAAATTTATATATTTTGATTAAACTCCTAGTCAAAATAAAACTTCTACTAAACATAAAATGGCAAAAGATTAAAGTGTAATTAACAATAACAAAAATTAAACAATAAAATATTAAATTATAGGGTCCACAGGCTTCAGCTTCCCACCAAAATTTGAAATTTTCCTTTAGAATAGGCAAGGTCTATCTGGTGGGAATCCTTGTAGATCCTCGGGAAGTACCTCTAGAAAATGATGTACCACCAGAACATTAGGTTGTCAACTTATGTTCAGTCATGGTGTTCATGGCGCTGACCAGATACTACATTGCATCCAATGTTCAGTAGCCTCCTAGCTTTCTCATTGGAAATCTCGAGCCTTGGGCTATTATCCACAAATATGGATGGCTCTTTGTTAAAGTGGTTGGAATGCCACTCTTTTCTTTCTCCAATCAATGGTGACATTTTGCTTGAGTAGATCCATCCCAAAGTCAAATCATAAACTCCCATCCCCAATTTAATCCAATTTGCATGTAATTTCCATCAATCTGGATTGGAAATGCCCTTAGAATCTAATCCCTCTATTGTACCTCCCCAAATTGGACTATCACCCATAATTGTTTTATATATTTGTCTGATGGAATGCGCTTTGATTTTACATACTCAACTGATACAAGATGAATGCATTGCTCTGAATCAACTAATAGTACTAGACTGACTGCTTAGAATAAAAAGAATATTACCTAAATTACATTTTAATTGTATGAAATGTTCACACCCAGATTTTAACAACTAAATTACATTTTAATTGTATGAGATGTTCATAATATTTACACATTATCACATTTACATCTCAAACTATTTTTTCATTGCATTTTTATTCTCGAATTAACATAAATTGTTCCAAGTTATGATTTCTCTCTAAAATTTTCTTTAAAATAGAGTAAAAATATTCATTTGTCCATTTTATTTTTGAATAAGCAAAACAAATAATATTGTAAAATACGATTAAATATTTGACCCTCATTTTAAAGCACGTTAATAATATTTTTGGACGAAAATCATGAGCAATGTCAATTCTCTTATTAATGAAATATTAAAATAAGAATATGATGATAAAAAAATGAAGGATATAAGTGCGATAATGAATAAAGGTTAACGACCTTTAATTTAATTAAAATATAATGTATTTGTAAAAAAAAAAATGTGGTGTGAATATCATTACTTTTAACTCATACTTTGCAAACCAAATCAAGCTATGGTCCAACATGCAAAACGAACATATAATTTTAGAACTAAATGAGTTAAAGGCTCATCCAGTAAATATTATGCATGCGTATGAATAATATCGAGAAAATTGTGGGGCTTTCGTAATCATCATAATCATCATCATAGGAGAAAATATTCTCCTACGTCATTCTTGTAAAAAATCTGATGATCAATTCATTTCTCACAAAATAATGCAAGTACAACATACCATAGATGAATATGTGAAATTCATATTGATAGCATTCTAGATATAAATGTTCAAATTATTGTTGTATAACATGATGGATTATAAATGTGGAAGTGCAAATAATGAATATGAAAGGCTGGGAGATGACACTTTACAAATAACATAATCTCGAATGATTAAATAATTGTGGTTAATCACTTGTTAAGCTGTAAAATCTATTTGCATTGCATTCAAAAGATCAAATGTGGTGGACGAGTGTCCTTTAGTTGGTGTCTCTTCGTGATAACCATGGCTTTCATTTTTCAACTTCAACAGGTGTAGTTTTCAGACCAGGGTTCATATATGGGAAGAGGAAAGTCGATGGATTTGAGATCCCTCTGGATGTGATAGGGGAACCGCTTGAGAAGTTTCTGCTTGCTGCAGAAAATTTTACTAAACCTTTAAACTCTCTGCCTGCCTCCGATTTACTCTTAGCCCCACCAGTTAGCGTTGACGATGTTGCCTTTGCTGTTGTAAATGCTGTCATAGACGACGACATCTTTGGCATTTTCACCATCGAGCAAATTAGGGAAGCGGCAGCAGCGCTTAAGGTTTGAAATACTTTTCACTTGCCAGTTTGAGATCACTCTCGCGCCTTGGAGTCGGGCTCTCTTTTTGTCCTTGAGACAGCAGAAAAACAGCAGTTATAAACATTTATTTCTGCGCATCAGATGTGTTTGATGCTGCTTTTCAGTTGGTTATCATATCTAATTGGCTTTAATAACCAGTATAATTGGCATTAAGTTTTTCATTCTCGACCAATTTTAATTGATACAATTGCATGATGTGAACATATTTTCATGCTCGACCAACTTAGATTGATGCCATTGCATGATGTGAAACATGCTTTAAAGAAATCGATTTGAGCTTTTCCTTCTATTAAATGGCACCTCGAATGGGTATATTTGAATAAGTCATTAATTGGTTCAATTGATCCTAGTAAAATCAAGAAATGCAATAAATCTGCACTTGAACCTCTTCTAAAAATAACTGGATTCTTCATTGGTTGGAGATATTCGTAAAATCATATTAAAGAATGGGTAGAAGACTGGTAAGAGTGGCGAGATTAATCATACATGCAACCGCACGTTCTTAGAAGAAAAACGCCCAAAAAAGATGGCCAATATAGACCATGGCCCTACTTCATAACATCTCATTAAGAAAGATTTGTTTCTCTGAGCGATCACAATTATTATTAGCTAAAAGATGTGCTCTGCGGCGTTGTACATGCACTGCAGGAAAGGATTTCTTGTTCACAGATCTCATACAAAAATGCTTCACCGCGACTTAACATTGAATGCACTTTAGCCGTGTCTTTTCTTTCCCAGGGACTGTTCCGAAAGATACCTAGATCACAAACCAAAATCAGTACACATAATAAATGAAATGATTGAAAGTTTTAACATTTCCATCGTCCAAGTTAAAATCAAACAGCATCAAGACCATGCATTCACTTGAAAATATCTCTACTTTTGAGATTTGGCATTCATCAGTATAGATACAGATTTTATCCTTAGGTCTACAAGATTTTGATTCACCTTCCCACCTTTTATTGAAAAATATAAGTAGGAAGTAAGGGTACAAGATGTCCAGTAAATAGACGAACCAAAACCACCACAATGCTGAGATGTCAAGAGAGGTTCTAGGCATTGCCCAATCAATTCCAACTTCCAATAACAACTTGCTCCAGAGTCTAGAGGCCAACTCACAATGCAATAAAATAGGATTAATCAATTTGGCATCAATATAACACGACACATTAAAAAGAAAGCAAAAGGATTTATTGTGTCTTCTCTTGGATCATGTCACCGGTCTTTTACTTGCCATGAACCACCAATGGAATGAAAACATTTTTACTTTAGAATGGATAAATCAACTTCCAAATGAAATTAAAAGGAAGAGGAGGAATTTGAGAGGAATAAGAGTGAAAATTATTTGCTAGAAAAGAAGACCAGAATAATTTAGAACCCAAACGATCTACATTTTTACCCTCACTATCTACCCGAATGTGGAAACCTCTAATTCTTCGAGCAAAAGAATAAATTTCTCTGAAACTAAATTACATCCATTAAAAGAAAAAATGAGGAAATAGAATCTCTAGCAAGTGGAGAATGCTGAAATAGCAGAGAGAAATGAGTAGCAAAATATGATCTCCCCATCAACCTCAAATCTTGTACAAGAAATAATGTAGAGTAACATGCGAAGAAGTGTGTTTCCAAGGACAACTACCTGAAACTGTACCCTTTACTTTTATATCCCCCTCCTTTGCTATGCAACCCATATTTACTCATCAGCAGTTCATCCCAAAGGATACTTGTTCCAGCAGGAATCTCCAAAATGTTATTCTAGAAAGGCAACCACTTCCCTCGAAATCTTAAAAAGAGATGTAACAAATTGAAAATTGCACCAGTTTTAGTCTCCAAACTTGCAACAAAAAGCCCCTTTCCAACCATCCAACCTCTTCGTGACTTTTGGAAACACTGGATTCCAAAAATCTATAATAATCAAACCAATCAAAACATATTTTTAGATACTTTAACAGCCATCACTCAGTTGCTAAAGAAACCACCTTGTTCTCTACCACATTCACTTCAACCAAAGAAGCCACCTTGCTCTCTTCCACATTCACTCCAAACCACCTTGTTTGTACAGGATAAAATCCATGCTGAAAAGACTAACCAATTACGACATATTTAAATTTTGGCGAGAACTAAAAATAAATTACGACATATTTAAATTTAAAAAAAAAAATAGGAAAAACAAATCCCAGATTCTGAATAGTCCTAGGCCCCCAAAGAAAACACTAGATCAAGATGACAAGCTTTTCACAAGTACATTCAGGTCGTCTAATAAAAGATCTAGAAAGTGAAGGACTTCGCCCCTCAAATTGCCTTTTTTAACTTACTGTGCAGTACTCCCACATTTATAGCTTTACATAATCCTCTATCTCCTCCTCTCCCTGTAATTCTGAAGGTAAGTTTGGTCAGTGCCCATCCTTTTTATATCATTTTTCCATCAATAGATGAAGTAGGGGTCAATGCCAAACAAGCCACCTAGGTACAGGTGGTTTTCTGGGGTGTTGGGGGGGGGGGGGGGGGGGGGGGGGGGTGGGGGGGATTGCCTTTTTCACTTATGGTACAGTACCAAAGTTTCTGATACGGATTTCTTTCGTAAAATCTTCTAGGTTTGCTTGTGATTAGAGGTTTTTTGTTCGGAATATGCTAGAGTAGCAAAACAACTACAAAGGATGGTGGCTTTTAGTAGTCTGTCGTAGCATATCATAGGTGGAGGTGGGTCTAGACATCAAATTTGTGTTGGTGATCTTGGCTTTCCTACATCATTCTATGCTTCTCAAGTACTTCGAATTTGAGATCATCTCAATTATTTAAGTTTTACAATTATCAGCATTACCTATAGAGATTGTATCACACGTGCACAGAAATTAGTAAATGTAGCCAAAGAAATCTCACACACAAGGTCATCAGAGACTCCTAGTTTGATTTGAGTTTATTATGAATATCTAGAGGTAAGGACCCTCGTATCTTGACATTATGCTAATAACTACATAACAGGTGTAACCCTAGTAGAACAGGGATATTAAAAGTTATACTCCTATATCTTAACTAATTTTTTGTCTAGTAAGGACATAAAGTATTATAAACAACCATAAAATGTATGATTATGTTCCTACTTTTTCTTGCTATATATTTCTCATCATCTTGACTAGCTTGTGTTGATCCTAAGTTTTTTAAAAATATTGACAGAAACCAGTGAAAGAATCAGTATCACTTACTTTCCAGTGTAAAAACCTGCAGAATACCAAGCATTCAAAACCACAGCTAGATCTGTTCCAGACTCGGTACTTTCTGCTAAATGGCTAACTTCTGGCTGCAATTCTTTGTCCTCCCCTGCAATCCATTGGAAAAATAACATATAAACCAAGACTTCATATTGCAGCATTCCTAATAGACCTTCTGCAGCATGTATACAAAGTGATGTTTTCTTTGTATCCTAATGTTTTGATTTGTTATGAGTTGGTAGCGATGGGTTGATTTGTAGTATTTTTTGTTTGATTCTCTTTAGTTTGATTACGTGGGTAAGCCCATAGTAGTTGTTTTTCCATCATAATTGCATTGTTGCTTCACCAGGGTATGCCCGGAGTATTTGTACATGATATTTGATCAATATATTCATTTTACGGATCAAAAAAAAAAAAAGATGAGCATATATCATCAAGCTTGTCAAATATTCATTTTTCAACATGAAGTTCAAAATCCAGAACTAGTGGGATCGCATGTCATGGCGCATCTCTATCCAAAATATGGCATTTAGGAAATAAAGTTTGAAGGCTATACTGTAAGAAGTTGGTCTGTCTCCATAACAAAAACAGTGATGTATGCTAAACTTATTCTTTTATCAATTCATGTGAGTGATGAATTTGTTCCCTGAAAATCAACCACTTGAGCAACCTCGACTATATTGTCAGACTGCAAGGCTAAACTTACACACAGCCTCCCCTCTCAAATTGGTTCTTCTTATCCTTCAGTAAGCGTGCATGTTTCTCCAAGAATGGTAAGGTGGATTGGAGGTTTGTAAGACTGACAAGACTACAGTAAAACATACCCTTTCCTCGCACGGTGGTTTCTCTTTTTCTTTCTACAAGTATACCCGCATTTCTGAACTGCAGTAAGGGGACTTGGGAGATTTTTGGTCGAGGGGCATGTTACTTCGGTTCAGACATTTGAATCCTGAGTGTTTAATCAATATAATCTATTATTTCAGTTTATAAGCCAAAGTGAGAATCCATGAGAGTGTATTATGCCGCATAGAATGGGCAATGAGAAAGTTTCAATATAGGTACTAAAAGCATTTGCTACAATAATAAAGCTTTTATCTTTAGGAGGATTCGCCTTTGAAATTTTACATACTACAAAGATAGGAATATTTTCTTGCTACTTTAATGTTATCCACATAGCTTAATCCCATAAGTGAGAAAAGAGCTTGTTTGGGTGACCTATTCAGGTAACAAATAACAGAAAGAGCCACTTTGTGTAGAGAGTAAATATCTATTTATACAGTCTAATCTTCCCCTGATCCTCAAAATGGCATTAGATCACCCCTCTTTTTTACATTACCCTTCACTTGGAAATGATATCATCCGTCTTTTTCTTTATAAATTATTATCTGCTTAAAGACAATGTGATGAGGTTTTTTCTAGTTTTGCTATATTGGTAGGGGCGCTTAGGTTTATTTACGAAGTTCCTGAGACACTGATTTTGCAATGTCTATCCCACCAACCCCATCCCCCTCAAAATTCTGTCACGATCTTAAATATCAAAAGTAAGTGGGTGGAGGGGGTAGATTTGTAAGAGAGAGAGTAGAGATATTAATAGTATGTATGATATGTCACATAACAAATCAAGAATTGTCTAGACTAGAGCCAAATCAGAGCCTGCACAATTATAAAGGAGCCTAGTAGCTCCTTTCAATTTAGGGTCCGTTTAATTGCAAAAGTGGAATATGGGTGGAAAGAAAATGTTTTATAGGGAATTGAATTGCCTAGAAAATGTTTTACTGGGAATTGTAATTAATTGTGTTTGATTGGTATAATTTTTCAAGTGGAAAATATTTAAATTTTGGATCTTTTGGTGTTCGTTTGACTTTGCTTTTTATGGAAATTGTCCGTTAAAGGAATTTTTTTTTTTTTTTTTTTTAATAATTGGTGATAAAATTTGTTTCCATTGCAAAATAAATAAATAAATATCTGGAAAACCTTTTTCCCACCACTTAGGAGGGAAAAGGTTTTCCACAAAAGCCTTGAAAATGTGCACGTGTGAGGGGAGGTGGGAAAAAGTTTTGCCAAGAAAATTAACCCTATCAAACACCTAAAAAGTTAGAAAATGGATAACCAATTCCAGTTTCCATGGAATTTCCACCATATCAAATACAACCTTGTAGTTTATTAAAAACGGTTCTTAATGGAACCTATCAAGAGTAATTATGGATTCAAGAATGAGGAACTTTGTTTTTGCTTTTCCCCCAGTTTTGCACTTAGCCAACATTCTCAAAACTTAACATACTACATTTAATCATTGAGTACCTCCAGCACAAACTACATAAAAGCAACTTCTATCACTAACACTTCTATTCCACGATTTTGAAGGTCCCCTATGCCAAAGCCAATTATAACTATTGGCTCACATATAGAGAGAAGGAAAATCGTCTTACCTCCATTTACAGATGCATCAGCCTTCTGGGAAGTTTCCTTCGTAAGAGAAGAAAGTGCTCTTTCTGCGGCAACCATTGCCGTTTTAACAAAATCGTGATCTTCCTGAGACGCTGAATTCCCGTTACAACTAACTCTAGAAGTATCAAAACTTTTATCAACACAAGCACCATCTGAACAATGAGCTGGTAATGAAGGGCAGCAGGCCACTGAACTTTGGCAGCCATATGGACAGTAACACGTAACTGTTGGGTAAGAAGACTGGGCAATTGAACCTTGATGATTTTCAGGAGTGAATGTACTAGAAACGGGATGCTCATAGCTCCAATTGCTGAATTGGTTAAGTTGCTGGAGAATATTCTGCCTCTGACTCTCAAGCTCGTAATATTTGTTCAGTAACTTGCTGTACTCTTCTGGACTTTGTGAGTACCAAGTCGCCTCATCTTGAAAATTTTGTGCATTGGACGAACCTATATGTTTCTTTGGAGAACCCGACTCCACTGCAGAATTTTCTTTGTCAGGTGTACGGTTACCATTTTGCACAGTGGATGAAACTATATGTTTTTCAGGAAAAACTAACTCTACGGAAACGGAAGGATATTCATCAATTGGTGAAACGTTGCCAGTCTTACCAATTTCTGCAGTGGCATATAATGCGGTTTTCTTGCCATCAGCTGCATCCACATGTCTTTGCCAATGCAAAAGAAATCAATAGATGAATCACATACATCATACAGCTGTTAAATTAGCATATAACAATTTACGTGAAAAAAAACTAAAAACAAATATTAAAACTGCTCAAGCTAGTGCCAGTTTTTGCTGGCTTTCACATGCAAAGAGAAGTAACATAAGAGTAGTGAAAGAAATTAAATTGAAGGGCCATTATTATGGGAATGAAATACACTTAGAAAATACTGAGGCAAGTGTTACATGCACGGGGATATTAAGCTGGTATACTCTTGAAGATTTTTCAAAGATCCAATCATTTAAACAAGACATACCTCCCTAAAATGACACAGGCTTCTGACAAAATCCTTCTAACCTTGAATGTATCTCTCAAAAGTCTTCAAATATTCCATCTATTTTTTACTCTCTAAACATAAAATATAAATAGTGTCACTTTTCGCCTCTTATCCTTCTAGACATAGGAAGAAAGTACATCACTTTCAAGCCTTATGTGAAAAATATTGAGGTGATCAGTAGAGCATAAAACAGTACTAAGATAATAATTTCTAGTTGAATCTTGGTTCATACTCCATAAAAACTGCTACTTCCTGACTCCCTTTTTTGGATTGAATCAGGGATTCAATTTTAAGCACCATGTCTTCGCAAAAGAAAAACACTTGTGCGTTTGTTCCTGACATGGGTAAAAAATATATCATCCCAACTTAATCAATACACACTCAAGGCCCATCCTATGTCCTCAGAAACCTATAAACCCAATTTGAAGGCCGGCCAAGAGAGATGTACTGATGGATGGCTCTAGGAATTCTCCATCCTACAGCCTATTGTGGATAAACTAGAATTTTAGATCAACTGTTCGACGTGAAGGGTAGAGATAAGTACATTCAGTCAACGAGGTGAGGGAAAAAGATGATTACAAGTAGAGTGCACCTAATCTCAGATAATGCCTTGGTCAGTATATAAGTCGAGTTACAGAAGGAGGTTCAAAGTATAAAATCTTATCCTAGGGAACCATCTATTTAAGTTGAAATTTTCAATATAAAGCAAATACATACTGACATTTCAATAAAGTTCTCAATGACTTAGGCATCAGAGTGGACCCGGAGAATACACTACCCTTTATTGCAGGCATTGAAGAACCTGAATATTTTAATACAACTATTCCCGTAGAATTTTGGGCTAATGGAAACAAATTCATAACAATAAAAACTCACATTAACTTTGACGTGTTTCTTTCCCCCATTCTAATAACCAAATCCCCTTCTTTGCATGGAGCTAGGGTTTCAAAATCGCATAAAATCAAACTATAATCAAATTTGAATGAGCTGAGTATATCTACTTTCCAATTTTTCACTCTCCACAGTTGGTTGCATATACAATTCATATCATAACTTTGTATAATGAAGAACATGAAACATGCACTTCCCAACACAACCCACAAATTACTTTTTCTCCTCCTACGTCCAATAGAAATAATAATTCCTCGCACTAATTAATTCGAATTACTATTTTCTTGTAATCACTTGTAACTTTTAAGCTTGCACATAAATTTTTTAACAATTATCAAAAAAAATTACCCAGCAGAGGAGCTAACTTCGCTGCTCTTAGTATCAACTTCAAAATTTTCCCCATTACTAGTAATGGGTTTTCCTCCCTCACCTGACCCACCTCGGACTCCCATCCCATGCATCGTCTGCAAAAATCAAGAGTGGTCATTTTAGAAAAGTACAATAAATTTATATGAATTAATATCTGCGTACGTATATGTGCGAATAGAGAGAAGCAGAGGAACCTTGTACTTGGAAATTGCGTGGTCGAAAGCGTTGATGAGAGCAGAATCGTCCCAGAGGTCTCCTTTCCCCATTTTCTTGTTAATGTGCTTCTTTCTATCCCTCAGTACTTTAGCAGCCCTATGGAGGCAACTATTGAAACCCTCGCTAAAATAGATGTGTTTTTGTCAACGGGACAGACGGGCCCGCGCTTATTGAAATTCTAGCTCGCTTCAAGTCATGCCAGCTCTGTAGACTAATCACTTCACTCACTACACTACACTCATAGACGGAGATAGGGGCAGGGGGCTCCAACATTTTTGGCCGATCCAGTTTCTAGTTAATTTGTAATGTATTTTTCAATTTCGTCCCCTCCACCCACGCCATCCCAAATTTTGACTCGTCCCAGCAAAATTTTGACATTTTTTATTTTTTTATTAATAAATATTGACTCAATAACTTACACTTTAAAATTTAACCATACAAAAATTTTAAACGTAAATAAAATATCCAATAGTTACTTAAATAAATAAATAACTCAAATCCAATCCAAAAGCAAATGACCCATTTATGAATCTATTACCCACTGTTACATTAAAAATAAAGAAAATTTGGTTCTAGCACATTGTTTAACCCATTTGAAAAATAAAAATAAATGAAGTTGCATTTGAAAGATCAATTGGAATTATATCAAATTGAAGTTCAGTGTAACTCTCAATTTAAAAATTTGACAACACTTCTCGATGTGTGCCAATTGTTGACATTGACAAGAAAATCAATGAATTATAATCTTGTTGATAGATTGATTCGTCTTGTCTTGACTCTTTTAGTTTCAACAGCAACTACAGAACGTGCATTTTTAGCTATGAGTGTCATTAAGACAGGGTTGCGTAATAGAATGGAAGATGATTTTTTGTCCGGTACCATGCTTGTGTATATAGAGAAAGAGATTGTTGATACTTTTTCATTATATTCTCTTATTAATGAGTTTGAAGTGATGATGACGAGGAGAGACTAATTTCAGATGTTCAAGTCATCTCTACCATCTGTTATATAGATAGGCAGTTTATGTTTTTGTCTTTTTATGTCCATCTACCGTTCATGTTTTCAATTTGTATAGTGTTAAACACATAGATAGACATATTGTTTTTGTATCGACAAACTTCTTTTTGTTCAGTTAATCTAACTTGCCTATTTTAGAACTCAAAATTGTCGTTTTCAATTCTCTTCTAGTTAAAAAAAAAATTCGGGGCCGGGAGGGGCCCCCACCAGTGGCGGACCCAGCACCCGACCAGGGGGGCGGCCGCCCGTGCTGGGATCCACCGGAAGAATTTTTGGGGAGAAGATGGCCGGCGGCGCGGTCTAGTTCTTCTTCTCCGATTACTTTCTTTTCTGGCTTTCTGCTGTTGTGGCCTGGGCTGGGTTATTTCTTTCTTTTTTTTTTTTTTTGTTATAAGACTGGGCCGTTGCTGCCAGCCCAGCCCAGAACTTCTTTTTTTCAATTGGTTGGCCAATTGAGCCATCTTTTTTAGGCCTAATAGTTAATTATATAGGCTCAGCCCATCCCTTTACTTTTTTTTTTATTAGGCTGGCCATTTGTTCTTGGGCCAATACTATATATATCCCAGCCCAGGCTGCTCAGCAAATGAACTTGAACTCATCTCATGTTTTATTTCGTGAAAGCTTCAGCCTTCTTGATTCAAGACGTCCCCTCTCATGCCTGCCGTGGCTGCCATTTTTACTATTAATTCTTAGGTACTAGAGTAGAGAGAGAGAGAGAGAATTTATTTGTAAATTATTAGGTACAAGATTATTATGCAGAACTTTAATACTAATGTTAACATCACATTTTCCTCTTTCCCACATAAATAACACCGAAAATTTCACCCATTAAATATCTATAGTTTGGACATGACGAGTGTGCTTCACATCCCTCTTAGGCACAGTGACAATGAGCACTCCATTAACCATTGATGACTTCACTTGATCACCTCTACAATTCTCAGGCAACGTAAATGCACTCATAAACTTCCCTCTGCTGCACTCAACGTCATGCCAATTATCGTGTTTCTCTTCTTTCCCCGCCTTCTTCTCGCCACTTATCTTCACAATTTTACCTGTCCAAGACATAAATTTAAATAAATAAGGTTATCCGCCCTCGAGTCCAAATCTTGGCACTACCTATTTAAGAAAATTGGCATGTAAGAGGTCGTGTTGAAAAAAAATATTCAGATAAATAAGTGGTTCAACATTACAATCCTCCACTTTCACTTCTACTTCTTCTTTCTTAAAACCCTGAAGTTCAGTTCTGAACATGTATGCCTCCGGGGTTTCCTTCCACTCGATCTTGGGACTAGGCAGTTGCCTTGTTTGGTTATGGAATGGAGCATGTGGTGGCATGAGGAGAGTTTCGTGCGTTAACATATATATATATTGAATATGTTTTAGTGCGTTTACATATATATATATTGAATAATTTTTAATATTATATAATTAAATATTAATAAACGATCTCGTTCTTACGATCGCTGATTGTCGACGTTGACTTGTCAATGTCCGCCCGGGCTGAGATTCGATGCTAGGTCCGCCACTGCCCCCCCCCCCCCCCCGTATTTTCGCCCCTCAGATTGAAATCCTAGCTACGTCCCTGACTACACTTTGAACTTATTGTAGATGCAATAGTAAATGTTACTATTCATTTTTTCCCATTTTTACTCATCCAGTCCTCCAATTTTATACGGTATGTTAGTTGCATCCAGTAAGTTGCATATTCGATAAATTGCATATACGATATGTTGCATATCCGGTACAGTATGTTAGTTGCATATGTGGTAAGTTACAAATACGGTAAGTTGCATATCCGGTGTATGTTATACATGCGGTATTTGTTAAACTTACCAGGAGTGGATAATTATTTTTTGAACGAATAATTCAGTAATTTCAATAATACCTTAATTTTTATTTTTCAATATACATTTAATTGTTTCAATAATACACTACTTTTCGTTTTTCAATATGTATTTAGTTTATTAATCATTTGAGCAATTTGAACAATATAATCATTAGTTATTTTGTCAATATTTAGTTATGATGAATGTACATTTGACACGTCATTATTCAATATATGATGAGTGTATTTCATTCATACTTTAGATATCATCTAAACTTGATATTTAAATTATTTCTACAAGTTTTAGAACGTTTACTATGTGTTTTGATGTTGTGTTGATGAAATTGAAAGAAATGAGCAAACGTTGGCAAATTGGGGAAAATGCTAAATTGTAAGAGATCCAAGGTTCGAGTACTAAAGTACAAATAATCAAAAGTTGTGTCGAACCTCAAAATGAAGATTCGAGAATATTTGGAGTCAATTGGATAAAGAAAGAAATCAAATGGATCAAATATAATCAAAATATGATCACACATCATTTTCCAATCGAAAAAATTATGCTCCAAATTTGTAGTTTCATATTGAGACTCATTTTTTGACATATCAAACGTTCGAATTGGAAAATTATATCTGAGGAAAAGTTGTAGTCATTTACACCATGACCCTCTTGATATTCATGTTTGTAATTTCACTTTTTGTAATTGCAGAATTACAATGTAACAGTAGAGACAAAACCCTTTTGTGATTTTTTGTTCGACTTGGGGTTGAAACAAGCAGCGATATTAAGATTTACCCATTTTCTTAAAAATTCTATTTACACTTCTTTTACGATCATTGCAAAAGTGAAAACACGTACAAAAATGGAGATGGAGGCTAAAAGTGATAATTTGGCTGAGAAGATTTCATCTAAGGATACAAAATTGGCAATAGAGTGAAATGGAGATTGAGAAAACAATGATGATGTTGGTGAGTTTAGTGAAGAGTTGTGTTGTACAAGATGAAGAAGATGGGGGAATGATTGCCATGGAGGAGATTGTGACTCAAGACATTGAAATGAAGACTGTAGTTGCATCTATGAAAGTTTCTGGATGGAAGCAGAAGATAGGAAAGAAATCAAAGACTCTATCAAGTTTTAAAACATCACCAAAAGCTTTATGGAGGAAGCTCGTGGGAAACGATGTTTGTTTCACTTGTTTCGATAGTGGGACATTGTCATGTGCGACCGCAAGTGAGCTTCTCGTATAGTGACATATAATATTAAAAATAAAAGCAGAAAAAAATGTGTTCAAGTGTTTCTCAATTTTTTTTGTTGATTTTGTGTTTTACGGGGTTTATCAATAATTTTTCCCTATGAATTCACAGAGATTGCCCAAAAGTATATCATTCATCTTGTGTTGATAGAGATGAAGCATTTTCAAAGCCAAAGGGATCTGGAATTGTGGTAAGTGTCGTTTTCTATTTCCACAAGTGTTCAAATGCATAATTGGAGATAAATAGTGAATGTTATATTTTATAGGTTTATTTAATTGAAATAATATTTTGTACAAACACCTACAAGTTCCTCTGAATTTTGTAAATAAAGTTTCCATGCGTACAATGAATTTCAAAAATTATAATGTGGATGTGAATAAGTCAGTTTACTTAGTCCTCATATTTAACTTCTTTTGATATACAGTTCACATGATAGGTAATTTGATTCTCCATCGACTATATAGCGGTGTTATTTCTGTTATCTTTTTCCAATTTGATATATGACTTAGCATTCTCATAGTTCAGAGGTTAGGTATGCAACTATACAATACATTAATATTGACTTTCTTCACTGATTACTTTGTCATGTGATCTGTTGAACCACTATTTCATCAGTTTTAGACATATTTTTTATTAGTTCTTGTATTAGATTGATTTCGTACTCAATACTAGCAAATAGATTTTTGACTACTACATGTGTGATTTAGGATCTTTTGAGTCGAGGAACTTGTTTAACCATATTAACTTTTAGAGGGTGTTTCGTGTAGATTGAAATTAGATTTTTAGTAGATTGTGATGGAAGTTTTTTGAAATAGGTGGTTGAAAAGTTGTAGGACCGATGAAAGATGTGATTAGTATTGATTGATTGACTTTAACTTGGATTAAAATCAAATTTTAATAAATAAATAAAAAAGGCTCTTAAAGTTTGTATTGTTGCTTAGCTTTTACTCTTTGCTTATGGTATAACTATAGAACCATATAAGCTCGTATAGTTTGGTATAGTTTGCTCGATTGATGCATTCCAGTTGAAAAGTTCACAATTGATCTCGTTAACAAAAGTGGAGCTATTTTTTTACTCTGCAAAGTTAAGGTAAGTCTGACATTTCCAGACATTACATAATTAAAAATTCTTTATTCCACTTGTAATTCAATATAGATGCAGCCATATAGAATGAGTCACATTATTGTCTCATTATAAGTAAGTTTTGACTATTGAGTGTACAAATAGGGTTTCAAACACTTTGTCATAATATGCTTTAAAGACGTGTTAAATTTGGTAAATCATCCTTTTATTTTATTCAGTACAATATAAGAAAAGTTTGTCTTTTATTTTTCAAGGTAGTTAACAATGAATTCTCTTATAGAAAGTAAGATGTAGAAGTTTGATCATAATTTTGATTAAATTGTGTGTTTATTGTATGAGTGATGCTATGAGTACATAATGATCTACATAATGGCCACATGTTTGGCCCCTATTGGAGGGTTGTCGGGCCCATTATGTCAAACATTATGTAGATCATTATGTTATTCTTATTGTATTGTGGAAACGTCAATTTGAATTTTGTGTACTGATGCAACAATAATTTGTTACATTCTTTCATCCGTAGAAACATCACTCCTTAAGACATAACCATTTGAAATCATATAAGGTTCATAACATAGAGGTTGATCTCATGATTTTTTCTTGATGTCATCTCACTATCAGAGAAGTTTCTAAATTTTGCTAGATGTGTCTCTAAATTGTGCTCAAGTTCTGTGTTTCAAATTCACATGTACTAAACATTTGTAATAGTTTCAGCTGTTCAATATAGAGCAGTCTACTTAACTCACAGCCTAAAACTAACTTCTCTTTCTTGTTCAGACCTAGGTCCTCCAGATCTATTGCTCTATATATTTTGTAAATGTTGCATGGTATCCTTTTACAACTTCTTTGCTGTACGTTTTTTTTTTTTTTTTCGATGCATGTTTTATTATTTAATGAATAAAATATTTCTTACTCCTGTAAACCAACAATCTTAATGTATGTCAAACGTTTATATTATCATGTACTGTCATGTTCTACATACACGTGATGTTCTCGATTTTATTTTTGGTAAGTTTCTCTGTGCAGTAATATCAACTTTTGAAATAATCGCCTTGTTAAATGGAACATTAGCGAGACAATAATATGCTCCTAAAACTCATGAATAATCCAATAAATCTTAAATTATTTTTTTTAACATCTACAATTTCTACACTAATAAAAATACAACAAATGCAAAATTTGTGTAACGCACGTGTCAACACCTAGTATATAACTATATATGAACAATTAAGTCCTTGTTTGGTTAGTTGAGATTAAAATCAATTTTTTTTAAAATGAATAAGTGGTTAATGATTATAACTTCTATAAAATGCGTTAATAAAAAAGTTATTTGTTCAATTATAACATTTTATAAACATTAGTCAAACACGGTTAGTTTCAACAACATTCTTATTCCTTTAGTTTTAGCCCTTTTCTTACCTTTACAATATAAAAAGTGGAACCTTGGTGCTGCACGGTTTTAGTTCTTGTTTGGTCTCATTATTTTCAAAATATATTTTTCTTTATTTTATTTTTAATCACACACTGTTTAATAAAATAATATTATACGTAAATCTTAAGCTTTTCATTATATTTTAATCACACATTTTACATCAAAATATACTCCAAAATACATTTTTTTAAATGGGTCAAACAGGCTCTGAATATTAAAAAAAATGTAAAAGAAGGACCACCGAACCATGCCTAGGTTTGTGCATGTGCACGTAAAGCCGAATGCCTAGGGTACCATGGCCCATTGAGACCCATTTAAAATCATTTCGATTCTTATAACCTAGAATTTCAAAACACTCAAACTTCAGATAATATTAATCTTCCTCCTGCAATTTCCATTTCTATGTCAACCAATGAAGGCTCCAAAATCAACTGAGGCTAATATCACGAGTCAAACTGATAAGTGACGAGGAAGTCAAATGTGACTAGACTCAAAAGGAAAGAAAAGAAATTGCAACGATCTAATATTTGTCGAGATTTGTGCTTTTACTCAAAATTTTAACTTATCACGTGGAATAATTCAATCTCCTTATAATTCATTATATATCTCATGTTTGGTCGATGTGAGGTATTTTGCTTTTTCAACACTCTCCTATCAAGTGAAGTAGCACATCATCTAGTCTCCTCAATAATAACTTGTATGTCCATCTTCTTCAAATCACGAAGGGTTACAACTTACCAACTCTTTCACTCTGTGAGACATCGTAACCTTATCTGTACAACCTTGACACCACCTTGATAGCCAATCATTGAATTTTTGGGTCATAGAAATCAAAACCATGATGGACAACTGTCTTTGTAGCTATAGAGTGTGTTTGGGAGGGATTTTAATCAAAATTCTAGCCGTTATAGTCAACCTATGGACCCCACCTGTGAGAGGGAAAGTCAAAAATATTGGTTGATTTGATAGATAACGGCTAGAATTTTGATTAAAATCCAGATTAAAATCTCTCCCAAACACACTCATAATTGGAAATTCATATTGTGCTTACTATGACTAAAATTTTATTTCTAAATTTAACATATTATTAGAGTAGTTTAGTTATAGGTCCAAGTCTTGTGAAGAAGATGCAAAGGTAAGCTTTGATGTTTGAGAGGTAAGCTTTAAATAAAACTTCCACACAGCCTGATTTATGTACATATTGAATATAAAATGAAGTATATCATATAAAAAATTAAAAAAATTAGGTTAAAAAAAAAAAAAAACACAACCTCCATCACAATCAAGTATAGTAACGCTTGATTAAGATAACAACGTCCAAGCACAAATCCAACGTAAAAATATATAAAAATAAAAATCGATCAAGAACATATTAGAGGTGAATAAGGTGTCAAGTTGGAAACTCGGAATTTATATTTTTATTCTTGTGTGTTTGATGGATATTATTAAGGAAAGAATATATTTTAAATAGTGATATGATGAGAAATAGATAGTTAAAAAGTAAAGAAGAGTTATTGATATGATGAGAAATATTATTTTATTGAAAAATGTATTTTGAAAGAATATGACATATTTTTTAGACATTCTCTATCCACTTTATTAGCACTCGCCACTCGTCGTGTGGTGTAAATAGTAGACACTAGAGATAGTACGGTAAAAATTATTCTCTTGAGAATATGTTATACAAGGGAATTCACGGGGGCCAGATTATTCAAGTTCGTTGTAAACATCGGTGCCTTTCTAGCCCACCACAAAGGAAGCCCATTTCTCAACTAGATCTGGATGCCCTGCTTCTTCAACTGGTACCTAGGCCCAGCACAGCTAGTGGGCCATGCCTACATACAAATTAGCCCCCCCCCCCCCCCCCCCTTCTTGATAAGGTAGCTCTTTGTAATCGCAATTATACTATTTGAACAGAAAAGACAATCCAGAAGCAGTGTCAGAAGATGAGTTGAAGGGCATTGATCGAATAAAAAAGTTGATTGTATTTTAAATCATCCAATGATAGATTACAAAATATATCACGATTGAATAAAAAGTGACGTAAAATCATTGGTTCCGTAATATTTAGGGGGGGTCAACGAGTCGAGCTATAAGCCGAAACTTGAAACTCGGGCTCGGCTCTATCAAAAATGGTTCGAGTTTTTTTTTGCTCGACCCGAGCTTTTGGCTCGAGCCTTAGCAGGTCAAGTCGGCTCTTTTTTTTTTGTGATAAATCTAACATTTTTTAAGAATTTAAAATTTATACAATTTATATAGGAGTGAATTTAAAATATTTATTATTATTATTATTTTTTTTTAAAATAAGACTCGACTCGACAAGTCGAAATGGCCCGTGACATGGGCCCATGGGCTGGCTCGGTGGTCCCTAGCACGAGCCGTCTTGGTTCAGGCTTTCCCCGAGCCTAGCCACAGGCCGGTGAGCCGTCAAGCCTTTTTGACTCCTCTAGTTATATTAAGCCACTATTTAACTTAAATTAAAATTAGATTTTGATTAAAAATTGATAAAATGTGTGATTTAAAAGGTGATAAAAATTGTGAATTCTATAAAATGTGTAACTTGAAATAAATTATTGAGAAAATGAATTTTTAAAATGGGGACAAAAAGGACCAAGTATAGTCCTATATCTATTAAAGAGAGGCTTATTGAGAGTCTAAATCAAGAGAGATTGACTTTTATCATTGTAGCTCCTTTTGCTAATACTAGTGCATGCACGTGCGATGCACGTGCTAGAGTTTGATTGAGTATTTAATAGCGTAGAGCGATTTTAAGATATTTTTTGACTATAAGGTAATGTTTGTATGAGTATAAATTATAAGTATTTGTATAAATTGATTATTTTGAAATTTGTTTATGAATTCCTAATTTGATTAATTCAAATGAATTAATCTAATTGAAGTTCATGATTAATCTATGGATGTTCTGGTGGATATCTTCTGCTTGTTACATAATGATTCTTTAGAGGAAGGGCAAAAGAAGGGGGGTAATGAAACTGATAAAATCATTTGAATGCAAAGCTAGTGGAAACGTAAATTAGGTCTCATAAAGATACCAGATTTTGTAAACCTAGTTTAAGTTACTATTAACAATTGTGGTAACTTGATATTACTCGTCATCAACAATTTGAGTATGTGGAAATGATACATTATATTCTATAAAATAATTATAAAAGCTGTCTAAATTTAATTCAAGTTGAAACTATTGAAACCAGCTAGAGGTATATCTGTCGTCAAATTTGCATCTGTTTTCTGTATGCATCCGTCTTCTGTATTCTGTACGTGTCAGAAGAGCAATTCTTGAAATGAAAGGGATCACTGCGCTGTGAATGAAAACTGATGTGCATGTAAAAATCCCTCATTCCTCACATTGTCCCAATAAACAGAGGTAAGCTTTTGCACCATGTTGCCTGAGGTAATGGCTGGTAGTTTGGTGGTTCCATCATCACCAACATAGTGTTTGGAACATGCTGCAACCTTTTGTTTGCACAAAATATTACGTAAAAGCAAATAAACCAACGAGGGGACAAGATTTTATACATGTTATTTTGCATGAAGATTTTATAAAGGAAACTCTCTAAAAACTCAAATGATAGATGGTGAAACTTTGGATTAAGATCTTTGTTGATGAAATCTAAAATCTCCTATAGGCCAATAGTTGGTTGATTCAAGATTACTTTCTGGTGTTAAAGTGTGTGTTTATCTTTATGCATGCAAGAAAGGAAATTTTATTTCAACTGATCGATTCATCAACACATAAAGCATGTTTAAAAGAAGCATTGAATAATAGTCAAGTATATCATGTAAAGAAAAAAGAAGTTTGAGTTACTACTATGAACAAACAGTTACTTACTTTCCAGTTACGTACTGAATATCATTTTGAGAGTTTGGAGGTAAATCTCTTTGTAATCCTAGTATTATGCAATCATGACAATGACATTTTGTAAACCACGAGATTGGATAAGAAAAAGCAACAATCATTCATTTAATATTCTGAAAAAAAGAAGAATTATTGCGGTGTTTCAGCCTGTTTATATATGTTACATGGATTTGCATACGTGATTAACACTGAAAATGACAGTGAAAATGCATGAAGTCAGATCAACATCCAGCATATAATAAGACTTAGATGAGTGATGCACATGTATACCTTGTTGAAGAGATGCTGAATCTGCTCCCTTTTTTTTTATCATCATCCATCAGAATGGAAGGGTTGTAATCCATCAAAAGCAAAAGTATGCGACTTCAGAAGCAATATGCAACATTTAATCCACAAGCAATTGCCTGTAGTATAGCTTTTGAATCACTAATGTGCAAGAAGTATTATGCAAGAGTTCAACAACCATTATTAGTAAGTACAATAAGGTAGGAAAACAAATTAAGTTACTTGATATACATCTGGAGTTCAAGTAAGAGAAGCAACTATGTAGTTAAGAAGTAATAAATTCTAACCATTAGTAAATCGAACCAAAATAATCTTTTGTGGCATTATTATGCATTTATAAGGTAATGTCAATAACCATAGACTTAAGTAGCACAGAAAGGCATAACATGACCAGAATAAGCAGCCAGAAAACTGATAAGCTTGATAACATTGAGAGGAAATGGCAATATTAGGAGTGACAATGTGCCCCCAAGTAAAATACTTCTCAAGTAAACTGTTGTAAAGGTTAAGATATGCATAAACAAATATGGATTGATGCAAGGAAGACAAAAACTGAGATTATGGAAGCCGGATAAGAGCAAATTTTAGCTTATTGATATCCTCAAAAATAAAAGATGAATCCTACAACACGCACAAAGAGACCTAATAAAATGGCTAAATATAAAAGAAATGTCGAGCAACAAATTTGGAGATATGTCACGAGCAATTGTAGAGCTTTCAATAGTGTATTCCAATATTAATGCTCAACCAATCAACTAAGCAACTCTGCAAGCAATCCAAGGAATTATGAAAACTATGTGAAGTCCAGAAAAAGTGTTTGGATCCTTTTTAAAAAAAATTTAATTTCAACCAATACAATAAAATATTTTGACATAAAAGAAAAGTGTTTTTTTTTAATCATACATTTTTCAAAAAATCACTATTATGTAAAAGATCATCACATTAAGCAATATTTTAGATTCAATCTAAAGCGTATGTGTGATCTCCATTTTTCCCAAAACTCATTTTCAACCATATATTTTTTCTTAAAAATAATTTTAAACATAAACCCAAAACTTTTTCATATTTTTCAGCCATTGAAATCCTATTTTCCCCCAAGAATGGGGTTCAAACAGGGCCTAAGTCAATATGGAGGAATACAGAAAAGATACCTTTTGAACATAGCTTCAGTGACAGATGGTGAAATCCTTGTCACAAAAATCCTAGTCACTTTACTCGGTAGAGCTCTCATCTTCTCCTATAGTATAAGTTTCGAAAGAAACACCAAGAGTTAAAATGGCATAGCTTCTAAATCTTGTAAAGCAAATGCTGGAAGTACAACTAAATGGGCAATAATCACAAATTTAAATTAGTAAACTATATAAATTAGAATAACTGGATAGTCAAAGAAGAGAACCTTTGGTGTGGCTATTTTGACCTCCAACATTCTATTACCGAGGACATGCTCGTTTGTCAATGCAGCCTACAAAATAAAAGGTAACTTAATCCAGAAATATTAGTATCAAAGCATTTCTTATAATCAGGCTAAGTACCTATGCTGCTATGCATATTTTTTTACTCTTGCACTTCTGTAGATAATTACAACTTTCGTTTTGGATCAATTACCTCAACTTTTAATCCCCAATGGCAAAGCCAAAATCTAAGTTAATGGGAGCATGATTTAACTAAATAATAATTTCTGAAAAGATTATTTCGATTTATTACGATAGTAACTACGATTCTGATAGAAAATGTAGAATGCTAAATACTATCTGGAGTAATTTGAAATACTTGAGCATTAAAAAAATACCAAAATAATGGAGACATCTAAAGCTATTTTTTAAAAGTTGCAGGCGAAGTATGCTTGGATTTTATTATAAAAGAGTTGGAGAGTTGTATATAAAAGTTTATTTTCCCAATTTTGTTATCTGTTGACGTGGTAGAAAATAATTTAGTGTTAGTTTGGTTAAAATTATAATGAGTAATGGTTCAAGAGAAATGTGTTGTCTCTATAATCTATATACACACGTTTACCAGAAAGCATAGATGTGGCATTGTGTGTTGGAGGAGGAAGACAAATCTGAACATTTTATCACCTGGGGGCAAGAAGCCAAGCTTATCACCCATTGTGACAATGTCAAGACGAAATGGAGGAACCAAAACTAATAACCCAAACACAATGGTAGTTGTAATTTAAATGCCTATGGTATATCAACAAAGAGTTTAAGAAATTAGATATGCCATTTGCAGTCAATGAAGGAAACAAGAGATTAACCATCGTGAAAAGAGAGCAAAGAAACTGAACTTACAGAAGTAATAATAGGAGGTTGAATGATTTGCTTGAGTTTCAATTTTTCATAAACAAATTTCAGAAAATCTTTAATGTGCACAATAAATCATAAATAGGGCAAAAAGAGTAGATTCAATACAGAAAATTCAATCACAACCGCTTGATCAAAAATAAAAAATTTCAAGTGTTTCGACTTTATGAAAGGTAATATTGTTATTGACATTTTCAATATCAACAAACATGAACATAGTAAATCAACACAGTGTATATTGAAGGCGAAATAGGTTCATACTCATCTTTTCCTTATTTGAAACACTTGAATTAGTTTGTGTAGCCTGTCCAGTCCTTGATACAAAGAATAAGATTAAAATTATCTGGGATATTAGTTCATAATACTCAAGATAGCAAGGTAATTGTAGTATTAAACATTTCATCTATGGAACAAAAAGTTGGCAAGTAGCACCATATTCTATAAGAACCCACTGATGCTTAAGCAGGTCCCAAAAAATTTAATTTGTAATTATTTTGTAGTTGGTATCATATTATCATTTTCTTTAAATATAAAATAAATATTCATAAGCAATCTAAATATAGAGAGTATTTTAGTGACAAACCAGTTATTGATTTATTTTGATCAAAAGGTATTACATAATTTGCATGTAAATGTTGTTACAACTTGCCTGTAATGAAGGAAAACTTACCTGTTAGAGAGATCAAGCCATTCATTGAAAATATATTCCCGAGAAAAGCATTAATTCAAACTAAATTGAAAGCAAAAACACTAAAATTAGTAAAACTGATAGAAATAAAACAAGATCTTTACTAAGAAATTTAGCTCCATTAAAAGATATTAATTTTGTATATGTGTTTTTCAATTCACTTTTTACTGTCGAGGTTAGTGATTAGTGGATAGAAAATTAGATTTCAACAGAAGTGCTGCTGTTCTTCAATTTCAATGACTGTGTCTTACTTTAAATATTTTACAAAGCACTCACGTATTTATATATGTAATTATTTATGTGTGTGTATATAAATTACTATAAAGAATCTGCTCAATTTTATTATAATTTTTTAATTGAACAGAAAAAAGTCCAGAGGATTATATGAATTGACTAACAAAATGATGCTTGGAATTAAGACTACCATATAGATTAATTGCAAAAAATTCATTATGAGCAAATCAAAAATCTGAAAAGGATCCAGTGTATTTGCATCAAAAGTACCAAGAGCATAGCGCAGAGGTTTATGAAGAACAGGAAAAAGAAAAAACCCTGAATTATCCTTATGTGAGAAAGAAATAATATTTACCATTGAATGAAAAACTATTCATAGGTTTTGTTTCGGTTAATAAAAGATCTTGCTCATATTACTATTAAAAGCTTATTATTTCAAACCTTTAGAAATACAATTTTTCAAGCGTACATGCCAGTATAAAAAACAAAATAACTGATAGACATAGATATAGATAAGTGTACAAGTTTGAAGAAGAAGTGTGTCTTCATGCGAGAGAGAGACATGAGATACTACGTATACCTTTAAAGAATCCATTTTATTCGAAGGAGAAATTAACCTAGAACAGATAGATTTAATAGAGTGGGTTTTTAGGAAAAAATGATATTTTATATCGCCTAATGAAAAATCAAACTACAAGAGAGAGAAAACAGCTCCCATGAAAATCAGAAAGCTAAAAGGAAATAAAATACTTACAGATGTGAGCTTTATTTCATCTGGAGGGGGTGGATTCTCTTTTGGATAGGTCCTGAAAGGATAAGAAAGGCTGGAATGTCAATAGGTATCTATTATTGATTGCGTCTGCTAAACAATATCCTCAAATTAATTAGAAGTCATTTTAAATTTACATTAAATGCATCAACTTCATTTAACCAATAGTAGATTTGTTGAGCATAGTATTGCTAGATGTTTATCATGGATATAAAAAACATTATAGCTGAAGCTGCACCTCTATGAGCCGTTGTTCTTTTTCTTGAAGATGTTCATGAAGATCATATATTTTTTTAGCTTCAGTGTTATGCCTTTCTCTGTTGCAAAAAGGATGTAGTTGCTAGGATTATAGATTTATATTTAAGAGGCTTTAAATATTTTAAGGACGTGAAATAAGATTTGAAACTAAATGTAAGTTGAGTAAAAAAATTGTAAAACTTGAAGCAAGGGCAAATGGAATTTCAATGCAAAAACATATGCAAACCTGAAGATTTGGAATTTGTTGACCCAAGCCTGCTACAGTCAATGGTAGGACGAATTAGTAAAACAATTAGTGAGAAATGAGAATTAGTGGTGGAAAACTGAAAATGACTACAGACAAGCTGGTATAATAGTTTTAAAGTAATGGTTTTCTTAGCGTCATTATGGAGGTTTCGAATTTTAATAGAAAGAACAATTTCTGAACTTCTTTTTTCTTTATAATTTTCAATAATATTTTTAGGAAAATATAGAATAGAGCAATAAAGAATTTTAGTTGTAAAATAAAATAAAATAGAAGAATAGTGTAAGAAAGAATTGAAGAAACCGACAATATAAGAAAAAGTGTGACTGAAAGAAAAGATATCTTAAAGATATTCACATGTTGTAATGTAATATGTGCAACGATGTTATCAACAATAATTTTCATCATACAAATTGAGAAAAAAGATCTTCGATCATAAATAAGAAAAGATCTACAGTATCTTGATGTTAGGAATAACATAAAATGATAATAAATAAAAACAAAAGAACTTCATAAAAAAAACGTAGGTAAGAGAATCACATACCATGAATTACTTAACTGGAATTATTGTTTGGTTTTTCTTTTGTGTACAGTTGGATTTTGTCTTGGTGTGGGATTTTGTGTGGATGGATTTTTTTTTGTGAGAGAAAAAAAAGATAGATCATGATGATTTAGGGTGTAAGAAATACTTATTAAAACAAATATCAGTTGCAAGTTTCCGTCTGTATATGGTTATTCTCTCTGTGTCGACTGTTTCTAACGGATAACTTAAAACGAAACATTCTATGAATTTGAGTATGAATAGTATGCAATTCGGCCTGCAAAAAAAATGAAAATATATTTTGTTAGATTGAAATAGTATTAGAAATGCGTAATGAAATGAAATAAGATGATTGTGAATAGTATTGTAGTATTTACCCATTGTTGGCACAACATAAATAAGGTATGATGTCAAGTTTGAGGTTTTTTGGGCCGCGGATGCTGAGATCTCGTCGAGCAGAGAGAAATGCTGGAGTGGATAATAATGCATCAACATAAGTATATACTATATGTGCATCTGCTAACATTTCATGGTCCGTATGCTCATTGTTGCTACAATCATAGATTTGGAATTTCCATTCGTGTAGATTAACAACATAGAGGTACCAACTATTATCTGAATGGGAAAATGGAATTAATATATAGTTGCATTGTGTCCATGGACGACCAGCAGTTGGTAGGTTCCCATTTAGATATTCATTAAACTGAGTCAGGGTGAGAAGTTCATGACGTTGTGGATTTACTGCCCATACACGATGTCGAACACATTCTGCTGCAAATTCAAAGTCCATGATTGCATATTCTTTAGAGACCAGGGTGCAACCATCATTGATTAATTGTCTGAGTAATTTCAGTTCCATATCTATAATCTAATACAATAAATAAATGTAAGTTAGATGTGTTTAATATGGAGAAAAATATATGAAATTGTGTTTGACTAACCGCAATACTGATATCTTTTGTTTGATCCATCAAATTTCTCAATGTCTCTCTTGTATACATGTTGTTGTTTCCAACTTCCCAAATTGCACTGTACAATATAATTTCAAGGAGGATGAGATAAATTAAATGTAAAGTATAAAAATGATATTGATATAGTAATAATTTATTTCTTACTCGGATGTATGACGCGGTATCCAATCTCTGAGTATTCGATAGTCGTCCATATGATAGTCTTCCAAGGGATAGCGAGGAGGTTCTGTGGTTTTTTGTTTGCCTTTTTTTGGGTTTCTTCTAGTGGCAGGAGGTAGATTTTCAAGGTGAAAGGATTGTTGAGATGTTGAAGTATGTTGTGGTTGTGCACTATGTATTGGAATTTGTTGGGTTGGAATATTTTGATGGGAAGAAGGGGTATTGGATTGCCACTCAGATAGTTTACTCAGAATGTTGCTATTTTCTTCTCTAATGAAAGATTTAATTGATGTAAACCCAGTATCAAAATATTGTTCCATGTTAGTCTGTATTGTTTCGTAGTGTTGTTGTTGTGAATGTGTTTGTTGTTCAGGGAGATGTTGATACTTGTCTTCATGCCATTTTTGATGTTGTTCAAAGAGGTCCTTTTGATTTTGTATAATTGCTTCATAGCGGATGTTCTGTCTATTGCATATATCTACCACTATATCTTCCTTGTATGTATGCATCATTTGTTCCATTTCTTCTCTAGTTATATAGTTAGCAGACGAAGAACTCGGACCTGGTTCAAATGTAGGATGGATTGTTGGAATCTCAGGATGATTTGGGAAGTTAGTAGTGTCATTTTCAGCTTCTGGAGTTACTTCTGGAGCTACGTCCGGGTTGTTGTTTAGTTCTCTGTTAACAATAGAATCTAATATGTTGTGGTGATTGTCTTGAGGTAGTGAAATATTTCTATACCACAATGTTTCCAATTCGTCTTCAGTAGGTGCCAATATTGGAAGCACATTGATCTGTAATTGTATTCAAATATATAAATAATTTGGTTTAAATTTGTAGTAATAGTATGAAGAATTTAATTAGATAAATAATATATAATATTAGATAAGGGTTTAGTATGATAATTTACTTACCTGTTGAGTAGTCAAATACTGCTGAACTATTTGCTCTGTCAATATTTTATTTGGTTTCCACTTGTGCATTCTTGGAGCTCTTTCTGTTTTATTTCTAGGGCGACCAAACTTTCGTCCAATTTGGGGAAATGCTTCATAAATCCAATACTGTAAATAAATACATATTTGAATAGTTACATATTTATCTATAAATAAATTGAAGGATAAATTAGAAAGATATAGGAAAATTACCTGGAATGCGAAAGGATATCCATTTAATGCATATTTACATTCATTTCGGCCTTGTTCTTGCATTTTGTGTATCCTTTCTAGCTGTGAATGTCGTAAAGAATTTAACAAAACAAAATATGATTTTCGCCCCCATGGGTACTGAAGGAAATCTTCAAGATGTTCAACCATGCCTAAAGTTTTGTAGTCGATTAGTCTTCGAGTAGGTTTGAGAACACATTCTACAAACATTACCAGTCCAAGTTTGAATTTATCTTCTTCATCATTACATAGATGAAACACTTCAGAAAGCATTCTCATGGTGATTCTTTTTGTGCCATTGAAGTACTGGTTTCGAAGTCTATTAGTGTCGGAGTTGAGATTTACAGTTGCTTCATGACATGGTAAACCGGTAATAAGACCAAATTCTTGCATTCCAAAACGTGCAAAAGAATTGTCTAATTTTACCCATATCTCATTGTTTTTTCCTGAATTCACGATCCTCATTATAAATTCATGAATCAATTTGCTGCTGAATTGTTGGTCATCTTCTGCTCTATGAATAAATCCATATAGGAATCCAAAAAGATTAGTGCGCATTAGATATGACTGTTGATCAGCAGTGATGCATTCTATAAAATCTTTAACATATTCGTGGTTTGAATACTGAGTAATCGTTGCAGAGAACCATTGATCTGAAGATATGATATATTCCAAAGACATCTGTAGAGGTTATTAATAAAATGTAGTTATTGAAAATATATAATTTCTAAATAATAAATTTAATTACATTAGTAGAAAATAAAAATAAGATAAAGCAGAACTTTATATATTACTTTTGCACAATCCAGAGTAATCTTTGGATTGTGCGGAGTGGTCAAAAATTCAAATACAGATTCAATTGAAGCACCTAGGGTTTCCTAATAAAATTATGGAAGGTCTAGTTGATTAAATAACTTAGCATCAATCATGTAGCTAAATTATAAGCAGTCGCACTTCCGTTCTTTGCCTTGAGGTTTGTAGTATGTAGAAAATGAAAAGGCACGTTGTTCTACCTTGAGCTTTATTTATGATCTTGTAGTGTGCTATTTTTAAAAACTGATGCAGATTATTGTCAAAAGACCTTAAATTTACCTAATCTATTCTGTTCCAGTAATCTTCCTAGGTACCTAGAGCTATGAAAGAGTATGAGGAATAAATGGGGTGATGAAATTTACACAGCACAACTTGAGGAAAAGAAATATATGGTGGGAGGAAAAATACCATCGCACTGGTCTAGAAGAAACCCAAACATAAAATTTGGACTATATTTGTAAAAATTGTAAAGAATGAACTAAATGATGTAGATCAATGACATTACACGTAAACCAATGTAGCAGCAGACTCGAAAAATACCTTAAAACTCATCCAACCTTGGTGAATATAATCTATTTATACTTTGCTAATAAGAGGATGCAAAAAGAATAAGATATGTCATGATTAAAATGAAAGTGAATTTAAGAAGTAATTAATAAATATCTTGTTCAAGTAAGCAATTTTAAAGAATATATTTAAAAGATGACGTATTGCCCTCTTTTAAAAAATTGGGTTTTAGATGAATTGTAGGACATAGCCCAAAAGTGTGCAAATGAATGAAACAAATTGTATACTTCTAGCAAATAATAGTAGTAGTTGATAGAATTATATGGATCAAGTATTTTAAAAAAAAAAAATTGAATTGAGTGAAAGAATATTCGAAAACAGAAAAAGTGAAGAACCTTTAGAAGATGACCTGTGAAAACTACCACACTGTCCAATTTAGCTGATAGTTTTTACCTGAATTAAAATAATCAGAATCAGGCAACGAAAATTCCAGAATAAGAAAAGCATGAAAAATGTCAATCAGTAATGACAAATTGAATTTATTTAAAGTATAAATTTTAACTGTTATCCTGGTAAATCACTAAGATAAGGCAACATAAAAATAATGTTTATTTGTTTATAATATTCATTTTTTGTTGAACTACAGGTCCGCAATGGAGAAAGAAAACAGTATTCAACATGCATATTTGCTCGTATCCTTCCTCAAGAAAGACAAATATAGATCTTTGATTCTCTTTATCTAAAGATAAAGGCCTCAGAATCAAAGGACCAATTACTGCAACTCTGTCTCTTGGATTAACTTCGTTAATCAATTTATTATTCTTATATAAAGAGCAATTCATTGGATGACACTTGATATTTCACAACTAAAATCAGCATTCCTTACCTCTATTTTTTTCTATGTGCTACAAAATACAGCTATTTATACTACGGATGCACTTAACTGTTCCCACTAATCTCAGAAACGAAGCACTATTTTTAGAGAAGTAATTTTTCACAAATGAACTATTGAGCAACCAATTTATAGTGAAAATAAACTCAATAAACTTCCGTTTTCCATTTCTGCTTGAAAAAAATAGAGAAATTAATGAGCAATGTATTAAAAAAAAACAAAATAAATAGAAGCTGAATCCAATCTCAATAGAATTAGTTTATAATATCTAAACAAATGTTAGTATATCACAGATGAGGAAGATGTCAAAGTTAATCCCAGAAGCTCCCGAAAACGTTAATTGCTTAGGCCTCATCCCTATCAAGATTTTTAATAAAAACAAATTTTTTTTTTTTTTTTTTTTTAGTAAAAAATAAAATCAATTTCGAAAGCTACTTGCACTAACAAAATGAAATTAGCAATGTTTAAAATTGCATTCATAACCTAAACGAAAATTACTTCCAAAGCAGTTGGAGAAGCGGGTCGGCGATCCTTTACTTAGGTAACAAATGTACTGAAATCAAGGCCCAGTGAAGAACCCCTTATCGTCGCAAGAGTGTCGCTGCTACGTCTAGCCCCTCCGTTGATTTCGTGGTGGTTGGAACTCAACACATAGGTACGAGGGTAAATTTTAGAGAGTAAAAGACAGGATTTTTCGCGTAGGAAATGAAAGCAGAAAAGCCCCAATATCTAAAAGCGAAATGACGTTGTCTTTGTTCACGATTTGGGCTTCTGAGGGTGAAGAAGTAAACAAGGTCGTTTTAGGGCAGAATGAAGAAGTTGGTAATTAAGAGGTTTTTACGGGTTGTTGAATGCTTTTGCAGAAATAAAAAGGGAAACACAAGGATTAGGGAAATATGTGAAGTAGGAAATGAAAGGAAAGTTTTTAAATATTTTATTTATAATATAGTTATTTTTTGAAAATATTTCTGTTACTGAGTGAATATGTTTTAGCTTATTTAGAAAGTGATTTGATCGAATTTGAAATCCATAAATTCAATTACATTATTAGTATAAAAAAAGATAACAAAAAAAAAAAACATTTTTGAATCTCCGCACAATGCGGAGATTACTCCGGAATGTGCGGAGTGGAGAAACTCCGGACAATCTGGAGATGACTCCGGATTGTCCGCAGTGTATGAACTCCGCACAGTTCGGAGTCATCTCCGGATAGTGCGGAGTTTCTCCACACCGCACAATCCGGAGTGACCTCCGGATTGTGCGGAGTCTGGGAACTCCGCACAATTCGGAGAGGACTCCGGATTGTGCGGAGTCTGGGAACTCCGCACAATCCGGAGAGGACTCCGGATTGTCCGGAGTTCTACGAAATTCGCAGAAATCTGGAGTTATCTTTGGAATGTGTGGAGTTCTCCGCATAATCTGGAGATAACTCTGGATTGTGCGGAGTCGAGAAACTTTGTATGAGTGTTTTGCGAAGCTGACATCCATTTGCATTAGTTTATCCAAAGTTGTTTACCCTTATGCTTGAATTATTCGATAAGCTATATTTCTATCGAGGTAAAGGAATCAAATGAGAGCTGAAGTGAAAGCATGTCCTTTTCTTTCATGCCCAGTGAAATTCAAAATGTTGTTTTTTGTTGACCTATGTCATTCTGTAAGACATGCATGTTTTAACGTTTTCATTAATTTTACAGCTTGTATAATAAATACGAAGAAAGTACAATGAAATAAAGACAAAAATATAATATTCAAAAGTTGTAACATTTTATACATTGCAAAAGTGTTTTACACTCCATCCTGTTATTCATAACTGAAAGCATCATACCATGTTTACACCATTTGTAGCTTGGGTTTTCCTTTTAACAAATGTTTCACCAGTACACAAACACAAAACTACATGTTCAAAAGCTAGTGGTTTTGTACCATTGATGCTACAAAAAAAAAAAAAGGGTGGTTGAAATCAGTGAGACGGAGATTGCAAAACATGGAGCAAAGCTTGTAGGTTGACTAATGTATCTAACCAACTACAATTACTCAAGCTTTCTTTTTTCTGGATGCTTACGTACAGCAGCATCAGTTGAAACAAGCTTTTCTGTCTCTGAATAATGAGCTACCGGATTTATGATGGAAATTTTTGGTTCAGTTGAAGGATGAAAAAGAGATCGTTTCGCTGGTGGAGATATATTTTCATGTCAAGGAATGCTTTTATTCATGGAAGGTAATGGCGACTTCTTTTCCTTTTCAATTGTTATACTTATTCTTCAAGTTCAGGAAACAACTGGAGGATGGATACAGGACAAACACAGAACTTCATACTTTGTATCAGCAGCAATTTGGCTCTATTTGTGTAACCTTTATGTAAAACATCTGCTCTTCAGAATTGATTGATTCTTCAATCCTTATCTAGCTTTTCCCTGCAATGGTATATAGTTTTTTAAAGATAATAATATGTAAAAAAGTAGGTTGGAAAAAAGAATTGAGAGTGTACTGATTTTGAGCTATTCATCAGACTTTCAGTGTCAGACTTTAACAATATTTCAGCAGGGCTTCCAATTGCGCTTGCATTTAATATTCCAGTAGAATCCTCTAATTGAACATAGATAGTTGCCCTAGGATGATGGGAAATAAATTTGTTATTATTTATTATGCGGAAGATCTAAATAAATCACAGAGAAATCATAAAGTATACCATATAGTATTAGTGTATATATATAACTGTAATATTTCCTAGGGACAGCTCTCGATGAAGGATACTTGCAGTAAATGCAGGCAAAAGTATCTCCGAAATTTGCATGAGTGACTTTGTTGCAGTTTACACAAGACATATACCAGCAGGGCTGTGTCCTTGCTACAACCATTGGCTTCGCTCTAACCCAAAAGTACTTGCGCTATTTAAACAAAACACTGATCATGTAATATTAGGAAATATAAATGTATATAAGAAAGAAGGATGTATAAAATTTAAAAGACTTACTCCTAATAATCGACCTTTCATATTTTGGATTTCAGTAGTTTTCTTTTTCAGCTGGGGAGTCAACTTTGTTGGTGTAACTACACAGCATGATTTATTTAATGTAAATCATTTAAAGAACATAAAAAAAAAAAAAAAACAGTTATATGAAATTGAAAAATGAATAGATGAAAAGATAATAAATATAAATATCATATGAAATATAATTTCATAGTTGTACCATGCCCTGAGTTCTGCAACTTTCTGAAATGGAGGGCATCCTATAAAAAAAGGCTATTTATTTTGTTGACCAGGTAAGGTCTGCAATATTGTATAGATTTAAAATAATTTATTACATGAAAAAATAGATTGATAAACAATGAAAAGATTACCCATTAAAAGATGAGACTGAGCCGATTGGCTAGGACAACAGGTTTAGCAGGAAGTTTTTCTGCAAGAAGAATGCATTCTCTTTCCACATAATTATCCACATTGTTAGAGTTATTGAATTGAAGTTTTGATCAATTTAGTATCAAATCTTGCACATAACTTTGGGTTCCATTTCGTGTTTGAATGAGTCTTTTAGGGCGCATATCAATAGCAACAGCAAGTATATCCTAATCATCATTAAAATATTGAAAGAAATTAATAAATCAATATATTGAATAAGATGAAACAAATAATATAAGGTATAATGAAAGAAAATTTGAAGTAGAAATGAGAAGAAATACTTATGTCACTATTGCAATCCATATATTTTTTCAGAGCTCATCAATCTAGTAAATCTCGTATGTCGACAAATTAGAACTCCAAATTGTTTTCCTTTACTTCTTGGACACGAGTCTTTCCGGTTATTGTCCATTGGAAGTCACCATTCCAGAGCTCTATATTAGATTTTGTATCTTTTACAATGGCATTCGAAATGATGTAAGTTTTACTGAGTACTAACTGATCTTCGAATGCTGGAATATTTCCATCATACAATGTTGCATGGACTGTATTTCCCTATATAGACCAGATAATAAAGATAATGAATATAGAAGCATTATTCGAATATATTTTTCTAGATAAAAAGGATGTAGGTTATATAAACTTGACCAGATAGTTTTTACCCCCAAATCCACAAAATCAGTTTTTATATTTGGTATTGATCTCGTTTCGAGCTTCTCTGGGAGATTGTTTCTCAGCAACAACAACTTTGGCTTCCCAATTTCTTTGACCAGGACTAATTTCTGGAATTAATTTGTAAGATCCTTTCATTTTTGTTCAGAACACTGGATTTATGAAGAAAAGAAAAGAAAGAATTATGGAAGAAATGAAGAAAGTGAAGTAATAATATCAAAAATGTATACATACCGTGTTTCTATTTTGGTAATTGTTATGTTTAGAAGTGGGAATTAGATAATATATAGAAATGAAATGGTGTCTGTGTAAGATTTTTTATTATATACAGGATAAACATAAGGTAAGTGCATAGAATAAAATAATAATTTTAGTCGCTACTGATTCCAGGAAAATAGCTGCAGGTTAAAAACCAATGCAGAATGAGCACAAATAGTGTAATATCAGAAGGTTCAAAAGTCAAAATTTGAACATGTTATTTTTTATATTGGGACAACCTACATACTTTCTTGTTGTACTTTTTAGTTGAAAAAGTCTTGTAGATAGAATTGATTTGTAGTACGTAATACAGTGACAAAGCGCTAAGGAATAATTGAAAATTTTTGTCTAAATAGATTTGTATGTTAACTTTTCACGGGATTTGATTTATGGACAAAAAAATGAATATTTCTGGAAATTTTAATTCTATTTTTTCCAAATTATTTCATTTTGTTTTGTCTGTAATTTTGTGGTGGAAAAACTATTGTTTTTACTCGAAGGATAAATCTATTAAGTCAGAAATGAGTATGAAAAAGTGAGAAGCTTTAGCTAAATACGATTGTAAAAAGATTATTATGAACCAATTTGTTGCATTGTTATCGAAAATCAATGTATAGAACAACTTTGTGGGAGCAGAATTTCGAAAGCATATGTTTTTTAGTATAGTCCTATTGTGTTGGGTGTGTCCAGGAAAAGGGGAAAAAAAGACAACTACCAATTAAATCAGAAATTTAGAATTTAAAGAATATCTTATTTGAAGCTAACATTTCTAAGCTACAAATAAAAGCAGCAATGAACTCTCACAAATAGAATAAAAAACAATAGGTAACATATAGAAAAGCATCATAAAATTTATATTCTTTTATGAATTATAATGTTTTCCATTCTAGAGTACAATTGGGCAAGATAGATAAATTTCGTTTTTCAACTTTCATTTTGTATTTAACAATTCAATCTAATATATCAAATACCTCTTCAACGTCATTTTTATGTACATCAAATAATTCATTTCTTATGGCTAGCATGTGCAAGTTACATACATCATTTTTGAAGGAATTTGGTACTTCAATTTCCACTTTCAGTAATCCAACTTTATAACAAAGCAAGAAAAAGTTCTTAGGGTAAGGTTGGAATTCATTTGTTGAATCAGAAGTTATGCTAGAACGACACTGAACACAATGCAATGCTCATATTATACTTATAAATTACCTTTTAAGCAGGATGTGTAATGGGCTAATTGGGTGCAGTATTTAGAAGGTATTCAATTATCACTTAGGGAGGCTCTAGTCGGGTCATCAATCTGCAAATTGTTGTCTGTCAAAGTGAGATGGTAGGCTAAAGGGAAAGTGAGCAAAAGATATCCTCAGGACAGGGGACTGACGGTTCCTGTCATTGAAAATTTGTAAAGCGTGCTAGGTATCGTTGATAAATATAGGTCATGATATGCTAATTTATAGGGGGGGGGGGGTGCCAAAAAAAAAAAAAAAAAAAATATTTTCATCATTTATTGTTAGATGTGTTTGTATATTATTGTAAAATTACTATTAAGCTTTATTATCATAGATCACAAGGGACAAGGCAATAACTACTATTGTGCTATGAGAATTGACTTATTCTTATAAATTGTAGTTCCAACGTAAACATCATGGTATAGATTATAGAGTCGTCCAATTTTTTTTGGGAGAAGGGGAAGGGTAGGCCTAAGTATCAATTAACAGACATATGAACATCAAAAAAGCATAATGCTTGGATAACAAAGGATTTGGCAAACAAAAAATATTGTGTTTTTGTGTAGAATTTTAGGAGGGAATTCAGTAAATTAGAACTTTTGCAAGAATTTATTAAAACAGAAATTTGAAAATTATGTTGTACCTTGAAATACTTCCTTGTTAGTAAGAGTGTGTTTGGCATCAGGAAAGCCAACAAGGTGCAAGACTGTAGATTTGTCTCTTGTCTGCAAAATGACGGATGATAATTTAAGAAAACCAATAAAACCGAAAATGAAAGGAATCAGAAGATTGGCAATGCATTGCATCATATAATAAGTACAAGCACTTGGGATATTATGAAAAACGAGCAAGAACGCTATGGCTTAGTGTGAAATTCTGCACAAGATTCATATAGACAAGACTTTTTATTTTCCATTTTTTAAGTATAGTAACTTTCATCCTTCATGGAGATGTAACATGCAATTTCCATCAAATGGTCATAAAATCTTGAATATGTATTTTTCAACGACAACATGTCATCTTACTGATCATGCTGTTATATAGATAACCAAGGATTTCAAATTTGGTGTCCCAGCCACATCGAGAAAGAATAACAAAGCATTAAAAAAAAAAGAAGTGCATTCAAGAAGAACAAGAGAAGAAAATCGACAGAAAACAAACTAAACAACAAAAAAAATCAAACAAATTACTGAAAGAATGGAAACTTTTTATTATAAAATATTCAAAAGTAACACGTGATGTGCATGATATCTTTAACATTGCAGTCTTATCCAGCAATTTATGAAAAGTATTTTCTTGTTATGGGACTTAACAAATAAATCAGAAACATGGCATATTGCGTAATATTAAACGTAACGTAAAATGAAGCATGAATAGAAACGGAAGTTCAATACTGATAAGGGTACACTTTTAGTTAATGATGCGGTCCATATTTAATACTGAATTTTGGAGATATCATAGAGTAAAAATTACAAAGAATATAAATTGTGAGTTAGTATTGAGAGATTTGCTTGTAGTTTCTTTTACATAAATAGGATGAAGTTTCTATAAATTTATATCAAGTGTCGTCCTGATTCTCACTCTCAATAATATCATAATACCGTCCCAGCCACGCTCATTAGAGCGACAAATAAAGTATTTTAACTGGTTTCAAAATAGTAACATCTTCATTAATAGAGGATGGATATTTTGTGGACAAAATGTCTATGAATTTAAACTCCTTATTTCTATAATTCCACTATTAAATGGTTAAATAAAAAATTGCAAAAGTATTTAGGTCATACATAATCTGTCAAGATCCAACTTAAATAACATTTCCTTAAAAATGATTTAATATAATAAGTATTATTATCATATAGTAAAACAAAACTACTAAAAAAAAAAAAAAAAAAAAAAAAAAAAAAAAAAAAAAAAAAATGTTTTTTATATAAGCATATAATTTTACGAGTATTAACTATGAAGAAGTTATCAAACCAAGAATTTCTTGGTAGACAACATTTTTTGTGCATGTAACATGTGTAGTAAATTTCTCTGACGGCTTAATCAGTACTCTAATAGCTTTACTTGTTTTGGCTCTAGATAGAGCAACATATAATTGTCCATGAGAAAATACAGATTGTGGAAGATAAAGTCCAACAAAATCCAAAGTTTGACCTTGTGATTTATTTATTGTCATTGCAAAACATGGACGAATTGGAAATTGAGTTCTTTTAAAAGGAATCGAAGATTTATCACTTTCAAGTGGTATGAATGGAATTCTAGGTAAAAATACTCGCTTTCCGCAGTATTCTCCAATAGCAATTTCTGCATCAATGACATTTTTGTCAAATCTTCGACAAACAAGTCTTGTTCCATTACATAAACCTTCAGATGGGTTAATATTTCGAAGTAACATAACAGGACAATTTTGTTTTAACGTGAGTTCATGTGGTGGAATACCATTTGGAGTTAGTGTGTTTAAAAAATCTTCTTGTAAAATTTGTTCAGATTTATCGATAGATTCATCAAAGCTGTAATATGTAAATATATTCCCAGGAATTTCTTTGAGTAAAATATTATTTATTTGATCTACACATTCATTTGTCGGTGTTAAAATAACTCTATTGATCATAGTATCTAGATTTTTCATATAATTTTCTATATGTGGAAATACTATGTTAATCAAATGCTTCAAAGATTGGTATTCGTCTTCAAAATGTAATGTTATATTTGGTGGAAGTTTAATCATTTGACATGAGTGTTGTTTTTCTGTACCATTTCCAACACGGAGCAAATAATTACAAAACAATGGATCTAATTGAGCTCTCATATTTTGCACTAATGGCAAACGGGTAAAAGAAGGCCACAAATATAAAAAAACTAAACTCCCTTTCATTGTGTCTTCTTTTTTTCCTCTTTGGATAATCGGTAAAATTTGTCGAAAATCACCGCCTAATACAATCAATTTTCCACCAAATGATACATCTGTTTCATGTATATCTCTTAACATTTTATTTATCTAAAGCTTCGACGGTACAACGATTTACCATTGGTGCCTCGTCCCAAATAATTAGCCTAGTCAATCTAAAAAGTTGTGCTAATGGGGATTGTTTACTAATTGAACAAGTAACATCATCATTTATCTCCAAAGGAATTTTAAATCTAGAATGTGCCGTTCTACCACCTGGTAATAAAGAAGCAGCTACTCCAGATGAAGCTGTAGCTATAGCAATAAGATTTTTTGAGCGTACTGTTGCCAATAATGCTTTGTATAAATATGTTTTACCTGTTCCACCAGGTCCATCAACGAAAAACATGCCATTGTCATTATTTAAGATTCGGTGTAAAATAGTATTATAAGCATATTGTTGTTCTTTATTTAAAGAATGTATATCAAAATTGTTACTTTGGTTACCAGCATTTGTAAGCTCTTCAGAAATCATATTAGCCAATGTTTCGTCTTCTCCTACGCTTATATGAAATGATACTAATTGGTAATCATTTATACTCTTGTTTAAGGGTTCTAATATAGAATGTATGGATTGTAATGCATTTATTTCAGCATAATGGAATGACATACCTTGTTGTATAAAATCTTCAAACATATAACTTCTAAATTTTTTCCATAATAGTTGAGGACTGTTTGGACTACAAAAAGTTAATATAGTAGCAAATAATCTATGAAGTGAAGAAGGCATTTGGTAAACAATCGCTTCTGATAAACACAACTCACAATTATTATCTCCACTTAATAAACCGTGTAAAAGAGCTGCTTCACGGAAAGTAGATGTTAATATACCATTCACGACTCTTAATTCTTCAAAAGAAGTTGACCCTTTAATATGATTTAACAAAAGGCGCAAGTAATATCTTTCGCCTTCAGATGGATTAGCCGTAACTATTCTACCAATGACATTTTTTTGCTTTCTAGGAGTCCAAATTCGGCCATTTGTATCCCACACAAAATAAGAAGGAAAGTCCCTATATGTAAGTGTTCGAGCTATTTCATTTGTAATATTAGTGCGGAAATATTCAGTTAATGTTGTTTTGTGTGTATAATCTCTACTAATAACTGACTGTAAATTATCGGTGTCTCTATATGTAATTAGTTGATGTCCTTCAAGATGTAATTGTAGTGAAATGACTGATGGAGACATTTCAGATAATAGGAATCCGTAAATTCTCCACATCGCTTCAGGTGGAGAAATCCACCTAGCAGTTTGATATTTTGAAATTTCATCAATATCAACATTATGTTGATTGTCATTTATGGAGAAAGAAATTCGATCATGTCCTTTGTAAACATATTTATACAAATATTTTACAGCTTTGACAGATGAACATATTTCTACATTGATATGGCAATCATATTTAGCTGTTAAATAAGGATTGTAAGGTACAATCCATCTATTATCTAAAAAATGTCCTCTAACTTTAACTGTTTGACCATCATTACGTCGTCTATATCGTGGATATGAATCATTACCAAGCGAAGTTATTGTTGTATATTCTTTTGGATACTTATTTTTGCATATATTATTTGTCATGCAAACATTTTTCGGATTTAATAATCCACATGGACCATGCAACATATGCCTCACAACAACATGATATAAATGGGGGTAAATATTTTTGTCTGGAATTTCACAACAAACAAATTTATCAACCAAATCAACTGAAGTAACTTTTGATTCAGATTTTAAAATCAATAAAAAATGAGCATGTGGAAGGCCTCTTTTTTTAAATTCAATGACATATATATATGCAGCAACAGAGCCAAAAATATGTCTTTTAAGCAAATCAGTTTTTAATTCCTCCAATTTAGCTCTAAATATTCGTACAAGCAAATCAGGCCTATTTTGTTTTTCATCATTATGTTTTAATTCTTGTTTTATTTCAGGCCAATTAGGATTGCAAGTAATTGTCAAAAACACATCAGGTTTACCATACCTTTGTACTAACGCCATCGCATCCATATATCGTTTTTTATTATCTCTAGGACCACCAGTGAACGAAGATGGTAAAATAATCCGTCGACCGATTTTATAACCTCTACTTTCACCAATTTCAATGTTATCAACAATTCCTTGATAAAGTTCAGCTCGTATACGTTTTTGATTATTACGAAAGTAATCTAATCTAGTGGTTTCAATTTTGACATACATATCAACAACATATTGTTGAAATAACCTACCAACATGGAGTAAAAGACAATTACCTAAATTTCGAATTTGCAATTTGTAACAGTAATACTCACGACAAGACACTTGAGATCTTTTCTTCCTCTTTTCCATAACTACAATAGGAAAAAATAAAAAGTAAGTCACAATAACTTCGACAAAGTAAAAATGAATAGAACATAAGTTGTGACACTATTAACCTTCATTTTCTCTTCCAAGCAAATCATTTGCAGAATTTATATTCTTCATATTGAAAATGGTTTCTTCGGTAGATAAATGAAACTGGTTTTTTTTAATTCGTTGAATACCCTCGTGCCATCCAGATTCACCAAAAGGAAAAAGCAATGGGTATTGGAGGGGATCATAACAACCAAAATAGTAATGCACTCTATGGGAATCCCCAGAATGACCATAAATCGATATATCACGAATTCTAATATTTGCAGATGGATCATCATCAACCCAAACTGCGGCTACTTGTGAAACACTTGGAGTGTTATACACTCTTTGATCTAAACCCGCATCACATCTTATTTGTATTCGACATGCATGTAAACTATCAACATTGCTTAATGAACGAAAAAATTTGCAATATGGATTAATCCTTAGGATATTAATTAATGTCTGTAAAGTGGATGGACAAAATTTATCTGAAAGATTTAATCGATTTGATAGTTCATTTTCAGTGTCATAGAAGTATAACTGTAAATAACTGGGGTTATTATCGGATGGTAATAGTTCGTTTATGTAATGATAAACTTGTCCTTGAATTCTAAATGTATAAATGCCTTTATACATTTGACACAAATCTTTGTCACACTTAACACCAAAAGATGTGAATGCAAAGTGGTTGTTATAACTCCTTACATTTTTTTTGAAATTCAATGATTCAATTGAATTTGAAGTAAATAACTCATATAATTCATCAGGTATACTATGTATATGCAATTTAACTTTACCATCTGAACAACAAAAGCCCTTAGTCTCTCGAGAAAATTTTTTTGCTCCACAATATAAACAAATTGTTGGTTGTACAAGTACATAAGCTTCAGTACCAATATCTTGCAAGGTAAAACTTGTACCCTGCTGATTATTTTGCGTACCTTTATTAGATTGAACTTCATCCTGTTCAAAGGCACGCTGATCCCCTTCATATGCAGAATACATGTCATTATTTAATATTAACAAATAGAAATAGTATTAACTTATACGTGATGAAAATAGCTTATAAAGTTAATAACATGCCAACAAAGACGGGTAAATGGAAATTGGAAATTACTAAAATTACCTGTTTGAGGTTCAAAACAATCATGATGTAGAAGATTACCAACGTCACCTTCAAGTTCAAGCTGAATAGATCCACCAGGCTCTACACATTTAAAAATTCAGGAAAAAAAGGTGAAAATTGGCTATCCGAAAAGGGAAAAAAAACAGGCATCTAGAGGATGCTGTAACTGAAGCTATATATATTGATTAACTATACCAAAATTTATCCATAATGATTAACTTATTCTATTTATCTACAATCATTAACTTATTCTATTTATCTAGGATGATTAACTTATTCTATACAAAAGATAGAAGGAGAACGTAGAATATAAATTAACATCATTTCATTAGCTATTGCAATTTATATTGATTTAATACATCAAATGATTTTTCTTCGAGAACAATCAGAAGTAAACTTTATACGAATACCTCTTAGTATTGTCTTTCGTCTTAAATGACGATTATGTGCAGATGAAGTTGATGGTGTTCGAGTATGCAATTCTCGACATGCGTCACGCACACCTTGTGATCTAGCATATGATTCCCTACGGTGTGAGTTGCGAGATTCCTTTGCTTTATTGTAAATCTCTCTGCGACGTCTTTTTCGTACTTCAGAATTTTCAACAGTGTCATTGGAGGCATCCATAAATCATATGACTAAATATAGGAAAGAAGTGTTATAAATGAGTATAACAAAAAAAAAAACATAAAGAAGCACAGACGACAAATCTCCAATTTACCAAATTTAAACACGTGGCAATTTTTCATCATATAATAAAAGGATTTCAAAACAACAAAAAAAAAATATAGCTTGCTTCCACATGTATCCTAACATTTCATTTCCCAGTCCCACACACATATTTCTCCTTCCAACCATGCATTTAGCAGTCCTCTTGTACACATTTTACTTTTTTCCTAACCAGAGGTCACCTCTTTAATTATTTTGAGATTTAAGTTTTTAGGTTTCATTCTTGTGCTGCAGCCAGTGCCATCTCCTCATCCAACCTTGTACCTTATCCTCTTCCATAGTCATGGACCAGGACCCGTCACCATTGTGCCATCAGCTAACGCTTTAGGAATCACTATTTCATTTCAGGTTAGTTTCAATTACTTGAATTCGTCTTCTCAGTGGAGGGTTAGCACCCTGTTGGCAACACACCTGGTTCTTAAAAGAAAAGGGCACACACGATCTGTCCAACACATGGCCGAGTGTGTCCACACATGTTGGCGTCAAATGAAGTAAATGTTTAAATTTTTATCAGACATACAGAACAGAGCAGCTAGTCTAGCATCCTAAACCCAAATAATCAGTGATTTAATCCCCAACTATTTCACTAATGACCACCATTACAAATAGTTGAAGAGCTAATTATTGCAAAGAACATCTTTATGTAACTCCCATAACTCCACTGAAAGAAACTCAAAGGTCTGTTGTTTACCCACTCAGAAAACACCAATCTTCTTCTACGCAAAAACAATAAATATCCCTCCAACCACCATACAACAATTCTCCATAATTCGAAAACGGGTGCAAAAAATGGAGTTATATATGCATCACCCCATACCGCCACCAGCTGTGAATTAAATGCAGAAAGCAGGAAACATAAAACAAAGTACATGGCTATACTTGTACGTGAAATTTGAAGAAGGAAAAGGCAAAAAAAAAAATGAAAAATAACATTTGCCCACACCTATCAGCAAAGTTATCCTCAATTCTGTCAAATTATCATAAATAAGCATCTATAAATATAGTTAGGAAATATTCACATCAATACTTAATTGTAAACTCACAAATGAAGCAATCCTTTGAGGTCCCCCTCTTGCTTACCTTCCGTGAACGTGGTTGCCTTATCCTACGGAAAGAAAGTCTATGTCTTCGCAGAGAAAGTTTTGATGTCGGCGGATTTGTTGAAAGTGTCTGTCTTCGCAGAGAAAGTTTTGATTTGGGCGGATTTGTAGCAGACGAGGTTTTGATTTTGGCGGATGATTCACCTAACTCGGCAGAGCGTTGAGCTTGAGACAAAGTTATACGGAAGATTTAAATCAAGCAACAACCTAACATTTCTAAAGCTTTAAATCGAGGCCCCAAAAAAACAACCAAACGACGCCGTCGAGGTTGACGACAGCAGACGTCGACAAGTGTCCATCAACAGTGTTATAAAAAGTGGCTCTTTTAGTATAGTTAGGATAAAGCCAATCAAATAGCCAAATCTCCCTCCTTCGTGCGTGTTAGGTTGGGCTATAGCCCAAATCTCGCGCAACCCATATGGAAAATTTAAAATAAATTGTTCAATTTTGATTCAAATATTTGTGTTAGTTCAACTCTAGTTTGAATTATAACCCAAGCTCAATGCTCATGTCTCAAATTTTGTTAAAGAGACTACAATTATTAAATATTATTTTCATGATGTTCATGAAACATGAATATCTTATTGTCAATTTAAGTATTTTATTTAATGCATGTTTGATTAAATTTACTTATGATAATTGAGTAAATTTTATAATTGATAATAAAAATAAATTACTTATTTTAATAGTTAGACACACTATATGTTTTGTTAAGCTTAAAAGTAATTAAATTGTTAATTCTACGTATATTTTTATATATTACTATTCACACACACACACACACACAAATTATTTGTTTTGATCATGATGATCATGAAATAGACGTTATGATCAAAATAAAAAACTTGCTCTAAATTTGATCTCGTCAATAAAAAGAATCTTTTTTAAAGTTTATTTATTTATAAATAGTTCTATATATAAATATATTCTTGAAACTAAGCCAAACATGGTTATGAATTAAATTATAATTCTTAATCGATTTTTCTCACTTTAGTGGGATTCTTCATTTATTATGAAATGAAGTAACATAGAAGAATGATGTCCAAACCAAATAATATTTTGAGACAATAACATATATGGATGTATTATTGATTGCGTGTTTCTACCAAAGCCTTCAATTGTTTGTAAAAACTAATCGTCAAAGTTTTTTAGAATAATATTTATTAAATAATTTCTTAGTTTTTATTTAGTGCATATGTATTTTTTGCTTATTTCGATCATGATTTGGTCAATATATATTTTTTAACTCGTGTGTTGATTTTCTATTTGGTTAGAAAGTATAAAGGGACATCTTAGAATGAAACATCTAAAATTCTTTTATTTCATTGAGTGACATACACTCTTTGTCGTGAGTTAAGCCTTTTAGGGCGCGAGTTCATTCAATTTTTTTTTTAAATTTCAGCACATCCTAATGTTATTTTCTGACTCCGCCCCTGCCTCTCTCTCTTTATTTTAAATATTTGTGGGGAATGTCAAAATTGCCAGAATTAATAATATTTGGAGTTCTTTATTTTCTGCATTTAGTGTCTACTATTTATGCTTTTAGTAGTCGTCTCACGGCTATTACATTCCAATAGCATTGAGTTTCTGCATTTATTTCCTGATATTTCTATTTTAGCCCTTGTTATAATTATTATGTCCTCGTTTGAGCCCCATTTTTTTTGGAAGAAATAATATATATATATTCTTGAACAGTGTTTTGATCTCATTTGAGTCATATATTTTTCAATAAAATAATATTACACGTAAATTTAAATTTTTTTCCTTATTTTTTAACCATGTATTTCTCATCGATACACTATTTAAAAATATTTTTTTATTTTCTTTGATAAAAATGGGACTCAAATAGGGGCGGATACCAGATCCTATTTTGCTTTGTAACTTTTTTCTTAAAATGTTACATTTGGGCCCAAATTTAAAATTAGCCCACTATTCACTTTCTCTAATATTTGTCCACTACCAACCTAATTTTTTAAATGGGCCAAGTTTTAGAATTACCCCACTTCCAAATCTCTTGCTCAAAATATAGAACTTCTTTCAAAATTTAATGTGGTAGGTGAAAGGCAAGAACAACCTTATTTTTGCTGGAATAGTCCAAAAAAATAAAATCCAAATAAGAGGATAGAATTGTATTAATTGATGTTTTATCTTCACATCAGAAAGCATATTCATGTTAGTAGGCTTATGAGCAAGAAAATTATCTAATGAAACTAACCATACATATAAAATATGGTGAGGGACAAAAAAAAAAAAAAAAAACTATTGAAAATCTTAAAAGTAATTAAAATTTGATTTTTTGTATGTTTCTTTTATTAATTATACTTATAAGTTAAAAAATACTTATTAACCATGAAATAGATGTTATTATCAAAATATGTAACTTGCTCTATATTTAATTTTATCAACAGAAATAATATTTCTTAAAAATTTATTTATTTATAAATTAACATTATTAAAATTATATTATTGAAGTGAATCAAACATGAAAGTGAAATAAATCCAATTTCTTTGAACTCTAGATATTCTTGGTCAGTTTCTCCTACTTAAGGTGGAATTAAAATGTTGAAATAGAAGACTAACACCAATATTAGATAATATTTTCGGAACGGTGTATTTTGACTAAAAAACCTTTAATAACTAGAATGACTTGTTCTTTTTAGGTCTTGAGTCTCGTAATAGTGCAAATAGGGTTTTCTTATTTTTTGTTGGCGAGTATACATCATTTGCTCATGTTTATCAAGTTTTCACACATTTTATATTTTCTAGGGAGGTGTCAAGATATTTTATTTGGCAAGCCCGTGCCTCGCACCCGCACTCGCCTCGCCCCATCTAAGGCCCAGCCCCGAACCCACATCGTTGTCATCTCTACTGTGATTCCACTTTATCAATAATAGTACTAGTATGAAAGAGTAATCGAGTACCATAAATGAAAATTTTCAAGAATATTTTCGTATTAATATATTAGATAATGGTAGAAAAGTAAGAAGTAAAAATCTTATCTAGTCTCTATTCGATTTTGAAAAATAAAATAAAATCGATGAAATGTATGTTTGGTTGTTGATTTATGAATGGTGAAAATGAATTTGAAAAAAAAAAAAAAATTGTGTTTTGTGAAGTGGGGGCCAAACGGCAGCCTTTTCTACCATCCCATTCTCGATGGCTTGAAAATGAATCATTTAAGAATAGAAATTGTCAAGCGTAATGATAACGTCTAGAAACGAAGACTATTAAATTTCTGCGAACATTAGAGATTTAAGGATTGAATATTGGCATCTTTCCTTTTCTTTTACTATTCTTGCAATATTAAATGTATCTGCATCGAGGCATCTGTACAAAAAAATAAAAAATCAAGAATCCAATCAACTTGAAAGATGTTGATGCTCAATTATTTTCCAAGTGGGCCCACCTCTATCAACTTTTCTTTACATCACAACCACCTCCTTCCTTTGTCACACTTTCACATTTTGGTCTCAAGTCTATAAACCCTATTAGGAAGTAAGTATTTTCCTAGTTAAAAACTACAAAAATACAAAATATAATACCATGGTTTGTTGGGACCATGAAAAATGGCATTTTGAGTAATTATGGGCTCTTCCCATCGTGAGCGGTAGTTGAAAAAAAGAACGCCAAACGCACTTTTAAGCACCTCTTAGAAAAGAAAGAAAGAAAGAAAAAACGAGTGTAGTGTAAGTGTTATGCCCTAGGTCCAATCAACTTTGGACATAAGCACTTTTAATGTATATATAACCGATGCATATTTATGGCAAGATTTATTATTGAATTAATATTCTAATTAATTAAATAATAGAATCCGTAGATTCAAGTTTTGGTGATTTGTTAATCACAAAGAGTTGTGATTGTGAGATACAAATTACATATGACTGAATCTTAAATCATCCGTGGTCGTATGTAATAACGAGATACAGATAGACCATCACGTGTGACATTTCTTACTTATGAAGTAAGTAGCTGATCTCACAAGTTAAAGTGTGGTAACACTTGAATGAACACGTGAATGTTTTGTCATAGAACAAAATATTGGAAACCCGCTGAGAGATTCCACATGGAAAACTATCTGAGTGTCAGTGGTTAATCTCTAACGTTCGGTAGTGGAATTGGTCCTTTGACTTGAGGTCATCATAGTGTCTTATGTGAGGACAGTCATGCTTTGGTGATGTCGGATGTTGCTCTGTCAAGGGTCGCTAATACGGCATCGTTCGGGTATGTCAAGAATCATATGAAGGTTGTGAATGATCAATAAATGATTCGTCACTCTTAGATAGTAAGAGATTATGATCTACATTTCATTCAGTTAAGTTGATAATGAAATCCTTGGCCAATGTGAACTCATAAGTCGGAAAAGAGTTTTCGACTTACATTGACTTAACAGTAGGATAAAAGATATGATCGATAATTGAGATTGACTCACGTCCATATCTCGTAATTGATCGGATCATATTGACGAAGGGATTATGGTTTCACGGTAAACGAACAAGTTTGGTTTTGTCATGTCACGTGACATTTCCCGTCACATGTATTGCCCGACACATTGCTAGATGTCAATTTGGGACAACGAATGTAAATTGATGATAAATTAAAATGGATATTTTAATTTATCAGTTTTGATTAGATCAAATAATAATTCACGTCGTTAGACATCGTGATCGGGAACCTAATGGGTCACACACAAAAGAGAATCAGAAGAATGATATTTACCAATTAATTAATTGACAAGTGTTGGATAATTAATTAATTGGGTTGCTTATTAATAGGCCCGAATTAATTAATTGGATTAATTAATTCATGGACCGGATTTAATTAATTTGATTAATTAAATGTTGGACCGGGTTAAGTTAAGAGATGGGCCAGCCCGTTTGGACTCATATTAATAAGCTGTTAGAGTTTGAAAAACATAATGGAATTTTCATTATTCTTGCTAGCACGAGAAAAGAAAACCCTATCCGTCATTCTTATTCTCTGTGTGGATCACCATTGGAGGCTGGACAATTGGACAGCTTGGATTGTAGATCGTGATCATTGGAGTTCGTGAATCAGCAAAAGAGTTTGCAGAATTCATCAAGGTATTATTCTAAACACAGTTTCTATCTAAACACAATGTAGATCCTTGTTTGGGAATCGAAATTTGTTTTACTTCCGCTGCGCATGATTAAGTAGGTTCCCAACATGTAGAAACTCCATTATACATCATCTTCTTTCGGCCAATAATCATAGTAAAAAAGGTAATAACTTCCTGCCATTTTCTTTCTGTCAATATTCTCTTATTCATCTTTGATGCACAGCCTTTCTTTATATTGTGAGACTGTCAAATTAACTCATTGATCCAAGAAATTCCATTATTTAACACTTTCGTTGTGCTCTCTTCCCCTTATTCTTAAGCTTAACAAATCATCGTACTGGTATTTGATTGAATTGATCGAAATAGATTCCAAATTAAGTCAAAAGTAGAATAAAGTAATAAAAATGTATATTGGAAACAACACAATTAAGCATACCATTCGACACAAGTAAATAAAGTTCCTTTTTTTTTTTTGAATGTTATCTCCATCACATCATCACTAAGAAATTTACTCTAGTTTTTTCATTGTTTGTTTGGATTCCTATTTCTTCAAGATTTGGACATATCATCTTACTTTTTTCATCCTGGGATGTATGCAGGGATGTTGAAAAGGACAACTATAATTAAGTTCTGCCAATTTCTTCCATGAATTCACGATAAGATATGACATATCGAACTCTAATCTATTGTATTTGTATTTTAAAAGATTTAATAGTAATATTTAAGGGAAAAGCTCTCATGCAACGTTCGATCTGATCCATCCATCCATTTTTACATCATCGCATGCGTTTAACTTCTTAAATTATTATTAGCCCACTATCGAAAATAAAATCAACTTTGCTATATGTTGGAATTTGGTTTAAAGAATAAAAATCTAGTTAAATATACAACTTAAAAAAGATTGTCGCGATATATTTAGTATCTCAAAAGCAATTCCAAATGTATGAGAAATTGCGATTCAAAGTTGGATAGAAAAGAGGAAAATGCCTAACTCCAAGCTCACCTAGCGCTCAAGCGAGCTCGAGCGACATGCAAGTGAGAGAGGTTCTGTTGAATAGGTATCACTATCGTTCGAGCGAGATGCCAACAACATGCTAACAACAACAAGAGATGTTTTCCTTCGTGAAAGTTGTTGAGTTTAGGGTGTGACACTTCACTCACAACCCATCATCTTCTATACATATGATCATTTGGACATTCATTATGCGTCTAATACCATTTGCATTAAGCATTATATCAAAAACTCTTGCTAAAACTCTCCAAAAATTCATTTCAAAATCATCTTCTTGTATAGTGAAGAATTTCGTTTGAGTTCACTGTTATTTGTGGTTTGAAGTGGTTTTACCAAAAGTTGTATCCGTTGTATCTTGATAGACAAGTACCGTAATTCCTTAACACCATTGTAGGGCAATTTTGTCTTAAAAGAAAAAAAGTGTTAATCACTTGCCTCGAATTTCATTTTTCTTCTTTTTCTTCACTTTCTTTCTTTTTACTTCAGTTTCACATATGTTAATTATGCTCCTGCTAATTAAACTTAAAATACTTATTTTGTTATTCAATCAAAAACTATTTCACTATCGTCAACAATTTTAAGACAAAATTGTGTTTTTGTGATTTATTGTTTAACAAATCACCTCTCTTCATCTTTGAAATTTGTCTTCGTGTAAAATATTTTCTTACATTTTGCGTTGAACTTCTGTTTGTAACAAAATTGAATATTGTTGAGACTATTTCGAATCAAACAACGAATGGTACGAACCATGTGGTTCCACCTTTGGCTATATTTATACGAAATTCTCATATCCTACATGGGGAAAATCGAAAAAGTTCGAAAATGTGGATTTTAAATATGGAAACAAAAAATGTTATGTCTTACCACTTTAAATTTTGTAAAGTTCTTATAAGAAACAACTCATGTTAGAAGAAGGAGAAAATAATCGTGAGTCGGTTCTTGCATTGGATGCATGGAAGCACTTGGATTTCCTTTGCAAAAATTATATTCTAAATGAATTGGACAATACATTTTATGGAGTGTATAGTTCAATGAACTTTACCAGGATCTATGAGATTCATTGGATAAGAAATACAAGATCGAGGATGTCGGAACAAAGAAGTTTATTGTCAGCAAGTTTTTGAACTACAAAATGGTAGACTCCAAAATCGTGATAAGTCAAGCGTAAGAACTTCAAATTCTACTTCATGACATACATGCAGAAAAGATGGAATAGAGTAAATCTTTCCAAATTGCAGTCATCATTGAGAAACTCTCTTTTATGTAGAGAGATTTCAAGAAATATCTCAAACACAAATACAAGAAGATGAAATTAGATGAATTGATTGTCTGCTTGAGGATTGAAGAAGATAATAGAAAAATCAAAAGAAAGTCTATTGTTCAACTTAGAGCAAATTTTGTTGAAATTGGTTCGAATGTTGTCAATAAGAAGAGTAAGATCTCTGATGATGCATCAAAAGGAGACAACTCCAAAAATGTCAAGAAGTTTAAAGGCAATTTTTACAATTGTGGAAAAATCGGACATCGTTCTAATGAATTTCGAAAGCCTAAGAAGAAGGCATAAGCAAATGTGGTTGCGAGAGATACCATCTCTGAAGGGATACAAGAAACGAATCTTTCAACGGTTGTTTCTGAATGTAACAATGTTGGAATTTCAAGAGAATGGTGGGTTGATATCGGTGTCATCCGTCACATTTGTGCATACAAGACCATGCTCTCAAATTACAAAGAATTAAATGGAGAACAACTCTTCGTGAAAAATTCTGCAAGTTCTAAAGTTGAAGAACAAGAAAAAGTTACTTTGAAAATGACATCCGGTAAAAAGGTTGTTATCAATTATGTCCTACATGTACAGGGCATTCTTAACAAAAATGGTTTTAAACTTGTATTTTTATTCAATAAATTTGTACTCGCTAAAAATAAGGTGTATGTTGATAAATGATACCTATGTGATGGAATGTTCAAAATGAGGGTTCTTACAATTGTACCAAAACAAAGTATTATGAATAAAATTTTGAATTCTACTTATATGCTTGGATTGTCTTGTTTATGGTATAGTAAATTAGGACACGTCAATTACAAATCTATGAGCAAATATACGTATCAAAGTTTAATTTTGACGCTTAAGATTGATCGTAATCATAATTGTGAAGTATGTGTTGAAGGAAAGTTGGCCAAAACACTTTTTCACTCAATTCAAAGGAACTCGACACCTTTATAATTAATACATAGCGATATATATGATTTGAAATTTGTTCAAATTAAAGGTGATAAGAAATACTTTATAACTTTCATTGATAATTGTACAAAGTGTTGTTGTGTCTTCTACTATGAAATAAAGACGAAACCTTGATGCCTTTAGACATTATAAGATGGAAGTTGAAAATCAATTTGGTAAATGAATAAAAAGTATTCGTAATAATAGAGGTGGTGAATACGGGGCATCATTTGAAAAATATTGTTCTGAGCATGGAATCATTTATGAAACAATAACACCTTACTCACCACAATCAAACGATGTTGCTAAACGCAAAAATCGAACTCTTAAAGAGATAATGAACACAATGTTGTTAAATTTGAGTTTACCTCAAAATTTGTGTGGAGAAGCTATTCTAACTACAAATAGCATTATTAACAAAATATCCCTTAAGAAAGTGGAAGAAACTCTATATGAACTATGAAATTGTCATCTTTCTTCCTACCAACACTTGAAAGTGTGGGGGTATTTGACTAAAATTGAAGTACCTAAACCTAAACAAGTTAAAATCGGTTCAAAGACTATTGATTGCATATTTATTGGTTATACTAATAATATTAGTGCATATCGCTTCCTTGTACATAAATCTGAAATTCAAGATGTACATGAAAGAACAATAATTGAATCGAGAAATGCATCATCTTCGAGAGTATTTTTCCATATAAAGACAAGAAAAATGCAATTTCAAATAAAAGAACTTATGATACTGCAAATGACACTTCAAATGAGGAAGAACTAAGACGTAGTAAAATAGTTAGAATATCTACTTCGTTTGCCAAACTTCCTAACCTATATGGTACAAAATGATCCAAAAAATTTCGATTAAACAATGCCTACATCAGAAGCATCGCATTGGAAATAAGCTATCATTAGTGAGATAGATTTTATAATGCAAAACCATACTGCGAGTTAGTTTATTTACCTCCTAGAAACAAGCCTTTAGGGTGTAAATGGATATTCAATAGGAAATTAAAATCGAATGGATTCGTTGATAAATATAAGACCAGATTGGTTGTCAAGGGATATAGACAAAAAGAAATATTTGACTTATTTGATACCCACTTACCCGTGACTAGAATCACCTCAATAAGGTTATTAATTGCAATTATGACATTACATAACTTTGAAATTCATCAAATGGATGTAAAGACCCTAAATGGTGAGTTAGAAAATGAGATATACATAAAACAACCCTAATGTTTTGTGTATCCTAATCATAAACAAAAAGTTTGTAAACTAGTTAAGTCCTTGTATTGATTGAAACAAACTCTTAAACAATGACATCAAAAGTTTGACGAAACAATGTTGTTTAATGGATTTAAGATAAATGAGCGTGGCAAGTGTGTATACATAAAACATACACCAAAAGCTTACGTGAGTATATGTCTATATGTAGACAATATGTTAATAATGACCAATAGTCACGAAATAATGCTAGATACCAAGAAAATGCTTACAAAACATTTTCATATGAAAGACTTGGGCGTGGTTGATGTGATATTATGGATTAAGGTCTCTAAAACATTTGAAAAATTATATTTTCTCAATCTCACTACATTGAGATTATACTTAAAAGGTATAATCACTTGAGGAAAATTCTGCGAAAACCCCGAGTGACACAAGTTTACACTTAATAAAAAATACAGGCGAATGTGTGTTACAACTAAGTATTTACGGGTTATAGACAGCTTAATGTATATTACAAACTGCACCAACCGAACATAGCATTTGCTGTAAATAAACTTACTAGATTTACAAGTAATTCAAGACATGATCATTGAAAGGCTTTAACAAGGGTTTTTAGGTACTTGAAGTATACCTTAACCTATAGATTACACTTTGCAAAATATCCGTAGTATTGGAAGGATATTGTGATATGACTTAGATATCCAACATGAAGGGTTTCAAGTCTACTAATCGTTATGTATTTACCTTTGGTGGAGTTACTGTATCATAGAAGTCTACAAATCAAATGTGTATAGCTCAATCAACGATGAAATTAGAGTTTATTGCTTTGGACAAAGCTGAAGACGAAGCAAAATGACTTCGTAATTTCTTAGAAAATATTCTATGTTGGCCTAAATCGATACCTGCAATTAGTATATATTGTGATAGTCAATTGACTATTGGAAGGGCTTAAAGTAGCATATATAATGGTAAGTCTAGACATATATGTCGTAGACACATACTACTAAGTAACTGATCTCTAATGATATTATATCCATAGATTATGAGAAGTCAAAGAAGAACATCCGAATCCACTTACGAAAGGTTTACATAGGGATCAAGTACGTTGTTTATCGAAAAGAATGTGATTGAAGCCTACTACGTAAGAGTTTTTGTAATGGTGATCCTATCTTGTTGACTGGAGATCCCAAGATCTTGGTTCAAGGGAACAATCAAGTTATGAAGATTCAATGAAGTACTTGTGAAAATGTTTCCTAACTTATTCATATGATAATTAAAGTGCTTTCTGCAGAATGTTAAGGTTAATATATCCTTTTAATTATTCATATATCTTAATTAATTCAAATGGAGTATATCAGAATACTTTTAATAGGAAGCCACCTATGTAAGTGTGAGGTGGGACCACCTCAATAAAAAATATTCAAATGTCGAAATTTTCTAAACACTTATAAAATCTAAGAGTGTTTCAGGGCTAAAATGAACCAAGTCATGATAACCATGAATGATTTAGGAAAGACTTCAGTGTGAGTATTATTAACTTGTTTTACATCAACGATTGAATGGTTCAAGACATCACGTTCAACAACTAGCCAAGTAGATCCAATAGTATTTCACTAAAGAGGTTCAAGGTCGAAAACTACCTTACTTGATGCAATGTTTTTCAGCTCTCTCTGCAATACATCATATTTCTGCATAGCATGCACATATTTGAATTTCCATTCATGTGAGAGATTGTTGAAATTTAGTTTAGAGAATGAAAATTTAGTTAAATATACAACTTAAAAAATGATTTTGTGTCAACTTCGACCAAATAAGTAAAATTATAAATATAAATAGACTAACTTGTTCTACTCGTCGAGTGGATCATCGTGATATATTTTAAATTTCAAAATCAATTACAGATGAATGAGAAATTACGGTCAAAAGTTAGATAGAAAAGAGGAAAAAATGACACGAAAAATGTCTAACTCCATAGCTCGCTAGTGCTCGAGTGAGATCGAGCGAAGAGACTGTCGCTCGAGCGATAGGCGAGCAAGAAATGTTCCGTTGAATAGATATCAATGTCATTCGAGGGAGAGGACAGCGACATGCTAGCAACGAAAAATGATGCTTGGGGCATGACATTTCACTCACAACCCCTCCTCTTTTATAAATATGACCATTTGGACGTCTATTATGCATCCTATACCATTTGCATTGAGCATTACATAAAAAACTCTCCAAAAATTCATTCCAAAATCATTTTCTCGTAGAGGGAAGAATTTCGTTCGACTTCACTTTACTTGTGAGTTGAAGTGCTTCTACCACAAGTTGTATCCATTATCCTGGAAGACAAATGTCATAATCCGTTAGCACTATTATGAGACTATTTTGCCCTAAGGAAAAAATGTTAATCACTTGTCTCGAATTTCATTTTTCTCCTCTTTCTTTCTTTGTTTCTTGCTTCAATTTCATATAATTTAATTACACTCTTGCGAATTAAATTTAAAATATTACTTTGTCATTTAATCAACAACCATTTCACTATCACATATCGTCAACACTATATGTACATAAAATTTGACAATTTAGCCTATATTTGACACCCATTTTAGGGGAAGAATTGGTTTTTGAGTAGTGATTGATGGAAAAATGTGGTTAAAAAGTAAAGAGAATTTTTGGATTTATGTGTAATATGAGAATGAGAATGGAAAAAAATGGGTGTCAAACATATTCATTTTAATTGAAATTATTTGATGTGACAAGTATAGTGATGTTAATTTTAACAACATGGGGGTGTCAAATTGAAATAATAAGCAAATTTTTTTTCCATTTGTTTTGCCCCGTGAAGAAGCAAGGTTACCCCACGCCGTCTTGGAAAAGTCATTTCTATCCTTCCAATCCTTCCAACCAAACACTGCACCTGACCTTAATCTCTGAGACGACTGCTACGAGGTGGTCGGTCCATGCCCACCTTCCTCTCACTTTCTCTCTCTATTCTCTTCCTTATTTCTTTTCCTCCAAGCAAACAGATAATATACCAAATCGAGCCAGGCCTAGAAAAATACATTAAATTATTTTAATAAACACTTATCAAATTATTCACAACTCACCACCATCGCCTTTAGTCTCCGCTGCCCTGTAATCAATTATTTAGTTCATTCATATCCCAGGAATAAAACTCTCAGGAGACAGAATCAAGATCAACCCCGTGAAGGGATTTTTGTTTATAAGGTAAAATATATTTTTTAATTTATTTAATTATGTATGTATATATTTTTTATTTTCTGTTGGTGTTAGATGTTGAGTTCTCGTACAGATCGGGGTTTATTTTCATATTTTCCCACATATTTTGGATGTAAAGTTGTATTCTTTAAGTGAAAAATGAGTTTACACTCTGAAATTCGATTTTACAAACAAATAATTTGGATACAAGTTTTTTTTTTCCTGGTATAATGACCATTAATGATTTTAGAAGTGGGAAAGTATGTGCTCGGAGGACTTACTTATGAATTTCAGAAATTGGATTATTTAATTATTTTGTGAATTTGTAGATCTAGGATGGTTTGACTTCTGTAAATGCTTGTTGGAGATCACTCGTGTTTTTTTCTTTTTACAGAGTTTGCTTTGAATATGTGGGGTTTTTTTTTTTTAACTATTGTAGAGTTGTTTTTTTTTTTTTTTCCATATAGAGGTTTGTTTCTTTATGGTTGAAATGAGCTGCTGTCTGTAATTTTTTCTACTAAAAAATCTGGATTTGTTTGTTTTTATATGCACTTGTTTGGTCCTGATTTTAATCCAAGTCAAAGTCTATCAATCAATATTAATTACCTCTTTCATTGGTCGTACAACTTTTCAACCACACATTTTAAAATTTTTTACTTTACTAAAAAATCTAATTTTTGCCCTCGTTTGATATCCATTTTTTTCTCATTCTCATTCTCTTTCTCATTTTTTCCCTTTTTTTTATTTCAACTACACATTCTATCTATAAAATAATATTACAGATAAACCCAAAAATTCTCTTTACTTTTTAACCACACATTCTTCCATCAATCACTATTCAAAATCAAATTCTTCTCCAAAATGGGTGTCAAACACAAATCTACACCAAACATCCTAATGTTTTACAAACTAGATTTCAGCCAGATTTCACATATTATAAACTAGTTTGCATCCGTGCATGAGTGAGTGGGATTTCTGATAATTATGTCCTCTTGAAAGAAGCATAAGGAGATGGACTTGGTAGTCAAGTCCCTTTTCTCGTTTTGATATAAGAGTCAACTCTGCTGAATTTGAGTATTTTGAATTTGTGCTACTGTCCAGAGTCGAAAATTCTTACTGGTTAAGCAAATATGATCTGGATTTTGTTTCTTTATGTTGACCAATATATCGACTGTTTTATGAAAGCATTTTATGTCTATGTTTACAAATGACATCGCTGCATGTTTATTTCGATTTTTTATCTAAGTAATTGTTTTATCTATAGAATGGATACTGACAATATTTTACCTTTTAGAGGATTGTAAATGTACTGGTGCTGTAGGCGATTAGTTAGTTCATAGTCACAGAGAAGGAAATAATTAGTCGAGTTTACATCACTGATATGGCACAGAGGAGCTTGTACAGATGTGGCCACTCATTGGAGAATATGGTAAGCAACACTGCAAGTTATTTGAAACGTGGTTACTTTTATACTGAAAGCTATTGTACGGGTTATACTGACATCATCACTTAAACCTACTGGATCTATATTCTATAAAGCTATCGATGTTTACTTCTTTATTATTTCATTAAATTTCTTAGGCTAATGATTTAAATAGGTTTTTTCCGCACGTACCAATTGTGAGTGGCAAAAATCCTTAGTTGGAATCTTTTGTCTGTTATTTTCTCTATCATTTTGTTTCTTCTCTATATAGCATCGTTAGTTGCACGATATGCATGGCTGACAAGTTTGGAAGATACGCATTGAAGGCCCAATTGATATGTAACACGAACATGATGCTTTATGGATGCCTTACAAAAACTGATTTTGTTATTTGATTTTTTGTTCTTGACAGGATTCACAGTTTTCCCTCTATGGAAGTGTTTCTCCGCGATATTTTCTTGAGTGTTCATACTTTAGTCCATCAGTTATCCTTCTGAAGCCGAGTTTGTAAATAGAATTTGTTCTTGTAGATAAATGGAATCAAAATCAGTTAATGTAGCATTAGATAATGGTTGCAAGATTGTTGTTGACTCGAAGAAAAGCTGGGCACATAGGATTGGATCTAGCAGCAAGTTGTTGTCAATGCAGTCCAACCATAACTCAATTGTTAGCAAGCTTGGCAAGAGAAAAAGAACAGATGATTGCCAAACAAAGTGTGACTCACACTTGCAGAAATCTCTACTAAAAAATTACTCGAACTTTATGAAAAGTGGACTGCCAAAACGCTTACTCTTTTATCAGAATGGCGAGTGGAATAATTTTACTCCGGATGTTATTGATGCTGTAAAAGAAGATTTTCTGGCAAAGAAGGCTGCAATCGAGGTACATCTTAGCGATTCTCATATAATACTAGATGTCCTACGTATGGTTAAAGTAGATTTGGCAACAGGTTTACAAAATCCTATTGCATGGATTGATGAAGCCGATAGATGTTTCTTTCCAGAGATATATTCTGCCAATGTTGAAATGCATGATACCTGTTTAACTGAGTCTAAAAGAGGCGAAGAATTTGTTGACGACAACCAAAATGGAGCTTTTGAAATAAATTTGCATCTTGAGATAGGAGTCAATGGAGTAGATAATTGTAATATGGAGGAATGTGTGGAAGAATCAAATGTCAGTGCAAAAAAGGTGAAAATAAACCAAGAATGTCTTCAAAATTACTCTGACTTTTCTGGTGATTACAAAGATAAACAAATATCTGATGCAAAAAGAGGACAGGGTTACGACGAAAACAAACAGATTGGGGAAGAAATTTCTTCTAGGTTCAAATCTGCATTTAAAACTGTGGATTCAGATGCTGTAAGAAGCATGTTTCTCATGGGTATGAGTCCACTTGGAAAAGTGGAAATAGTTGAAATTAGCAATTGCTTTAATAACATGTTGCAAACCCGTTTGGAACTGTTCAAGAAGCAGCTTGAAATCACACAAATGTATCGTGGGAACCCAAATGTTCAATATGCTTGGCTTGCTTCTTCCAAACACACTGTTCCTAGCATTATGATGCATGGTTTTGGGCATGGGGGACCTGAATTTAAGACCAAATATGGACACGGAGCTCACCTCACTGCTGTAAATAGTGCCTCTGCCAGGTTTGAATAAAGTACCTATATTTCGCATAATCTTCAGGCAAAGTTGTATACTTACATATATGTACATACAAACTTAATAATTTGGATAATAATATTTTTCTGGTTGCTATTGATAATAAACAGGTGTTTGTTCATATTGTATTGAACTATCAACAAATCACAAAGTTAAACCCCTTCTCTATTTTTTTTTTTTTTGGACATGGATGTTAGTGATGCAATACTATTCTTTGAAAAAGTTCTACGTGATAGCAGAGGGAATAAATCTTTCTCCTCTGTTCATGTTTGCTATTAGTTTTGTTTCTTAGAAGTATTCGTCTTTTGTTTGTGTCAGTGCAAGTTATTGTGATGTTGACGAAAATGGAGTGCAACATATGGTGCTTTGTCGCGTCATATTAGGAAATATGGAACCCTTGCGTCCTGGATCTCAACAATGGCATCCTAGTGATGAAATTTATGACAGTGGTGTTGACGATTTGAAGAATCCAAGTCTTTATGTTGTTTGGAATATGAATTTGAACACACACATCTATCCAGAATATGTTGTTAGCTTCAGAGTATCTCCTGGGGTTGAAGGTATTTCTAGTGTGCATTATGTTTGCTTTCTTCATATCAATCTCCAAATACAAGTACCTATTTTATAAGTATATCGACTGACTTTAACTGTATGGAGTTCGTCATTCAATGTGAAGTTTTTGAAATGTTTTTCTTGGTCTTAATGATGTGGACATAGGAGAAACAATTGTTATTCCCATTTACATAAATATACTGTTGATTTATGACACTGGTCAAATTTATTTGCCAATGTTTTATCTGCTAATAAGGGAGATGACAGGTTTTGTTAAGTCACTTGCCATTTTGTTAAGTCAAATTTCTTTCAAATGTCATAGTACCAATTTGGAAAGTGGACATTGCATGTCTTGTAAGTCTTTTGACGTATTATATTTTTCCAAAAAAAAGGAATTTGTTACATCTATTAGGGTTCACATTGGAGTTGTGTTTGGCCTCTTTACTTTGCTGGCACTGCTAAAGGAATCCAGTTGCCTATGACTTAGATTTTGTGATTACTTAAATCCCCACCAGAGGGGGGGGAGCCAAAATTGTTCATAAGAACAACATAATAGTGATACGACTATGATACTTAAATTTATTGGACCTGTGTTTGGGAGCTGTTAACTGTAGAATTTGTTTTATAGGATTCAAAAATTGAAGTAAATTACTGCATTTTCCCACCCCATCCCTTGTGGCTCTCCACTGGCAATAAAAGAAAAAACTGCCATCTGTGTCCCTACATCTTGGGTATACTATTTAAAATTTTGAAGGATTACTAGCTTGTGTTTGCCCTTCATTTCCTGTTAAATATATATTTTTTAACAGCTTTGATAGGAAAGAATGTTTTCCCTACACCTGTGGTGCTATCAAAACATTTGGAACCTGGACAATAGTTCAGACACTTGTTCAGGGTCTTACAGTGATTGAGAAGTTTGAATAAACTATTTCATATAAATTTGAATGTGCATTTTGAAGTGTGTATTACTTTGGACAATTATTGACCTTAAAAATGAATAAAAGAGGTTAAAAATAGAAATATTTCATGCTATGCATGTTTCTAAAGCTAAAGCGCGAAGATTTTATTATTTTGATCCACTCCTAGCATCTATACGAAGTCTAGCTGATGTGATCTTTCACATTTGAGCATGGATAGTGGCAATATTACTTTTCTTATGTTATGAGGAATGATGAATTTGTTTGAATAATACGTGAGCATACACTATTTTTTTATGTGAATTACTTGATTTATCTACTCGCTGGCTGTCTATCAAAGAATTCTGTGTACTCAAGGATGAACTATCTCCATATTTCTGTAGGTGCTGGTGAAGGGAGCAGGCTTGATATGTCTGGAATCACTAGTGAGGGACCACAGGGTCAGTTACAGCTTGATTCATCTCCAGATGAATGGGTAATGCTCTAATTTTCCAAATGACTTTTGGCTACCTTACTAGTGTTGGCTAGTGAACAGTTACCTTCAATGGAAAGGTTTCAATCAACATAATACTAAGTCAGGTGGTCCAATTCAAGCATATGAAGACATGGATAACTGACACAAAAGCTTCTTTGCATTTATGTCATGTTCCTTGATTGAAAACTAATGTTCTTTGATTAAATGCGGGACCTATGATACTTGTCTTGGCATGTATATTTTAAGAAAAATAGCAAATGGTATACCTGGAAAAAAGAAGGCGTACCATGAAAGCCACTCTTCTTCCTAATATGTGCAAAATTATGGCCACGGTAACAGGTGGAGGAAGTATGTTTTCTTCATAATATTCTGCTTGGGTTGTACTTCTGTTGTTGGGCCTATTCAGATCTAGTGTGATTAGTATTTCAATAACAGAACCTACAATGCAAGTTCCATTATATTCTTGGATTTTCTTAACAAATGCAATTGAGGGTGACAGAGAGAGGATTTGTTTCTGGGAGGAAAGTTAAATCGGTTCTCGTTTCCTCGCTGCTTCATTTCACAGATTATGCCCCTGTTTGTTAATATTGATAAAAATCTAAATCAAAGTCAACAATTAATTTTAACCACAAATTTAATGGGATCCGTAACTTTTATCAACTTTTCAATCTTACATTTCATCAACTTTTATCAAAATCTACTAAAAATATATTTATTAGCTAAACCAGACGGGCTCTATAAATTTTCGTTGTTAACGTTGTCCCCTTGCCCCTATTTGATGGCCATTATTTTGAGAAAATGGAGTTTTGAATAGTGATTTTTTGGAGAATATGTGGTTAAAAAGTGGAGAAAATTTTTGGGTTTACATGCAAAATATTTTATTGTGTAAATGTGTGGTTGAAAATGAGTATGAGAATTAAAGAGTTTTGAAATAATGGTTGACAAATAGGGGCTAATTTTTTTTTTAATTACTTTTTGAGAAAATGGGAGAATGAATTGAAACTTCAAGTCCAGACTTGATGGATAATGACCATTTTAGATCTGTTATCTTTATTGACTGTTCACAAGCATGCTACTTTCTCAAATTGTAAAAAAGGTTGTGAATGTCGGATTTCACGGTGTGTTCTTTCTTGCAAGTCATTCTTTCATACACTTGTTAATTTGCCAAACTACCCCACCTCCTGTTTTAGTCTAATTTGGAAATCTTGTATCCCTTGTAAAATTTGGCCTTCAATAGGAGAATTAGTACGTACTTGATGAATTTTGAACCAGAATGGTAAAATGCTTACTAGCTTTTTGATTGGATTTTGAAGTAACGGCTTTATTCTCATAACCTAATTTCTTTATTGGTTTGATAATTTTTGTAGCAGACATTTTTTTTTTCATGGCAAGCATCAGTGACTTGTTTTACTACGATAAAAAAAAGATGATAAATTTGCTTATTTATTATTCTTACTGTGACTTCCTGTTTTAGTTAATAATGTTCAATTTTAATAGGGGAGGAATTGTGACACAAATGAATTTGTGAATAAAATTGCGCAAGAGGCCCCTAGTATTGGGTTGACTAACTCCAAGGCTCCTAAATCACCTTGGATGCCTTTTGCCATGTTATTTGAAGCTATTTCGAATAAAGTTTCTCCTAAGGAGATGAAATTGGTGCATTCTCAATATGCATTGTTCAGGGTATGTCAAGGAATCTATAACCATGGCTTCTGTTTCAATTCTCTTTCCTTTGTATTTTTAACTATTTTTTGATCTCTTTTCTGACACTATAATAGAGCAAGAAAATCACGCGAGATGAGTTTATTAGAAAATTGAGATTGATGGTCGGGGATCAGCTGTTGAAGTCAACTATTATTGGTCTCCAATCCAAGGTAAGACACTAAGACTAGACTTATCCGTACTCTTGAAATTACATGTAGTTAAAGGTTCTTCTCCCACGCACCCCACCACACCCCATGCCCAAAAAAAAAATAAAAATAAAAAATTATTTGTGTAAGGGATATGCTGCCTTGGATGACGGACTCTGCATCATTAGACAATTCCACCAATAATGCTTGGAAGGATTTCTAAAGCGGCAAGGAACGTTTTTAAAACCTAATATTCACTATAAGAAGCTATTAATATATTTCTGGCCAAGTTTTCATTCTGCAAGTCTTAGACCTTTATTATTCTAGTGTAATGAGAAGTTGGTGTTATATTTTTGGAACCAAAACCATGCCAGGAATCAGTTAGTCAGATTGTTCTTCGTTATTTTTTATTGGATTGACGTTGTTTTATTGATGAGACTTGAACATTTAGTGCTGTGGAAACAAATTCTGAATGTTTCTTTGAGCAATAAAACTTGAAAAAATAATGTTGCCTGGTTATTTTTGCAGCCACCGACCAACCCTACATTTTCTTTGAAAGCTCCAAAGCAGGAGCAAGGATTTTGAGGGTGGTTCTACATTAATGCTTTATGTCTTCTCGTTGATTTTAAGTTCCGTGGCTTCAGAATGTATAACAAATGTAAGTTCCTATCGATCTAGTCATAGGATTATCGATCTTGTATCTGTTGCAGTTTTTCAATTTTCCCTTGCTCCAGCAGTCAAATGTCAGTTTAAGCTTTGTTTATTTTCATGCATTTACTGGATGTTAGAAACAACTTCTCTGTTGTGAATCAACGGAAAACTACTGGAATTTTCAAGAGTTAATTCTGTCATATTGGTGTTTACGTCTTTTTTTCCTTTGGGCGTTTGATAATTTTTTTTTTTTTTTTTTTTAAAGAATCTATACCATTTCAGATTTAACACGTCAATTTTATTGAATTTTAAATAATTGTAGTGAATGCATTGTACTAGCACAATATTTGACATTCTTACCGATTAATAAATGTTACATTACTAGTAGAAATTTCAGTAATGATGTACATGTGCATGTTAAATTATTTTTATTTACCAAACACTTATCCTTCTCTAGTAATGTGGGTTTTGGTATGGGTACATAAGGGTATGGACACCCCCCTCCTCCCCCCACCCCCAAAATACCTAACTTTTAAAATTCTTTCTCAATTAGTAAAATTATTTGCCGATGTGTAGTATCAAGTAGAGCCATCGGTAATTAGACATTAACGTTTAGAACAATTTTAACTCGCTACCTTGTAGTGTATTGCTCGACTTGCTTTCGCGATCAACATGCGTATTACATCCTTAGCCACATGGATGTGTAAACACGATCTTCCACATTCGTAGCACCATCCCTTGATCGGCAAGCTTTCGTGCTTTGCACCCGCTGGCTTGCAATGCCTCTATGGGCGACAGAGGAGGAGTTAGTGGCTATGAAGCTGAATTTGGCGACTCTATTTTTTCAGAGTAGCTCTTTGTTGGCATATATTAACAGCCACTTATGGGCAAGCTCTCGTTTATGTTTTCTGATTTAGAATCATTCGTGGAGCGTCTCTTTGTGCGCATTCTGTGCCGAAATTCAGATACGCTCCGACATTTCTCAGAGATAAATGGGTACCGTAGATTGATGTTTCTATAGGTGCCTGCAGTCGCTTTTCAGTGTGCGTCAGAAATTGCTGGGGTGAAATGTTAGACAAAAGTTACGAGATTCTCAAGTTGTCCCCCTCCCCCCCACCCCCAATAGGGTGGAGCCATTTGTCCATTTGGTAAAACATTAGGTACATTTAGATTTTTCTTAAATTGATTGATAAAAGTTGTTGATTGAAGGTGTCCATGGTGGCCATGATGATGATATAATAGGTGGTCGAACTATTAATGCAGATCGTGCATGTGGTCGAAGATGGGGAAATTCAAAATTGGGCATGGCAATGACGGTGCTAGGACTCAAGGTGCACCTATTTTGAATGAAAATTAACTACTTATACATACAAAGTATACACCTTGATTGACACTCTCCTATGTGTAAAAAATCTGGCAGTTGATTGGAAAATATGTTGTCAATGCATCAACATCTATCAACTTATATGTGTGTAAACTAACGTGTCAACTTTTATCTACATGTAGCATGATCCATTTTGAATCAGGATTAATGGACTCTTGGTGTACAATATTGGATAACAATTTTGTTGACAACATGTCACGTGTCTTGTTGTCATCGGAAAGTTTGAACAGTTTATTTTTTCAACCAATAATTTTTTGTCAACTCATACATTGTCAATAATGTTGTCATCCAAAATTGTACAAATACCTTAATCCTATTTTTTGAAAGATTGAGAAAACTAATTTAATCCTTTTTGTAGGTCGAGGACCAGCTTGTTATTATGTCAATGGATTGGGGGATAAACAGTGAAATTCTCCCATTAAAAGTAACTGTGTACTTTAATGAAATGGACTCCCACGTGTGATCACTTATTCGCTCAACAGTGGGTTTCGACGCTTTGTGCCTTGGGGTAGGCTCGTACACACGTGAGTACTTGGCTTGGGTCTTCTCCGTTATCACTGGAAATCTTAAATGAATATATTCATACCACATTTTTTTTTATAAATACGTCATATTTTAATTGGGTTAATTTCACAAATGGTCACTGAAGTTACCTAAAATTTTCAAAACGGTCACTGAAGTTTCAAAGTTTCAGAAACGGTCACTGAAGTTTGAAATTTCTTTCAAAACGGTCACTGAATTTTCAGATTTTTTGGCCAAGTTTGAGGCAATTTTTCGGCAACTTCCGACCACCAAAATCGCCGATTTCGGATACCGTTGGAAAGCCCACGATGTCCTCTTGAATTACCACCACAAATCTCCCCAAAATTCCAAGTGAATCGGCCGGAATAAACCCACGAAGTCGGCAATCGAAAATTGTGAAAATTTGCCCAGATTTTCAGATTTTTTGGGCAAGTTTGAGACAATTTTTCGGCAACTTCCGACCACTAAAACTGTCGATTTCGGATACCGTTGGAAAGCCCACGATGTCCTCTTCAATTACCACAAAAAATCTCCTCAAAACTCCAAGTGATTTGGCCGGAATAAACCCACGAAATCAGCTATCCAAACTGGGCAAAAAAGTCCAAAAATCTGCCCAGTTTGGGTAGCCTACTTCGTGGGTTTACATCAAAATATTCATTCTCCATCAAAATATTATTTTAAAATACGTTTTGAACACAAAAAAAAATGGTGCTCAAACAGGCTTTTAATACAGTGGATTTGATAGATTGAAATGACAACTTGATAAACTTTGGTGCTACATTTTTTTTAATTTTTTTAAATTAACTGATTTTATGTAGTCAACTGTACAAAATTCGCTATTAATATGTAGGGTAGGTGTAGACTACTATTCTCCTTTGACCAGTCCAATTTTTGGTCTCCAAAAGTTAAATCTTCTAGTCAAACCTAGGTAGAGTTGATTTGAGTTTGTTCAACTTTTGACCATTAGGAAACTTTGACCTATTGTCAATTGTCATATTTGATTTAGCCGACATTGTATTCAGCAAAACCAGTGGCGAGGTTTGCCTAACATGGCCCACAAATTAATTCAAATAATTAAGAAAGTAAGAGTTGTACCCAAGTAAAATTGAATATATGTTTAAAAAATATATACAGCATGTCCTCCATTTTGGAAGAAGAAGTAGAGTTTTGAATAATATTTTTTGAAGAATGTGCGGGTGAAAAGTAAAGTAATTTTATTGGTTTATGTGTAGAATATTTTGTTTAGTGAATGTATGGTGAAGATTGTTTACTGTATCAAACAATGTTTGAAAAAAATGGATGACAAACGGGGGCTGAATAATATATATAAGAATAGAACTGATCTCCTGTCCAATTTTGTATATAAGAGATGAGAAATATTTCACATATCAAAAGTTGCAATGGATTCCTACTATAAACTTATCTAATATACCAAAGTTTACATTAAACAGTGAGTATACCCATAATACTTCAAAACTCAGTAAATTTTAATTTGGTGAAAAGTAACAAGTATGGGGGGTTTATTTATCATTAGTTACATGAGGTTGATTTGGACATTATGGACTAGAGTATTTTTGACAAAAGGCCCACGTTTTTGTAGAACGATATGGTCCAATTATGGAGGTTTTTTCATAGCCCATGTAGAAATGGCTCACTAATATATGCTGTAACTTACCAACCATGCATTGCAAATGTCATTTACAACATCTGGTTTTCGTTTCGCATTTTTTAGCATGGCCCATTGGGCTAAGCAATGTCTACTATCCAGCCCAACTGGCTGATCATTAGAAAAAAAAAAAAAGGCAATTACATGAAACTAGGCATTAAGTTTGACATTTTTAAAAAGCAGGTTTTAGGTTTATTTAATAAAAAATAAGGTTTTAATTTCACAATTAATATTAATAATAATATTTTAAATTAAATTAATCTATATACCCACCCCACTACCCACTCCATTAAATTTATTTTAAATAGAAACCTTTTCCAAATCCTAATCTATTTCATCTCCTCACTCTCTACACACCGTCCCCACCGCCACCGCCACCGCCCCTCCCTCTCCCCCTGCTGCGAATCGGGAAGCAACAACGACACTGCTGTTAATCAACGGCAGCATCACTCACTGTGGTTTATCAACGGGTTCGGAAGGGAAGTAGCCGATTATTGGGGAGATTTTACCTTTCTTTTCAGCAACAGTCTGGATTTTCACATCTATTTGCTCATTTTTCTTTTTCTTCATCTTTTTTCTCGATTTTGCAGCAGGGTTATGTTCTTCTTCTTCTTCTTCTTCTTCGTGTCGTACCTTTTCTTCTTCGAGTGATAATTTCTTCTCTTCTAGTGATAATTTTTTCTTCTCTTTCAATTGTGGATCTGTGATTTTGTGGTTGGTGATTATGCGGTGTTAGTGATTGTGGATTTGTGGTTGGTGGTGGAGGTGATTTTTGGGATTTTTTTTGTTGGTGGTGGGGCAGATGGATTTGGTGATGTTGGAGATTGTTATGGTGTTTGTTTGCGGTCGATTAGATTTGGTGACATCGATTTTGTTGTTGGTTGTGTGCAACGGTTGTGGTTGTGGGGGTGGTCGTAGCGATGCTCATGGGTGGGATGAGATGAGATGAGTCGGGGGTGGGTGTTTGTGACCTAGAAATTGTAACTGTGACTTACTGTAATGGAACTGTGACCAGTAAAAGTTTTGATTTTTTTTTAATTTGTGATCTTTAAAAAATTTTAATTTGTGGTTGAAAAATAACCTGGGACCATAAAATTTTTGATTTGTGATGGGTGAGTGTCTGTGACCTAGAAATTGTGACTGTGACTCACTGTAATAGAGTTGTGATCAGTAAAAGTTTTTATTTTTTTCAATCTGTGACCTATAAAAAATTTTAATTCATAGTTGAGAAATAATATGTGACCATAAAATTCTTGATTTGTGACCTATAAATTTTTTGATGTGTGACCTCGAAATAATATATGATCAATTAATTTGATAAGTTGTGACCTGAAATTAATTTTTAATTAATTAAGAAGATATCTATGACCATAAGTTTTGACCGAAAATTAAAATTTTAACTAATTAATAAGATATGTGTGACCAAATTGCATATAACTGCGACATTAACAATTGTCAAAATCGGACCAGTAGTCGGAATTAAGCGGCTGCAGAATGGTCACCGGAATAGTCTGCGGAATTAAGCGCGATCAGAGAATAGTTGTCGGACGTCGGAGTAGTCGTCAGAGCAGTGGTGGTGGTGGAGATTGAGGTAGGGGCGGGGGTGGGGGCGGGGGCGGGGGTGCGTTATTATATTATATTATAGTTAAATATTTAATTTAATATAATAATTATGAAATATAATTAATTAATTCATGAAAAACCCGATTTTTGCAATTTTAAACCTTGGGGTCTGATTTTTTTTTTTTTTTTTTTTTTGGGATATATAAAGCCTGAGTTATGAATTTTTTCCAAAAATAAAATAAAATGTAACTATCATATTTAATCATAAAATTTCAAAAACATCAAACTTGTCTTTCAAAAATCAGATCATAAATCAATATTACGTTTTCTAAGATTATAAATATATGAATTTAATTAAGAGAATAATGACTTAAATTGAGGATTAATTAATGATAATTGATTATTATTTTCTCTCATCAAATCATTCTTAAAAAATGTATTCAGTTATCTTCTTTCACAAGGATAAAGTTACTTTATCAGAAAGATTTGACAGAAAACTTGATATAACGCATGTGGTAGTAGATGATTGTGTGAAAAAGTTGACCGTGTTTTAAATTATTCAATAATAGAATACCACGTGACATTATGTCAAATTTTATATCAACCTTAATGTTCATGTAGTATGATTGTTTTCACAATGAATCCTGAAACAGAAAATAGAGTCTTGTACCTAAATGACACGATTAGCCAGAACAGGTGAGGAAATTGGCCATAAATTTTAAACATGATTTCTCCCGAATTATTATTTTTTCCCTTTTCGTGTACAATTTTCTATAACCATGTTCACAAATTTGAAATTTCACATCATTTTTACGTCTATAATCTATTCGCGAATCACAAAATTAAACAATCGTTTGTAAACAATTGTTTTGATCATAGGCACCAACCATAATATGTTCAATTATTTTGTATGAAAATTTGGATGTGACGTAATACATTTTATGATTGTGACTTATATATTGTGTGACTGAGACTCTCATTCACAAAACTTTGATAATCTATAATTTAAAGTATGCACGTACACTTGAGAATGTGACCCAAGGACAAGTTTGATAAATTATCATTTCGTGCAAAGATTCTCATTTACATTGTGTTCCCGTGACATAAAAGGTTATATGATTTTGATCTAAAATATTTGTAAGATGTTATGTGATTAGACATACTACGTTGTGTGATTGTGACTTATAAGATTATGTGAACGTAATAGCAATTCATAAATATGTGACATTTTTTCGTGGTTTTATGTCTCTTTGGAAATTGTGACTTCGTGCTAGAAACGTGACGAATTCTCCTGGCATGGCACTTGAATCAGTTCGAACTTTTTGAAGCTGGACAGGGAGTCCATCACCAGCTTTAAATAGGCTGCCATGTGTTTGTCTCTGGCCACAAAGTCCCCATTTACTTGATTCACCACCAGCTGTGAATCGCTACTGATGATTACTCTCTTCACTTGCAGTTCTTTCACTAACCAATGTCCCACCAAAAGTGCCTTGTATTCAGCCACATTATTGGAAGCTTTGAACCCAAGCCTAACGGTGCAGTTCAGTTTATGCCCATCTGGGCTTTCGAGCACAACACCACCTTCAAAGCCTGTTTCTCCTGAGAAACCGTGAACAAAGTGATTCCAGGTGGGGGGTTCTGTTGGCTCCATATTCACTTCGATATCCGGGGCCTTAGCGAATTCAGCTACAAAATCTGCCAGGGCTTGACCCTTGATTATAGTCCGGGGCATGTACATTATATCAAATTCACTGAGCTCAAATGCCCACTTCAGCAGCATACTTGAAGTGTCTCACTTTTGTAGGACTTGCCTTAGCGGGAAACTCGTTAAAACGTGAATACCGTGGTCTTGGAAATAGGGCCTCAGCTTTCGAGAGGCAGTGACCAATTTCTCCATATCTGGATAACGCGCTTCGACAAGTAATAGGGCTCTACTTACATAATATATTGGCAATTGGTGTGCCTTTTTTTTCTCATATAAGAACCGAACTGATTGACTCTTCAGCTACTGCCAATTATAGCAATAAGGGTTCTCCTTCCTTTGGTTTTCTAAGGAGGGGTGCGCGTCCCAAGTAATTTTTCAACTCCTGAAATGCCTCTTCACATTCTGAGGTCCATTGAAATGTTTTCACTCCTTTAAGGATTTTGAAGAAGGGCAGGTACTTTTAATGGCCCTTGAGATGAAGCGATTGAGTGCAGCTACCCTGCTAGTGAGCCGTTGCACCTCTTTGGGGTTCTGTGGTGATCTCATTTCGATCAGAGCCTTGATTTTCTCTGGGTTGGCCTCAATTCCCCTCTGATTTACAATGTAACCCAAGAATTTACCCGAGGCTACATCGAACTCACATTTAAGAGGGTTCAGCCTCATACGATACCTTCTCAACATCTGAAAGGTTTTATCCGGTGCTTGATGTGCCCTCTAGCTCGGAGACTTTTAACCAACATGTCATCAACATAAACTTCCACAAATTCTCCGAGCTGATCAGCGAACATTTTGTTGACTAACCTCTGATAGGTGGCCCTAACATTTTTCAGACCGAAGGACATCACCTTATAGCAGTAAAGCCCCCTATCAGTGATGAAGGAGGTGCTCTCCTCGTCGCCTGGGAACATGGAGATTTGGTTATAACCGAAATAGGCATCCATGAAGCTTAGCAGTTCATGCCTAGCGGTTGAATCCACTAACTGGTCGATTTGCAATAGTGGAAAGCTATCCTTTGGACATGCTTGATTCAGGTTGGAAAGGTCAATACAGACCCTCCATTTGCCATTGTGCTTCTTTACAAGAACATGTTTGAAATTCACTTTGGATAATTGGCTTCACAGATGAAGCCATTGTTGACGAGCTTTTCTACCTCTTCTTTCAAGGCCTTATACCTTTCGGCATTCAAAACCCTTCTCTTTTGCCTATGTAGGGGTACAATTCAGATCAATTTTCAAGTGGTGGCAGCTGACTCTAGGGTCTATGCCAATCATATCCTCATGCTTCCATGCGAAGACATCTGCATTTTTCCTTAGGAAGCCTTTCAATTCTTCTTTAGCCTATTCTCTTAATCTCCGTCGACCTGCAGAACCTTCGACGCATCCCGTGGGTCTACGGGGAATGCTTTCGTTCTTCCATCGGGGCGGTTTAGGATTCTGATTCAATTATTCTGGGATCTAGCTCTACCAAGGATACTTTATGTCTATCTTCTGCCATGACAATATCTAGCGTCAGGGACATCCTTTCATCGAGGGCCTCTGAAATTTCAGCATCTAGTACCATATTGACTCGCAGTTCTGCCTTCTTCAGAGAGTTGAGATAGCACTCCCTGGATCCCATCTGATCACCTCGGACAGAAGAGATTTCTCGTTTTGTGGGAAATTTCATGCAATGGTGATGGATGGAAATAACTGCCCACAATTCTTTCAAAGCGGGTCTTCCTAGTACTCCGTGATAGGCAGATCGGCGATCCACCACTAAAAATTCCATGAAGTGATGTGCTATCTGGGGAAGAGCCCCCATTTCAACAGCCAGAGTAATTTTACCTCTGGGGATGATACTGTCCCCGATGAATCCATAGAGGGGTGAGGCCATCAGCGTTAGCGCATGATCTACTGCCATCATATCAAAAGTAGAGCCGAACATGATGTTGACTGAACTGCTATTATCCACCAGCATTCGTTTCAGCCTATTGCGGGCTACCACGGCTCTGACTACCAAGGCGTCGCAGTGTGGGAAGTGCACACCTGCTGCATCTTCTTGGGTGAATGTAATAGGCTCCACAGTTCTGCCCCCTGAAGATTGGCTTACTATATAACTTGCCATGGGTGGACTCCTCGCCTCTCTGGTATAGTTTCTCTGAGCATTTTTTTATTCACCTCCTACGTGAGGTCCTCCAATTATTGTATCAATCTCTCGAACGGGCTGCTGTTCGTTAGAAGCAGCTGAATCTTTTCTGGGACGTTGGCCGCTTCGGGACCTTTCCCTATCATCATTTCTATTATTGCGTGGTGAGTGTTGCCTCGTTTCTCCCCTTCGTGGAGTGGCGAGCCTCAGAGTGTTATTCTGGTAATGACTATCCCTTGCATTGCGAGGATTGCTTGAGGGTCGGTTTGCATCTTGACAATTGCTTATGTCGTGGCCGTAGTAGCGATGAAAAGTACAGTAAGGCCGCATATCCTCTTGGGGCCAATTTCTAGGCACTCCAGCTCGTCCTCTATTTCTAGAGGGGGTCGTCCATCGTTCCTTGTTAGATTATTGGCGCTGGGGACAGTGTTTTCATAGGCCAAAGTAGGCACTGCATTCAACGTGCAGTTGCTAGCGCTTGCCCAGAGGTGGGAGCTATAGAATGTCCGGCCTGAGTCCATTGCTGGCTTACTATTTGGGCGGTAGGTCCTTTATCGATTTGCCTATGAGGAGGTGGGAGTCCCTGTGCAGCTCTGTTTCTATGGTCGATCATCTCCTCGTTGGCAATTTCAACTTTCATCATCTCCACAAATTCGTCATACGTTGAAGTGTTTTTGCTTCGAACATCCTTCCAAAATAAAGTATTCATGTTCAAGCCTCCTTTCAGGGCTGAAAGGGCCTCCTTAGTTGTCACTTGTTCACAGTAAGTAATCTCATCAGTGAAATGGGCGAGGTATCTCGTTAGAGTTTCCCCTGCTGCTTGCATCATGTCTTTCAGGCGCTATATTGGCGCCTCTCCTTCCTTCCTCGAAAGATACTAGTTCAGAAACACCTTCTTTAGGTCTGACCAACTTCTTATGCTAAAAGATGCCAATCTACTGTACCACACCTCAACAGCACCGCCAAGAGTGAGGTGGAAAGCCCTACATTTCAAGGCTGGCGAAGCGCCCCTCAGGCTCATCTGGTTTTGTATTTGTTGAGATGCTTCTTTGGGTCGCCCTTTCTTTCATACTTAGGAATTTTTGGAGGGACAAAGTTATGGGGCATCGGAAAGGTGCGAAGTTCCCTAGAGGAGGGTAGATTGTCATCGTCATCATCAAGCTCATATGACCTGCATGGTTCCTTAGGGTCGTTCCTATCCGTTTCAGGACGAGGTGGGGGTTGGGTGACTTCGCCTATTTCCCCAATCCACTGCATTTTGCCTCTCGTGCCTATTTCTAGGCAAAGGGACTTGAACTTCCCGGCTTTGTTCACGCTCCTACTATCGAGCCATTTGGTGGATGGTATGGTACCTATTTCTAAGCTCTTGTCTAATTCTATCAAAAATACGGGCAGACCTCTGGGACTGCTCCTCATACTTCGGAGGGAAGCTGTTTTCCCCTGTTGGGGCGTTATTGGTGTGTAGTTAGAAGTGTCCATTCCCACTTCCCTCTCAGTGGGGACTTTGCCTTAGGGACTCATGCGAGTGCTCCTGCTGGATTCTGCCTCAGTTCGTCTGTGGGACGAGTGCTGAGGATTTTGTGGGGCTTGAAGACCCCTTCTATTCTGCACTTGCGTGAGGAGCTCCTGTATGGCAGCATTTTGAGCTACAATGTTCCTCATGTTTGCAGCCATGGTAGCCACTTCGACGGTGAGTTGGGCAGTTCTGTTGCCTCTGCGGTACCGATGATAGGGTTGCTGATGCGTCACATTTCGAGAAATCTCTTCTTCAGAGATCTCTCTTGTCCTCCTAGGGTTCATATCTTCGTTACTGGAACTCATAGTTCGAGGTGACAAATCCTTCCTTTCGGGCTGAGCTTGGTGTATAGCTGGTCATTTTCCAAGAACCGAACCCTTTTTCAAAAGGGAATATCAACCGGATATTCGAACAAGCTTTTTGGTGGGAAGATTCGTGGTTTAAGTAAAAGTTTCCCACAGATGACGCCAATCTATTGACCTCGAAAATGGCTCCGACATGGCCAACAGAAAAAGTCTTCAAGTCACCTCTTCCCTGCACGAGTAGCACGACGTCAGTCACCCGTGACCTTTCCCAGAGGGGTTGGGAGTAGTCGCGAGCACTCCAACGATCAAGTCAGTTTTTGTTTCAATCGGAAAATAGTTCATCAACGGTAGAACACTCTCCGAGAAAATGGTTGATAGAAACGTAAAATGGTAAAAGTGCTAATGTATGGGAGAGAGAAATGTTACTCGAGTTTTCTATATTTGTGTGAGAGAATGGGATTCCACCTGCCTCCTCCAGGCATAAGTAGGGTGTATTTATACCAAGGATGGAAAGAGGAGGGCCGTCAGATGGGGAGACACGCGTTATTAGATCCTCAGGGCTTGTCCTATCCTAGGTGTCAATCTGTCTTTTCATATGTTGGCTGGCATTGAATGTCTCTAACTGATTTGACCGTTTGGGTCTTGCCACACATCCCATCAGTCCGTGATTTGAATTTGGAAAGATCTTTGTATAAGAGATCTTCGTTGGGATGAGGCGAGGCAAGAGCGGAGTCGTAGAAGCGAAGTACGGGCATTTGCATCCGCAGTGCATTGCAGATGAGTTCGGTTCTTTTTTTAGTATCTGTCTAGTTCGTCCCAGTGCAATCGCTTCGACTTATGCAGCCAGCTCGTCCCATGCGTAATCTCCTCGACTGCCACGCGGCAGGTGAGGTAGCGAGCCTAACTTAGGCCCGTAACAATGCGTGTTATAAAAAAAAACTAATTAATAAGAACTAATCGAATTGCATTGTAATTAAAGTTTTGACTTAATTGACTAAGTAGGGATTAAAATTAGATTTTTTTTTTGTAGATTTTAATAAAAAAAAATTTAAAATGCAAGGTTAAAAAATTGTGAGACCCATTAAATATGTGCTTAATATTGATTATTTGACTTTGACTTAAATTAAAATCTAATTTAAATCAATACCAAAACATGGGCTAAATATTAGATTAATCTTCACCGGAAATTCTACTTTTCATATTAGTGTTGGGAATTTACTTAACATGTATAGTGAAATTTAAATAATATCTCAATTCTCACCGATGATATATTTTGTGTATAGAAAGAAATTGTGAAAAGAACTATACATCTATTAATTTTATAAATTCATTTACTAATCTTAGAACATGAACACATAACAATCACAATATCCGCACACCACAACTATCCAATTGTCCATCCTTCAATATAAAACCACACAGGAAACAACTAAAGAATTATTGTTTCTCTTTTCTTGTGCTAGCAAAATAATAATTTCGTGTTGTATATTTTTCAGCCATAACAACTTATTAATAGAAGCTATATCAAGCTTGGCCAGTCACTTAAACTCAACTTGGCCCAATATTTAATTAATCTAATTAATTAAACTAATCCCATTAATAAGCAAACTAATTAATTAACTATCCAACATTTGTCAATTAATTAATTTGAATATTTCATTTTTTTAGTTGTCCTTTTATGTATGACATTGGTGCCCAATCATTATACCTAATGATGTGAAAATTTATTTTGATCCAATCAAAATCAATAAATTAAATTCCTTTTAATTTATTATTAATTCACACTTGTTGTCCCAAATTGACATAATCAATATATCAAGACAATACATGTTATAGAAAATGTCAATGGTATGATAAATTCATCCCACTCTTAAGTCAATATAATTCTAAAACTTTTTCGACTTATGAGTACATCTTTGCAAATGATTTCGTTATTAACTTAACTAAATGAAATGTAGACTATAATATCTTACTATTTAAGAGTGACAAATCCTTCATTGATCATTCACAATGTTTCTTGACATGCCCAAACGATACCGTACTAGCGACTCTTAATTTAGCGACATCTAATATCACCGAAGTATAACTATTTTCATATAAAGTACTATGAAACCTCAAGTCAAAGGATCGATTTCATTACTGAACGTTAGATATTAACAACTAACACTTAAATAGTTATCCATGTGAAATCTCTCAAGCGAGGCTCCAATATTTTGTTCTCATAACAAAATATCCACGTCTCTATTTAAACGTTACTAAATTTTAGTTTGTGAGATCAATTACTCACTTTACAAATGAAAAATGCCACACTTGATGGTCTATCCATAATAAAAATATCCATATCTCGTTATTGTTTATGACCATAGATAATTCAAGATTCAGTCATACGTAATTTGTATCTTACAATCATAACTCATTATGATTAAAAAATCACTAAAACTTGAATTTAAGGACAATATTATTTAATTTAAAAGAATATTAATTCAATTGAATAATAGATCTACCATAAATTAAAAATGCATTAATTATATTAAAAGTGCTTTACCGCCTAAATCGATTGAACTAAAGACATAACACTTACAATTTGATCACTGAATAAATGACAATTTATTTTATTAATTACTAATGATGATACAAAAGTCTTAGTTGAATAATGCTAAATGTACATTGTGTGAGTGACATCTTTGTGTACATTATGTGGGAGTTCAAAGAGTATTGGGTTGAAAAATATTTTTTTTTGTTGAAAATGTCTAATTATGTATTGTCATATGACATTATGTCGAAAATGATATAAAAAAAAAAAGTACATGTAGCATATTGATCTTAATTTCACTCTTTTTGGCTATTATTCTAATTAGAGATGGATATTTTTTATGGAACCACACAGATCGATCCATTTGGATCATTTTCGAATAAAATTTAGTAGTTTTACTTTATAATTAAAACATGGACAAGGTATGCATGATTACACATTCTTCGTTGAAGTTGTCTTTAGTTTCTTCGGAGGGACAACCTGGAAGCCGTTTAGTACCTAGAGGGTGTTTGGTAGAGATTAAAATCGGATTAAAATTGAAAAACTAGCCATTATTGTTAGCTTTTATTAGATGAGTGAGACCAAATAACGCCTATATTTTCAATTTTAATCCGATTTTGAGCTCCTAATCTTTCCCCCTTGAAATTTTGGCGGGGAGAGGGAAGGCTTGAGCCTACCTATTTTGGTAGGACTCCCATAAAGAACGAGAGCTACTAAGAACTTGAGGTAAAATTAGAGAATGATCAAGGATGTTTATTTCATAGTAGCCAACGTTGAATGTGCATTACATGTTATTATGAAATGCTTTATAAATGTTGTAAAAGTAATATTTGAATATGCATGAACGTTAATTAATTTAGAATTAATACCACGTAATATACGTAACAATAAATGTTAAATTATTTATTTAATTTTCAATTAAGTAAAACTAAATGTTAATTAGTATACATGGACGTGAATAATGAAATGTATTCTTAAATGTGAAATTCTAATTAACTCATAATTAGAATTAATAATACTAAAATGTATAAATGGATGTAAATGTTAATTAATTGAAAATTAATGATAGGGAATTCATACATATGAAAGCACACATGTAAAATGTATATGTCAAATGTACATGTACATTGATAGTAACTAAATTGTTAAATAAATTATATATATTGAAAAACGAAAAGCAATGTATTATTGAAATAATTGAATTATAGCAGGGCTAAAATCGGTCAAAAAATTATTCACACTTGATGTGACATTTAATATATTAAAGATTTGTTTTAACAAAAAAAAAAAAAAAAAAATCAACCATGAAGCTAATTTATATTAATATACATGAACTAATATTTATCATGAATAATAAACACTTTTGACGGTTAAAATAGATAACATGAAAGTGAAATAAAAACCGAACACCATAATTTACATTATTACTATTTTTCGAAGCTTAAAAGCATTGAACCACGTTGAACTAGAGTCCAGCAGTTTTGATCTATTCCATCGATGGAATAATTTGATTCAATGTTCATAATTTCTATGGGTATGTACTTTGTTCAGTTTCGTTATTGTTGACATCGAATTGAATTGAACCGAGTTTATTTATACTTTTAAATGATTATAAAATCGACGAGATATTTTCTTGATGTACTTTGAGATATTTAATGGGATGAATCTACCAATTGAGTAATTACTACAATAATCTTTATAATTTAATCTATTTTGTCTTAATCAGTCTTGATTACCGAAGTAAAAAAAATGGCCTCAGTGACAAATCTTCACTTGTCTTATTGGGTGTTTTGGAAGTGTAAGAATTTTATGTGAAAATGAAATGATACATAGAGCCCGCCTTGAATGCCGGGCAGAAGCTGTAATACAAAAAGTACGGTCTCATTCTAATCTGCCCTCTGCCCGCATTCCCAAGCAATTACAACTCACCTAGCCCCACCTCATTATGCTCCATGGCCCATAAATGTCCGTTAACCCCCAAACAGTCCCTAAACATTTAACCGTGTTATTAAGCCCATGTTTGATGTGCATTTTTTTTTTTTAAATATTATTTTGAATAATGAATTTTTAAAAAATGTGTAGTTAAAAAAAGGAAAAACTTCGAGTTTGTGTTAAATATTTTATTGTGTAAATGTGATTGAAATGAGTATATAATTTTTTTTTTTTTTTGGAAAAAATGGAAGACAAATGGATCAGGGGCAGACCCACATGAGGTCATGTGGGGTCAAATGACCCAACAATTTTTTATTTTTTTACCTAACACTTACCAATTTACCCAAGAGCAGTCCAATCCACACAAGCCCAAGTCCAATTACACTCTACACCAACCCATTAATCCATAATTCATTGATTGACCCAACTCAACTAATATACTATGTCTCATAAGACAGTGACTTTGATATCCTCCATTCAAAAATCTGAAATCCCTAATTTTCTCATACGCACGCTACCTACGCAGCTATGCACGATAAATTCTTCTTTCGTCTTCAATCTATTTTTCAATTAATTTAGGTATTGAATTTTTAATTGAATCGAAGCTAATTCGAGCATATAAGTTACTTATTCTTCTAATTTCTGTATTTGAAAATTGGTAGTTGATAGTTTACTAGTTTGAATTTGAGAAATTGAAAATATTGTAGTGAAGTAGTAAAATAACTCAATCTCAATAAGTAATGACTTTGTCAGTTTGTCTAACTTGGTGATTTAAAATAAAATTGTTTGTGAAAGTAATTGTTGTTTATTATGAATTTAATGTTATTTTTAATGAAAAATGATATTAATTTGTTTATTTATGTATTGAATTTATTTTTTAACAAGCATGTTTTTTATATTGAAAACGATGTATTTAACAATATAGACGTCGATGTAATTATACGACATTTTCGGAGTTTGAAAACGCGTAGGATACAATTGTAATAGCGTAATGACTTATTTTCGTTAATAATATTAGTTCTAAATATTTTGAATTCTCATTTTTGACCCCAAAAGATAAATGGTCTGGGTCCGCCCCTGTCGAGACTAATCTATTTTTGAACTTTTAATTTTTATCCTAATCGTCATGTAAAAAATCCCAATGACTATTGTACTTTGTTTCGCGACGGTCACTAATTTTAGAAATTGTACTTTCAAAGTTGTATTTTTTTTTTTACATAAAATTCAACTTTAATTTTTTTTTTTCTTTTCAAATAGTTATTTTACTTGCCAAGTTGTTTACATTTCTCATTTGTTACTTTGAATAAAAATTAACGATCTTGTTTACAACATCATTTCAATCATTAAGTTTCATACTGAAGGAGATGGAATTATAGATGAGAAATGACGTTGAAAGTATATATAATAACTAATCGAAGATTTTAAAGTTCAGTAAATATTGAAAAATACATTGAAATAAGATGAACTATGAGATTTTTAACCCCTAATCTTCCAAGTTTGTATCTTCCAGTAATCAACGTCCCACAATAACAATTTTTGTTAGACGATTAGCTTCCATTGTGTCTCCCCTTGAATTGTTCATTTGGTCACCCTATCAAACGTAGGCCAACACTAATTAGAGATTTTTTAATGGGTGATTTAGGGATATCAACCATTGTTTCATTTCGTTTGATTTTAATCCGATGACGAAAATACCCATTTCGAGATTCTTTTAACTTTAAATGAGAAGTGGAGAAGTGAAAACAACAATTTGCCTTGTTTATCCTCACGTCAACAAATGAACACTTAAACGCATAACAACGTAGTGTTGGATGAGATACAAAATTAGAAATTTCCCTATCATCCCCACTTCGTCTTCCCCCCTACACCCTTTCCTAAAGCCTAATCCGTCCAACGAAAGGGATTTTGGTATTTGTTTCCACAATTTCGAAGTTGAAAATCGAGCTTACGTGTGCCACTGATTTAGGGTTGCTTTATTGTCTTTAGGAGCGCCGCTAGATTTTGCTCCTTCGTTTTAGTTGTCGATTAACTAGTAAGTTCACGGTTGGATTGGAAACACTCTTAAAAGTTGATGGGCCATTGGGATTTTTGACCCATATATAAACAAATGGGTGTGGTACATGTACATAATAATTTACATAAGAGTAATGCTATGTAACCGCATTGGGATTACAACCCAATTTAGGTGGCATTAGATGATATGCTAAATGAAAGATGAAATAAAATGATCCACCTATAATTAAATGTTACATTAATGTCACCTAAACTGTGATTGTCGCGACTAAATATAATTACTTTTTACATAATGGTTTACCAATAGGTGATGTGACAATATTTAATTGGATCAAAATTTTATCAATCAAATAGCTTCTTCACTTATATTTTGACACCTCGTCGTTACGTAAAATATTACGTAAATAATCATATACGATAAGCATTTTCCTAATTACATACATACATATATGCACATATTACTTGTGTACATGAGATGGGGATGGATGGGTGCAAGTAGAATGGAGAGAGTCAGACGAGATCAGTGGGTGGGCTGTGACTCAGGTCAGCCTGGCGTCAATCATAATGCAATGGATTGCAAATCATTAAATGATCTCTCTCTCTCTCTCTCAATTCTTATGAGTCTCCACGTACATATTTGGATTAATATTATATGAGAAAATAAAAAACTATCGCATTAATGTTATCAAATCACTAACCATTATATATATGTCATATAGGACGACTACGACAGTGGGTGTCATATATGTTTGTTTTGGTTAAATTTAAAAAAGTAACTCAAATTACTTCTAGGTAAATTAAATCTGAGATTGAGCTAGATATTTGTCGAACTTGATTTACAACTCTATAGAGCCATCCCATGTTCGGCGTCGTAAAAAATCAAAATTTTAGTAGATTTTGATTAAAGTCAATGAAATGAACGAATTAAAAGTTGATAAAATTGTGAGTCCCAAATGTGTGGTTAAAGTTGATCGTTGACTTTGATTTGAATTTTAATCAACTATTTAATAAACACCAAATAGAGGCGAGTCATATGGTATGACGATTTCAAGCAAATAGAACAATAGTAAGCCTTTAATAGTGCATTCTTGCATAAGTTCAAACTTTTAGACCAAAAAATCAAGAATGGAAGAAAATTAACAAAACCAATAGGAATATGGTAGAAATATAGAGAATATCAAAACCAGCCAAATTTAGCAGTAAGCAAACATTAGCTCAATACAAAGATGAGCCTCTTTTTTCATCAGAAAACACATTGTTTTCCAGAACAATTGGCTACAATAGAAAAGACAAAATGATACAACTTGGTCGGAAGTCATGTAAAGTGTGGGTTTTTTTGGAACACAGATGGGTGGTGGGTAATGGAAAAACCAAGGCAAAATATGTGGTGGATAAAACTGTACACCCACCCACCCGTAGCCATAACGAGGAAACGCGATTTTTTTTTTTTTTTTTTTTTTCTTTTCGAAGTTTGATTTAGCTTTAGTCGTATTAAATACTCGTCTATGTGATAGTGTGACTATCGTCTAATAAACTTTATCGTATTAAACACTCTTCAATGTGACATTTATCGTATTAAACGCTCGTCTATGAGACGGTGGGACTATTGTCTAATGAAGTTGTGATTTTATTTATTTATTTATTTTATTCATTAAATAATGTGATAGTAACTTTGATGCCACATAAAATGGTGCTTAAAACTAACAACACTCTTTACAATTTTCGTAAAGACTGGAATTTCATGGGACGTAAAGAACACACGACATCTCCTATTGGTGTTATAGGAGGTGTGATTGAGTAAGTGAGAAGTGTGGTTCTCGGAATTAACCGTGGTGCAAGTCTTGGGTCGGCCTACAAAAAAAGTACGAACTTTTTGGTTAGTTTTGACCCTCACGTTGCTTCTCTAAAGTAGTATTCGCAAGGGTGGTATAAGGCCGTTCTGCTTAAAATTTCAAATTTTATTTGACAGTTTTCAACGAATATTTAAATTTGAATTAACCTCTCAATGTTGGTAGCTCTAAAATAGAAATTCTCTCCCACTTATTAAAGAAGCTATCGTACAAGTAGCATGGGCTTATTTTGCTAACTTATTTGAGCTAATTATCTGTGATAGATAAACATTTTGGATTCTTTAATACCGTGGATGGGCAATTTGAAAGTGAATTAGTCACGGAAGCTCATTCTGATATATCATTTTGTTGAGGAGTTCAAATACAAGAGGATTGCTATGCTATTCTATCTCAACAAAGATAAGGACTCAAAGTCTTGGTGCAATATCTCGACTTGGAGAAAAAAAACCACAACTCGAAGTTGAATGGTGATGAGAGAAGAGGATTTCGGTAATAAAATGATGATAGATAGTCAAAAAATCAATTCCACGAACTCAATGAAAATCGGAGGATGAAAAGACGAGAAAAATTGGCTAAAAAACATCTCCGGAGCCGAAATTAATACAACCCACTCTATACTAGTCAAAGTCAAGTCAAAATATTACTAGGTCAAAGTCCAAGTAAATGAGAACCTGTCATCTAGTGGAATTTATATGGGCCGTTCTATATCCAAGGGCCAAGTGTATATATCAAGGCATAATTACAAAAATCAGGTGTAAAGTTTACACCAATTCAAAAATCAGGGACCAAAATGTTTCAATGGGAAACTTATGTCCAAACATCACCTTTAAAGTTTCAATTTAAAATATCAGGCCATTATTATATATATAAAAATTTTGGAAGATTTTTTTAAAATTAATTTTTTTCCAAAATGGCTTTTCCACTCTATTTGTGGGATTAGTAACTTTTTCCTACTCTTTAAATACATTAAAAAAAAAAAAAAAATCTCTCCAAAGCCAGCTTTTAGTGTTTTTTTTTTTTAATGTTCTAATAACAGTGTTTCTGATTGTCTAGACACTAGTTGAAAAGTTTGTTAAACTTTTAAATTCAGACATAAAATGTTAAGTAAGGTGGCCCGAGTTTTATTTGATTGAACCTTAAAAGCTCACGGAGCGACATGTGAGGTGAAACTAAAATTATAAGAAAAATGGGGGGCTATGGTGGTGGCGGAGGAGGAAATTACACAAATCATGGTGTTTAAATATCACATTTCAAAAACTTAAAATTAAATTAACTCCACCCACCCAAATTCTAATTATTTTTCACTTTTCCTTTTCTCTTCTTCAGTCGATTTTCACTCTTCTCTCTCTTCGAACGCCGACGACCGACAATGAAAGAGTTGCGTTGACTGGTGACGTTGCGACATCGAGGGCTAGTGAGAGTTCTTAGCAGCGTCGTCGACCGATGCTGCTTTGAATGGTAGTGTCGCGATGCCGCAGTCAACGCTGACTGATACGCCGACTCCTCACGACATGCTCAATATACTGGTCGATTCCTCTCCTCAAGACCACTCTAACCATGATCGTCAATCAACAAATAACAATCCCCATCAAAATATGTAAGCCTCGTTCAAGCAATCGGTAATTGCGCAACTTTTTGTTGATGATTCCGCGTTGATGGTGGGCATTTTTTGTTGTTGGTGGTGGTTGCGTTGGTGTGGTGCAGGCTGCAATTGTGTGACAATGGTCATTTTTCTTGTTGTTGGCGGTGGTTGTAGTGGTGTTGAGGCGGGGGTGGGATAATATTTGTAACCAACTATTGGTGGTGAATCCAGATCAGGGATGAGGTGTTTGGTATATGTGATCAACTTTTTTATGATGGTGGTGCGTGGTGTTGTTTTGATGGTGGTGGAGGTGGTGACTGGTGGTATGTGTGTGGTGTTGCTGGTGCGTTGTGGTGATGATGGTGTTGCAATAAAGGTGGTGATGATAGTGGTGGTAACTAGTGGTGGTGATGGCAGTGGTGGAATTGTGATATTTTTGTTAGTAGTGTATTGGATCTAGTGGTGGCTGTGTTGGTGTTGGTGGTGTTATGGTGTTGTTGTGGTGGTGACGGTGGTGGGATATTGCTTGTGACCAACTATTTGGTTGGTTTGTGAATAAGTATTGGTGGTGGATCGAGATCGGGGTGAGGTTCTTCGTGCATATGACCAACTATTAGGCTCATTGCGACTAACTATTAAAATGTGATTTTAAAGTTTGATAATTTGTGATTAAAAAATAATTTTTGACCAACAAATTTGAAAATGTGTGACCGATAAATAAAACGTGACCTATAATTTTTTTGATCTGTGATCAATGAAATAAATTGTGATGCATAAATTTTTTGATTTGTGACCTTGAAATAATATGTGACAAAAAAAAGTTGTAACTCATGAGCATGCACCTGTGACCATGAATTATATAATTGCGATTTTAATATATTTAATTAATTAACAAATACTTGATTTTTGCATTTTTAAACTTATGGCCTGAGTCTTGAATTTTGGAAACTTGAGACCTAATTTGTGAACTCTTCCCAGTGGCGGAGTATGGACTTGTTTTATTATATACATGATGCATATTAGGGTTTCATCATATCATATCATTTAGATTAGCTGCATCTCTTGTAATCATCTTTGATATAGTGAATTCTCATTCTCCGTCCGTGATATTTTTTCCGTATCAAGTTTTCACGTATATCTTGTACTCTTGTTCTTATTTCATATGTATTGCCTATTCTCGTTTTTGCGTAACATACAATATATTCAATCTCTTCTAAGTTGTTTTCACGCTAAATCTAAGACTTAAAAAATACATATAATTTTTTCTAATATATTTAAACTTGTAAATAAAAGTATTAGCACCATATTCTATTTCTATCTAACGTGGATATATATATTATCAATTCGCGTATACATTAATCTACTTGTACATTGATGGTTGACAAAGTTCATTGACAATGTTTGATATGAAAAAATTTGGACAGTTAATTTAAAAAACAGTTTTTGAATTTTTTTTTGAAATGAATGAATACGATAATGTCAAATCATGATTGTCAACAAATATTGTTAACCATTATTATACATATAGAATGATTGTTCCCGTATTGCTTATCTTGAAAAAGCTTGCAAAAGTTCATATATTCTTATTCTTCTTTAAAACTTGTCTTTTTGCTTTTTGCTATTTCCAACTTCGTGGCGACTCAACTTTTTCAAATTAGCTCCTTTACTGGTCCACGATACTGGTACCTTTTCCTTTCAATTTTCTTTGTTAAGATTTAAGAGTGTGAAGCATGTGACCCTACCTATGAATGAATAGAGAAGATAGTGAATTTTAAGAAAGTGGGCAAACAATTTCAATTCATTATTTGACTAGGCATAATTTGGTTGTTCAGTCATCAACTATGCCACATGTACATTGTAATTCAAATTAAGGTTTACACTTTTTCATGGGCTACATCTATACCATTGATTTTGATTATATTTATCACATTACTGTCCAAATTTCTTTCACATAGGATTTGCCACGAAAGGTATCAAGGAAAATGTACATCTAGCATTATTCTTCAACCATAAACCAAGTTATCTCAACTTAGTTGCTTAGATAAGTTGTAGACACTCTCACTGGATGGACGTTCGGAAAGAAATATATCTTGTTTGGTTCAAATAAAAACTGAATTAAAATTTAAGTCAAAGTGAACAATTAATTTTAATTGTATATGTTATGTGATCCACAACTTTTCAACCACATATTTCATCAACGGTTAAAATCTAATTTTTATTTAAACCAAGACCACATATCTGGAGAGACAAATATAAAGTGCATCATTCAAATACCAAGGATAACAAATCTTACTGATTCCTCCAATTCTCACGAACTTTTTCATCCATTTCTTCTCTTTCCAAGTGCACATAACAATACAAAATTAAAAATCAATTAGATATTCCATATTTACGTAGGAATATAATATGTTGATTGATTGGATTTTCATAGCTTAGCTTTGACAGCAAGGACCCTTTCTCCTTTTGTTGCTTTCTGTCTTTCTTGTCTCCTTGTCTTTCTTTAACTCTCTTTCCTTTTCCTTTTCCTCACTTTTTTTTTTTGTTTCCTTTTTTCCTCTGATTTTCCTCAGTGGGTACCTGATTCTCTTCACCAGCTCCCGTCAGAGATTATAATGATTTGAAAATGAGTAGATTTCACTGTGCCCTCCCCAAAGTGAATTCCAAATTGGGCTCTTTGGTGCTTGTCTCTGATAGGCTCGATGAGCTCATTTCTGATACTCTGTCATAGCTTAAGCACTTTGGTTCCATATCCTTCTGTTCACCATCATTATACACACACTTGAGTATGCATTTCTGCATGTATTTGTGTATATATAAACATGTACAGTGGCGATCTCTGGTCGACAAAGAGTTATTATGCCTACGGGGGCGTGGCACCTGATGTGGCAACACCAGATCTGCGACGCCCACAGTAGGCATAATAATTGTGGGCAGGAGATCAAACCCGTATGTATGTATGTGTGGTTTTTAAACGCAACAAGTGTGTGAAATGTGAGAATATTTACAAGGACGATTGACCAAAGGAATAATAAGGGAATAAACCATCATGCAATTCTATTAAATAATTGTACTCTTTGCAAAGATCTGTTAGGTTTGTTTCGATGGATGTTTCACATCTAACATTCAACACTTATTCTATGAAATCTTACTTTTTTGACTATGGAAAAGCATAATTGCCAAAGGGATAAATAGTTACATACACTTTCGTTGATATTAATCACAAATAAATAAATATAGCATTCTTAGAAAACGACATTTTATAGGAAGATTTGTCCAGGTTTTAAGTTTTCTTTTTCACCAGTATTAGTATGCCCATGGATACTGCAAATGACTTGTCCAGCTTTTGAAAAGCCTAACATTTACTTTACACAGTTGATGGATATATATTCCACCCCCCCCTCATGTACACTGAAACATAGAATTTTCAAAAGTGAGCTTTAAAAGTCATGAAGGGCTTTTTAGTAACTTCACCTCAAGAGAGGAGGGCATTTTGTTCCCTCCACAGTCCATTATTTTGCCATGCAACCAAGCTTCTCTGCTACAATTAAGAGAATCTATCAGTGGAAGCCATGCATGCATGCAGAATAAAAAGCAGAAACAAAGAAAGAAAATCATCTTTTTTTACTGTCTTATTTAAGTTCCTTTCTTCACTTTTTATTTTCTGCCTAAAGTTGAACCCACTCACCCACCCATGTGATACCGCATTACCCATAAAAATAAAACAAACTTCCAGGAAGTTTCAATTGCCAAAGCTTTGAGACTAAGTTTCTCCCTTTTAAGGTCTCATTTAAATAACATTATCTGAACCCACAAAATCCAAAGGACACAGATATGTCTATTTTTAGGTTGATTCCTTTATTTCTACTGGGATTCTGAGTAATGTTATTCACAGTGAAGGCTACCGATAGTCGCCTTAAGTGACATACACGTGTCGCTTTGTTATTTGATACATATGCGCAGTAGTTTTCACTATGAATAATATTATTCTTATATCAAATCCTCGACTATGCATTTACATTGAACTGGACAGAGTGATTTTATTTTTCTATGCTCTACACTTTCTGGACAACAACTATGTAAATATTATTACACCATGATAGACAGACAGTACAAAACTGTAAATAATACACAATATTTATCTTCCTTTTGTGATATTTTATCTATATGGTTGGGACTAAGGAAATTATTGCTGACACCTAGTACTACTAATTTATTTTAGTTAAATTATTGATATTTGTATTCAAAGTTCTGTAGGTCTTGCATTTATAAGAATTCATTGGTATTATCAAAGGGAAAGTTTAAAATGGTTCACATGTGACAGAGAAGATTTTTTTGTTATTACTTTTCTTTCCTTAATTTCTCTCACCCACCCACCAAAAATGTCATCTAATAATAATAATATTGGTTTGGATTCAGAAGTTTCTGCTTAAGGAGTTATGTTGGTAGGTTTGGTGCAAAACCAGAGCTAGCAGCCAATACATCAAAACTTTAGGGGTATTACTTGACTTTTACAAATGGCACATTACTCTATGTTTTAAATGAATGCCGCTACTCTATTCATGATATTCATACATAAAAAGACCATTTTAACCTCTTGCATGCTCTTTAACCAACCATTCTAAAAAAAACCAAATTTAGGGATAATTTTGTCACTTCATGTAAATTAATTCAAACTCAAATGTATAAATGGATTATTCTTAAAATACAAAGAGTACAAAACAACTGCAATAGATGCCATTTTATCCTGTAGTTAGATCCAGTCAATACTACGCTAAGCCCCTTTTTTGTGGATATTAATATTATATTTTTATTAGATTTTGATCGATTATGAAATGAGTAGTTGAAAAGTTGTGAATTCCATGAAATATATAGTTAAAATTAATTGTTGACTTCGATTTAAATTAAATTTTAATCCTACCATTCAAGGACTAAACTGTTGAATCGACTTATTTAAAAGTTTAAACTGAAACAAAATTTCCTTCACATATTATCAAAATGGAACTTATCATTGCATTTCCTTCAACTCTATATATATAAGGAATGAAAATGCGTACTCGAAAATCGTAAGGCTACAAGTTCATTGAATATACAATGGTATTACTATTTTACCTCGAGGAATTGCTCCACAGGTTATGACAGTCCTTATCTTGATTCCCATTTTGCTGAAGTGAAAATTCGGGCTTCCTCGAGTTCTGAAACTCAAAGAGTAAATCATCCGAAGTATCCCCGGAGGACCCGTTTTCGAACATGTCCGATTGTCCTGAAGATGTGAAAAAAACTTAAGATTTCCATTTAATATAGAGAGTTTAAGGTAAGAAGAAAAATGAACTTATTTAATAGAAAGACATTAACCAGAGGAAGCTGCTGCTCTGTCAGTTGACTTCACTGTTCTATACATCTGCTAAAAAAGCAAAGCCAAGCCAAGCCATGCCATCAATATCAGAAATGGTAAGGTAAATTTATAGTTACTGATATATTTTTATTTTTTATGTTTATAGGTGTATATTTAGAAGGAAAAAAAAAAACTAATGTAGGTCTTCATATATTGCAGCCTAATGCAGCAAAAGTACATACAATAAATGATGAACTTTACGTATATACGTATCCCCATGTATATATACATACATACACATGCTTATATATATATGTATATGTATATGTATACATGCAGTTTATTGAAGATTAACCATGGTTAATAAACAATGGTTTTCTAAACCCAAAATCCAAAGATATGAAGAATCATTGAGTCATGATGTGTTCTGTACTTCCTTTTGAAGACAATGTGCAATTATTTCAAACAAAAAAAAAATAATAATAAGAAAATGGACTGTGTATTTTCAATTCTGTGTTTTGTCTTATATGTTTGATATATTATTGTTGAATGAATGACTCTCCATCTCTCTCCTACTATCATATTCATCTTTTTCTTTTACATGGAGGGTTCATTCTTCCAAGCAAAAAGCTGCATAGTAGCTTTCAGAATCATCAGATCTAGTAGGAAAAAGAAGTGCTGACGAGTGGAGAGCCTCTCTGCAGGGGAAAAAATGAACATCGGAATTTGAAATTTATGTGTTTTTGACACTTTCCCTTGGCAGAATCTGAGCCTTGCAAAGGCACCATTGCTAGCACGCAATTGATGAACAAGCTGCATAAAGATTTCATTTTGATTTTGGAGAAGAAGAAGATTGTAAGTTACCTGTAAATGGGACTTAACATGTGCCAAGGTGAGATCTTTAACGTCCATGAGCTCCAGAACTGACTTGGGTGTAGCTCCTAATTTTCAAGAACAAACATAAATATTACTTTCAGATTCTCTCTCTATTTACAGAAAATGTTCAAGATCGAAGAAGATGATGATGATGTAGGTTTGTGTATATACAAGCTGAATGGACAATAATTGATTTCAGAAAAAAGATCTAATTAAAGAATGAGACCTACTTTCATGGCCACCTAAGAGCTCAACAGCATGAATAAAACGGGAATGAAGGGTAGTAGTCCACCGCATCCGGGGAGCCCTCATGCTCCTTCTAGCCGGGAACCTTGAAACAAACCTTGACCTCATTAGGCTTTGAGGCTGAAAAGGGCTGCTTGCAGCAGTACTATTAGGAGTGGAAGATGGTACAGCTGCATCTAAATTTTGCTGATGAGCAAATGGGAAGGCTGGAGGGTTTTGATAAACTGGAATTCCTCTTATGGGCCTCAAGAAACCGAGCTCTGGGCTTAGCCCTTGATGGTGGAAGGGCTGAAGACGGAGGTTTTGCTGTGGAAACTGGTGGATGAAATTATTTGTGTTGTTCTGAAGAAGGTGAAGATGGGTACAGTCAGGTTCCGAAACCCTTTGATTCGATAAAGAAAGCTCGAAACTGTTTTCAGGCTTAGCCATTGAAGAGATTGGGTTTTTAGAATCTAGAGCTCTCTTCCAGAACCCCAATTCCATTTCATCCTCTCTTCTTCTCCAACCTGATGAGGGTTTGCTATTTGGGAGGCTGATTTGTAGAGATAGGTCTGGTTGTGCTGAAAATAATTCCATATCATACAATCCCGAGCCCGTCCCGGAAAAGTTTCTATCTCCCTTTCTTGTTTTTCCCCTTTCTACTTTAACTACCACTCTTTTAGGGTTGCAGAAAGATCAGAAAAGGCCTTGTTTAAGACAGAAGCTGAGATTGGATGCTAAATTTCCGGGAGAGAGACAAGAAAAGAGAGAGAAATTTTCAGGGGTTAACTTCAGATGGGATTTGATGATCAATTTGTAGGTGTAGTTGCAGATTTGAGATTGAGAGAGAAAGAGAGAAGAAATGACAAGCTATGAAGTGAATGGTTGTTTCTTTTGTGTGAAGTATATGCAATAAAGTGACACTTGAGGAAAAGAGGAAGGACTGAAGGAGGTGGTTGGGGTGGGGTGTTGTATTACAAAAGTTGATCTTAAGCCCCTGTTTGGCACCATTTAAAAATAAATAAATAAAAACAATTGTGCTACAGTGTCCGTAGGTTGATAGAAATGTTAACATAATACCACATGACATTCTATTATTAAATTGTTTAAAATACATTCAGTTTTTTTATTCAATTATCTATCGTCCCTTACATTTCTATTACTGCATCGTTCAAAATTTTTCTGACAAAGTGACAATCTTTAAAAAAAAAAATTTTCTCTTTTTTTTTTTTTTAATCACAAAAATTTCAATAAAACAATATTACACATAAACCCAAAATTTTTTTCTTATTTTTTAACCACACATTTTCCAAAAAAATCACCACCTCAAAATATATTTACCCTAAGATTTACTTTTAATAAAGCCAAAACAGGAGATAAATATGTATGTCAGAAGCAAACCAATAATAGAGGTTGTATTTTCATTTATTATCTGACTAATACATAACCTAAGACGAACTTATTAATTATAAAGAACACAAATTTTCGAATAATTCTGGGCACTAATGGGGTTACATGCTACAATTTCCGACATCAGCGGTTACATTGCACCCAACTCTCACCTAGAATAATGCTTAACATCAATGGTCCCGAATTTTTACTTGTTAGTATAATATTGTGGATGGATAGGGAAGACGGTGATATAGAAAGTCAAAAAAAAAAGGTTAATCGATTCAATAAAATTGTTAACATTTAATGAACATATATGTAAAGAGCTAGCTTCTTTACTAAAATAACTTTTTGAGTTCGGTCGCTACTGCTATAATCGATGCTGAAATATTTGATGAATAAAATGAAAGTTTTGTAATCAAGTGAGTTTTTAGATCCAATTTTCACTTGTCCATATCCTTTTGGGGTGGGGTGAGAAAGGGAGAAATAAAAGATGGGAAAAGAAAAAGTGAATTTGTTTGAGATTTGATTCTTTTTTACTCTTCTTTTTATCTGTGTAGGTATTCTTTATAAGGGGAAGAAAAGGATATTTCAGTGCAACAGCAACCTTTTAATCTTTGCATTTGTCCTTCACACTCATTCTTACCTTTCTCAAAAAAAAAAAAAAAAAAATCCTCTTCATTGGATTGACGCTAATGGGTTTTGTACCCCATCTTCCCAAACCCAAAATTAAAAAAAAAATAAAATTATAATAATAAAATAAGATAATTTCTTATTAATTATATATGCCACAAGATCCTACACCAGTTTCCTACACAAGCTTTCCTTAACCTGATATCTATTATATTATTAGCCAATCATTACAACTTTTAGCCCAATTTAGGACCATAATTAGTTTAGGACCAGTTTTCTTAGATAATGAAATATCAATTTACATCCTAGAGGAAAATTACACTTTAGTCCATAAAATTTGTCCTTTCATCTTTTCAATGTAAACATAAATGGCATATGAGAGAGAAAATAAAAGAAATTAGAAGTTAAGCCTTGATTTTCATTATTTTAAAAATGTATTTCCCTCTCTTCTTTTCAATAATACATTTCTCAATAAAATAATATTACACGCAAATTCAAAAAATTTCCTTATTTTTTAACCAATATTCTCTATCAATCTACTATTCCAAAATACATTCTTAGATTATAATGAGACTTAAACATGATCTAAATTTTATCTACTGTCAATTGTAATGTATAGTTGTGTTACATGTACATAATGATTTATATAATGGTTTACATACACATAATGCGGAGATATGTGATTGAGTCAACATTTTTTCAACCAAATAAATAAATTTTTTACTCTCTTTTTAACATCTCAGTACTTAAATCATTATATAACTCCATTTTATACAAGCAACATTATTCATGTATCTAATATTACGTATGTATGATAAATTAATTCAAAAAGTCATGCACTATGATAGACATTTCTCTTTATGATTAATTGGAAAAAAATAAAAATCCCACGACAAGTAGTAGACATGGTCCCGTTAGTCATACTCCACAAAGGTGAACATCTATATGGTCTACCTCATATTTATGGGCATGCTTTTATTTTTCATACAATTTTTTCTCTTTTCTTTTTGTTTCTTTTTTACACTGATCTACTCATTAATGGTTCCGTTTTGGTAAGGTTTGCCTAGATTTTTTTAATCTCTATGAAGAGTTCTTCAAAGGATTTTCCTTCGTTACCATAATTAGTGTTGATTTTACTTTTACTACTTTGATCTGCATGATTGATTGATTGATTAATTCGGGTAATCATCTAGAAATAATAATAAGTGACTTCTTGTTTTTTATTCATTATTATCTTAATTCCACATTATACACATATACAGCCCGTCTAGGTGTTGTTGGGTTGGAACATTAGATCGATTGTAATTATATTTTCAATTGGTATCAAATCATAATTCGATCATTGACTTAATTTTGTGTAGATGAGTCAATCACTTTCTGTTTCTTTACAATTTGATAGAAGCAAATATACTTACTGGAAGATTAAAATGAGAATCATTTTAAAGTCTATGGATGAGTAGATTTGGGTTAGTGTAGAAATGGTTGGACTGCCACATCTACAATTGTTGTGGGTGTTGTTACACCCACAAATATCTCTACTTGGTCTAAGGACGATTTAGTTGAGTACAATTGAAATAGTAGAGGTGTCCATGCTATCTTTATGACTACTTTCTCTAAAGTGTTTAATGGGTGTCTATGTGTGAGACCGTTAAGAATGTTTGGAATATATTAGAAACCACACATGAGGGAGCTAAGATCCTAAGAAACTCTTAAATTTCAAATGTTGACCACTAGGTTTGAGGAAATTAGGAGTTTCTCGATGAATTCTATGCTAGGTTTGAGGAAATTAGGAGTTTCTCGATGAATTCTATGCTAATGATATTGTGAATTCTGGTTTCAACCTAGGTGAAGAAATTCTCGATGCTAAGGCTGTGAGAAAAGTTATGAAATCCCTACCTAAAAGATTTCTATTTAGCCCTCGTTTGAGTCCCATTTTGGGAGAAAAAATGTATTTTGGAATAATATTTTTTAGGGAATGTGGGGTTAAAAAATAAGAATTTTTTTTTTCGATTTACGTGTAAAATTATTTTATTAAAAAATGTGTGGTTGAAAATGAGTTTTGAAAAAATGAATTTTTGATAAAATGGGGCTCAAACAAGGGCTTAAGGTTAGTTCTATTGAATAAAACAAAGACCTATATGTGATTAAGATCCAAACATATGAACTTAGCCCACCTTAGTCTAAAAAAAGTCTTAGCCTTCAACACTATTAAGGAAGAAGACTGTAACACTACTGATGATGACATCTTAAAGGATTAAGAGTTTTCTTACTTTGTTAAAAAAATCAAAAAAATCTTTAGGAATAATAAGAGACCATCTGAAAAGTATAAGGGTGACTCTAATCAATATAGGAAAGATAAGACAGATACTATAGATGTCGAAGACGTCTCAATCTGTTAGGTGTTATGAGTGTCAAGGTTTTGGACATGTTAGAGCCAAGTGCCCAAGTTATAAAAATACCCTAGGTAAGGCTAGAACACTCTCACTAATAATGAGTCTAGTTCAGATGATGAAAGTGAGAACTCCACTTTTGTTAAATGTGTGAATAATATGGCGTTTACCTTTGTGGTTAAGAGCGAACACGTAGATGAGAATAGAGACTTGAGGACATATAAATCTAACTCTTCACATGAAGAATTAGAAGATGAGCGAGATATATATATGAGACATTTTATTAACTATTTGAGGAGAGCCTTAAGTTGAAGAATGTTAATACCTCTGCCTTAAAAAATTACATGAACTGGAGTTAGAGAATGAGACATTAGAGGTCAAACTTGAGGAGTCAATTAGAAGATTGAATGAGTTGAGGGTTGAGAAAGAGTCATTAGAAATTAAGGTTAAGACTCTTACGAATCCAGTACCCAACTTCAATATTTTTCTAGTGGATTTAAGAAGTTTGACAACATGTTAGGATTGAATAAACTAGCTTGGAATATGAGATGTTTATGCCATAGGAAACGCATTCTCATATTGCTTCCTTTTCTAAAAAAAAGTTTGGATTCTTGAAACAACTTACACTTTTCATATGTGTTATAATCGGGATTTGTTCTTGTATTATCAAAATATTTGATTCTGTAAGACATGTTCCCAATATGAAGAGAAATCTTATCTCTTCGAGTTCTCATGATTCAAAAGGGTACAAATATACTTGTAAAGGGTTGAGTCTCGAATGTTATTGAGGGGTAGAAAAGATCCCAGAATCTTTGAATATTAATTAGCAGAAGTTAAAGACTAGGGTGGATTTTGAGTTTGGTTCAATACTATTGAATTTTGATTTAAGATCAATATTAAAAAACACATCTCGGTCGAGTTTAGAAATTATGGCTAATGTCACTTTACCATCATCACCAGCGATACTATCGTATTCAATTGCTAGAGATACACCTAGAAGAGATATTAGATATCCTCAAAGGTACGGTGAAGCTAATTTTGTTGTTTATGCTTTAAGTGTAGTCAAAAGTACAAAATCTAGCAAAGAACATTCTCCAAAATCATTTTGTATTAATTATGTTGTATATGTTTATGCTCTGTTTGGTAAATATTAAATTATTTGTGATTGTTACAGCTTGTGGATAATTCGAGCAACTTTAATGACCAAGGTAATTCTGCTAAGTAGTGATTGGATTCAATTTATTTTTTTTAGTTATTGAGTTTACCCTAATTGGATTTTGTGGAAGAGGTGAAGAGTTTTTCCCATTGGAGTATTTGTTTTGGTGGTGAATTTTTAGTTGAAAAGTTAAGTTTTATTCATTGCAATGGAATTTGTCTTCTTTTGAAGTTTTATTCTTTACAGTGAAATTTGTGTCAATGTGGAGTTTATTAGAATTAGGGTGTAATCCTAATTCTATTTGAAAGACTACATGAAAATTCTATTTGAAGTCCGTTGGAAATTCTATTTGAGAATTTAAGTTAGAATTCAATTTGGGAGTTGGTAGTGTTGTATTTAATAATTATCATACCAAGAAACAAAAATCACATCTTTAAATTCATAGCTCCATGAGATATACACGTGAAAGACATCTTGGATGTAAATAGTAGTGTTGGAGCTTCCTATCCTCGCTCCTCACAAAGGTATTAGCCGTCAACAGGGCAAGTCAATAAAACATATGGAAAGAAGAGGGGACCTAGCCTTTTATAAAGAAACTTATTGAGTTGTCTCATTAACGACTCCAACCTTAATTAGAGTTTAAATATTTATAGCCCACATACTTAAATTACCACATTATATAGGATATATAGGATACAACCCTATATAAATAAGGTGTAAAACGACCAAAATGATCACTCGTCATATTGGTCTTAACCATATTATAATTAGAAGATATACATCTAACCCATTTTATAAAACATAAATTTTGCAATCAAAAGGAAAGCCCATATTCTGAAATTTATTTTAAGATTCTCCCACTTGGGTGAACATTTGATTGCTATTAAATAATAAAACAAAACTTTTGACTCTCGGGTTAAACTACATAGGTGGCCACACATATATAGCTCCCATGATAACACCTTAGAAAACATGATCCGGTCCCACAAGAATGTCAACATCGAACATCGAAGTCGTTATACCATTTAAACGATGTAAGACCACTCCATAGCTACAAATGCTAACATCCTCATTGACATGGATCTCCATCCTCCAACCAACGTGGTAACATGTACTATGAATTTAGCACATAGAGTGATCAAAACTCTGTGTTAATTCATATTAGTCCTCATAATGCTTCAAATCAAAATGAAGCCACATGTTTCTAAAAGAGACTCATCTTATGTATTTATCCTTTATATCTCGAGATTACAATAGTATCATAATAAAATACATAAGCCAAATGCATACTCAAAATAATTTATGGACATGGGAATATATATTTCATTATTGGAAGGGATTGTACCTGAAAAAAATTTGGATTACCTACGTATCCCGTTAAGGGATCAAACTAAAACATAGTTCTTTTACATAATTAACTCCCACTAACCAAAAATATCAAAGGTTTCCACAATACTCATATTAGCAACCTATGTCTTAAAAACTTTTGGAGCAAGTCTCTAAGTCAAGGGATCTGCAATCATCGCCTCTATATTGATATGCTCTATTTTCGTTTGTCATTCCTTAACTATGTCTCTAACCACCAAATACTTTATGTCAATGCGCTTTGATCCACCATAACTTTTATTATTCCTTGAAATGAACATCGTTATGCTATTATAACAGTAAATAGTGATTGGCTTCGAGATTGAATCAACAACTTTCAGCCCAGAAATAAAATTCCTTAACCAAATGACTTGGATCGTAGCTCCATAACATTCCACAAATTCAGCTTGCATAGTAGAAGATGCTGCTAGAGTCTGCTTAACACTTTTTCACGAGATAGTACCACCAGCCAATATGAAAATATAACCTGAGGTTGATTTTAAATCATCTTGACATCTAGCAAAATCATAATCTGAGTAGTCTACCACTTCAAGTTGATTTGAATGCTGGAAAGTAAGCATGTAACTTTCAGTTTTCTTCAAGTATCTCATAACTTTCTTAGCCACTTTCCAATGTTCTTATCCTGGATTCGACTGAAACTTCCTATGGACACTGACTGCGTATGCTATATCTGGTCTAGTGTAAACTTAAGCATACGTCAAGCTCCCCACAAGACTAACATATGGTATCATTTTCATAGATTCCTTTTCCATCCATTCATTGGACATTGGGTTTTGCTAAACTTATCCCCTTTTATGATAGGTACATCACCAGATGCACAGTTCTGCATATTAAACTTTTCTAGAACACGTTGTATAAAAGCCTTCTGAGAAAGTCCCAACAAGCCACGATTTCTATCACAATATATTTTAGTGCCAAGCACATAAGAAACTTCTCCAAGATCTTTCATCTCAAAATCAGCAAGCAAAATGTCATCAACATATAAGAGAAGAAAAAGAAAATTTCTCCCACTTGTCTTGAGATAAATGTACTGATCAACTATTTTTTTCAACAAAATCAAGAGAAGTTACAACCTTGTCAAACTTTAAATACCGCTGTCGAAATGCTTGCTTGACGCCATATAATGATTTGTTCAATTTACATACCAAATTTTCTTTTCCCTTCACAAAAAAACCTTCAGGTTGTTTCATGTAAACCTTTTCAGACAGATCTCCATTCAAAAAGGTTGTCTTAATATCCATATGACGAAACTTCAAATTATAGTGTGCCGCAAGTGCCATGATAATTTTAAAAGAACATTTGGATGAAACAGGCGAAAATGTTTCATTATAGTCAATGCACTCTCGTTTAGTGAACCCTTTTACAACTAATTTTGCCTTCTTTCGTTCAATATTCCCTTTTGAGTCCAATTTACTTTTAAAGATCCACTTGTTATCTATGGTCTTAGCATTTAGAGGAAGTTCAACAAGTTCCCGAACTCTATTATGTTCCATAGAATTCATTTCCTCTTCTATAATATTTATCCATTTATTTGACTCAGGACTTGTCAATGCTTGATTAAAAGTAACGGGATCAACAATATGCCCAATATTAAAATCACACTCCAATAAATAGGTAATGTAATCATTCGAAAATGTAGACCTCTTTTCCCTTTGCGATCTTCTGACTTGTGGCTCAGAAACTGATTCAATCATTGTTTGAGGAAAAACCAAAAGTTCCTCTTGGTGTCCAGGTTCTTCATTAACAATTTCAACTGGTTAAGATATAACTCTTTCATGAATAACTAGAACTTGAACTGGAACTGGAACAACAACTCGATTTAGTTCAACAAAAAGTTCCTTCATCGTAAAACCCCAACTATCACCAAAATCATTTTCCAGAAATTTAGCAGTAATGGACTCAACAATTCTGGTGTCACGATTGAGACAATAGAACTTATATCCTTTTGATCTATCTGGGTACCTAATAAAGTAATTAGGAGTTGGTTTCAGGTCTGATTTGTTTTTAAGAGGATAATAAATCTTAACCTAAGCTAATATCCCTAAACTTTGTAATGAGCCGAACTTGGCTTCCCTATCCATAATTCTTAAGGTGTCTTTTCAATAGCTTTACTTGGAACTCTGTTTAAAATGTAAATAACAATTTTCAAAGCTTCACCCCATAGATACTCTGTCAAATTTGGTCTACTCATCATATTCATGACTATATCTTTTAAAGTTTGATTATATCTTTCAGAAACGCCATTATGCTCAGTTGTCCCTGGCTTGGTGTATTGAGGCACTATCGCACACCCTTGTAAAAATTGTGCAAAAATCACCCATGTTTTGACTAGAATCTTCGTACTTCCCTTGATACTCACCACCACGGTTAGATCTTACAATTTTGATACTTTTTCCACATTATTTCCACTTCTATTTTTAAAATCTTGGATTTGTCAAGAGCATGAGATTTATCATTAATTTGGTAAACATATCCATATCGTGAAAAATCATCAATGAAAGTTATGAAGTATTTGTTTCCACATATGGTGGAAGGAAAAGGCCCCCTAATATTGGTATGTATCAAATCCAAAATACCATCGCTCCTAGTGTAACATTTTCTTGTGAACTTAGTCAGCTTTCCTCTTTTACAATCCACATAAGTGTCAAAATCAGAAAAGTCAAGAGAGGAAAGTATCTCAATTTTTACCAATCCGTTCGTCATATCCCTTGAAATGTGAGCCAACTGCTTATGCCACAGCATATATGACGATTCACGAAATAGAGACCTTTTCTTTGACTCATTGGTAACATGAGAGACTTCACCAAGAAGAGCCAAAGACAATTTGTACAAGCCATTACATAAAATGCAATTTCCAATCAAACGAGAATCATAAAACAAATCAACCATTCTATTACCAAAATTAAAGGAAAAACTAGAAGCATCAAGTTTAGATATAGAAATTAAATTTCGTCTTATTGTTGGTAAACAAACTGTATTCTCTAAAACAAGAGAGAAACTAGACTCAAAAGATAACTTCACTACTCATATGAACTCAACTTTCACTTGAACTCCATTCCTAACATACAAGCCCACTTCATTCTCAAGTTAAATTTAAAACAATCTTTCTACCAATGACCCTTATTTTTGCAGAACTTACATTGATAATTTTCTTTATAGTTCTTTAGGGACCACTAGAAGTTTGACCTAAAACATTTTTAATATGTTGATTGCGGTGCGACTTATTGCTCTTATGAAACTTAGACTTATGATTATGAGAAGACCACTTGGTTAGTGGTGGTTAAAAATCTAATTGCACTGTTTCAGGTCGCATCCTATACTCCTCTTGGACACATACAACAATAAGGTCATTCAAACCCCATTTATCTTGTTGAACATTATAAGCAACCTTTAGTTGATTAAATTGGTTAGGAAGGCTATTCAGAACATAATAGATCAAAACTGCTCTACAATGGGAATCTTAAGAGCTTTTAACTTAGATCAAAATTGCTCTACAATGGGAATCTTAAGAGCTTTTAACTTAGAAGATATATGTATCATCTTTATAACGTGCTCCTTAACTCTACTTGTACCATCATATCTCATATTCATTAGTTTGTCCATCAGATCTTCAGTTTTTACTTTATTAGACTCAACAAATCTCTCTCCATTGACATCCACAAAACTTTTAGCATTTTCATTATCCAGAATAACACCTATAATGGAATTGGATATGGAACGCTTAATAATCTTCAGACAAAGTCTGTTAACCCTTTCTCATTTTTCATACTCAGCCATATATTCATGAGTGCTCTTCTCCATTGCAAGACCCAAGCTTAAAAGACCAAGTGCTATTTCTACATCTCGTTTCCATCTCACATAATTATTCTCATTCGAGGTTTCAATAGCAGACAATTAACTCGAAAGAGATGATGCATTTAAAATTGTGAAAACGTAAAATAACATATTTAATATTGTTGACATCAAAAATTGTATAAATAAAATTCAAGCCAACTTAGGATGTAAATAAGAATTTCATTGATTGAAAATCACAAATTACAAGAGTTAAGTACAACTATTCCCTTCTCTTTTTGAAGGAGATATTTGAAATATGAAATATAGAACTACTTGTAATGTGAAGTGTTTGTTGTCTCCTTTTTCCTTTCCATCCTCCCTTTTATAGGGAGAGATTTGCATGCATCCTCCATTTCTCATCTTATCAACTATAGTGCCGAGTTGAGAAAGTACACTTATTGGCACGCTTAGATTGGTTAACGAGCTCGGCCTGTCAGGTCATCATGAATTAATTTTACATGTGGTTCCCAACAATTAATGAGTTACTTAGGGAAGGAAGCTAAAGCATTTCATTGGCGCAATTAGTGGGCACTGATGTAAGGCATTCTATGTGTCACTTGTCGATTGACTATTAGTATGACATGTGAGAAACTTTCAATCATGATGTTCCCTTAGGCCTTGATAAACTATATAATCCAAGCCGACCTCATATATTCGAACTTACATTAGCACTGGCTTATCGCATACACCAAACTACACTTATTGACCTCGGAGATCGGATGTCAACAAATATAATCCAAACATAATGCATGACGTCAATGGATGATAACATATCCATCTAATTAATACGGGCTATTAATTAGATAGTCCATAATTAAAGTCAAAACCATATAACCTTATTGTGGTAAAAGCCTATGTGCTTCATCATAAAGTCTCCTTTGGGTTGGCAATACAAGATGCTATAAGGTACTCTCAAAACATATCATGAAAATAATTAACAAAATCACATTGGTTTTCGAAGCACCAACAACTTTAGGCAGTAGGAGATTTCTAGACCAAGGCAATCTCATTAACTACCCCATGCCACTTTCCAAATCATTACATAAAATAACACCTTCGGGCAAGATATTGTGAGCAATGATTTTAAAAAAAAAAAGGATGCTATCCTTTTTTTTTCTTGAGAAAGCAAAACGAATAAATAAGAATGAGTATGTCACTTTTGCAGCTACCACCCACTTTTATTTCAAAATATTTCTCTTAACAAGGATAGTCTTACAGCCCATGAAAAAACTCAATCACAAAATAATAACTATGCAACGAAATCATAATCATCAACTTGGTAAAATCAGGGTATGTGATTGTGAGACAAAATCAGTAACAAAATTTTAGCATATATTACAATATATCTCACAGGCAGGATTCAAGGGCTAAATGAATAATAATCATTCTCAAATTAGAACTCCATCTAATTATTATCAAATTATTCTCAATCCAGTAATTGATATCAATAAAAATATATGGAAATCTTTGACTCTTTATCTCTTTACATACGTGATTACATGCATATATATATATGTAGACATGATTGCTAGGGTAATTAAATAATGCCTAATTAATCAAGAAAAAAATAACCTTTGATGAATCATTCATATTTTGCTTTTTAGTTGAGTTGCTTGTATTATTCTTGGAAGAAGAAATAACATCTATACACATTTTTTCACAGGATTACAGATGCATAGACCTAAATAAAGAGAGATAAAATAACGTGTATAGTCTCGACTATATATATATATATATAAGACTAAGTCCCCGTGGAGGCATACAATAGGTTGTGCCGCCAGGAACGGATTACAGGTCGGGCTAATACATAAAAAAAATAAAATTACACGATTTTTTTTTTTGACATAATTTTTTTTCTACTAAAAAAAAATTTATTGGGTACAGCCCGGTCAGCGCCCCCCCCACTAAATCCGTCCCTGGTTGTGCATGAATTAATAGCATAGTGAGCACATGTATGTCAGAAAAGTATTTGTCGGATGTGGACTCTATTCTCTTGATAGCTTGAAAATACTAAAAACTATGAACACAATTTTTATTTATTTATTTATTTGGGTAAAAGGATTCTATCTTAACATGTAAGTTTTGATTATGGCTTGACAAAACTTCCAAACCAAACTTAGCGGTTCTTCATAAGTTAAATACCCGAACATGTATCTGAATCTAGAACTGATGAGTTTGGGTGAGTTCTCGGTTCTATCCCAATAACCGAAGAACTAAATCTAAATAATTTTTAAAATTTTTAATATTGAATTAAATAAATTATTATAATTTTTTTTAAAACAATTTAGCAAATTAACTAAACAAACAAGCCTAGTCCAGCCAACACCAAGTCCAGCCAAGTTAATTTTTTGTTAGCCCAACATTGGAGCCCTATCATTCTCCTTTCCTTTTCAATTTCATTTGGTAAGCAATACACACACTCTCGTATAAATCCAAATCATTTGATAATTTTAAAATCTACATCCCCGATGCAGTACTATCCTAATTGAGCATTTCCAACCCGAGCACTTCCAAGCCCAGATGGTACATCCTGCATGGCTCGAGATTTGTGTCGAGCTCGAGCATCTGACCAACATGCTCGAGCTATCACACCAATGTTTTCAATGATTTGATGATAAAGGTCATCGGGGTATGTCCTCGAGCATACCACATACTGACGATGTGAATCCTCGAGCAGAATTCTTGGGCTTACACCAATCCAGGAATCCTAAGTCGAGAATGAGTCTCATCTTAGGAAATATATCTAATAAGGGGGGTTTGGACTCCCAATCACATTCCAACACTTATCCCTATTGTCACTCCGAAAAATAAGGAGATGAATTCTATTAGAATTACTCTGCCTACCACTATAAGTACACTATCCTCATTTATTATTCAGGTACGTTTTTACATATATTCTCAGCATATATTTTCTCTCAAATACTCTTTTTGACTTAAGCATCGGAGGGGTGACGAGGCCATACCTTGATGCCTTTGTTTCAGGCACCGAAAGAATTTGCTCGTGTTCGTTCTCAGTCATCAAGCTCGAGAAACCAGCATGTGCGATTTTTGGTAGCATCAATCCCCATTCCCAAATCGATTTTGAAGCTCCTTTGTTTCACTGGCGGTGGTAGCTACTAATTAGAACTCTGAGTGCAGTATAAGTATTAAAAGATTGAGCTACGTTAATTTGTAAAAGTTACGAATGAACGTGTCATTAGTTGTATTTATGTAGTGTTGCTGTAAATGTTAAAAAAATTAATTCTGGCACGGAACTGAACAAAATCAAACTGAACCGAACTCGAACGGTTCCATAATTATATTTGGACCAGACGATTTCATTTATTAAATACTCGAAAATTTTGAGTTGGTTCGGTTCTGAAGAAAACCAAATCGAACTGACTCATATTCTGCCCTAGTTTTGATACCAATTGTTGTATTTAATAGTTATCATACCAAGAAACAAGAATCATATCTTTAAATTTATAATTCCATGAGATATACCTGTAAAGACATCTTGGATGTAAATAGTAGTGTTGGATCTTCCTCTCCTTACTTCTTACAAAAGTATTAGTCGTCAATGGGGTAAGTCAATAAAACATATGGAAAAGAGATAAGACCTAACCTCTTATATAGAAATTTATTAAACCATCCCATTAACGACTCCAACCCTAGTTAGAATTTAAATATTTCTGATTCACATACTTAAATTACCACATTATATAGGATATAACCCTATATAACTAAAGTGTAAAATGACCCACGTAATCACTCGACATATTGGACTTAACCATATTATCATTAGAAGCTATACATTCAACCCATTTTATAAAACATAAAATTTGCAATCAAATGGAAAGCACATATTTTGAAATTTATTGTAAAATGTAGTAGATTTGAAGAGGTCTTGAAGGAATCTGAGTTCCAATTAGTTTCTGTTTGCGTTTTTGATAGTTTTTTTACTCTTATTTCATTCCCAATATTTCATTATTAGTTTTACCCATTGTATTGAGACTTCATCTTATATTAAAAGTCTTCATTGTATCATATTCCTAGTATGTTAGGAATCTTAGTATTATATATATGTGGTGTACAACACATATTAAATCAATTCTTACATTCTACACAATAATTTGTAATCCTCCATTATTCATATTAATAAAATTCTCATCTTCTACCCGTTGTATATTTTTACAGCATAAATCTTGTATTCTTGTTTGATTTAATTTTCATATTTTCATATTATTATCTGATTTCCTAACAGCGTGGTTGAGAAGGAAGAGATTTAAAAAAAAAAAAAAAAATCCCTCTAAAGAATATTAAATTCTTAGGTTCCTCTGGTACAGCATAAAGTGTCCCTGTAATATAAAGTTGATGCTCTTAAAAATTGCTGGCCATAATGCATAAAGTAATAATAGCAATAATGCATATGGATGTTATTCTCATAGAGAGGTTCTTTTCACTACTCGGACGATAAGATAATTAAGATACATCTACTGCACTTTAGGAGTCCTACTAGAAGAAGATGTAAATATAAATACTGCATTTACTTCAATTCCAGACAATTCGGCTACAATATGATTTGCAGTTTGCATCATAATGACGTTATTTAGGTAGGTTAGATAATACTTGACTCGACAATATTAAAATAATGTCTTTTATTTCTTAACTATGATACTAAAATTTAAATCAAGTAGATTTGTAGAGATATGTAGAGCGTGTTTCATTAAACTTAGAAGGTTTACTTTAACTAAATAAGTAAATTTCAAAATTAATGAATATTTTACTTATCTTGACCGTAAGATAATAGTTACTTTCTAACAAGTAATGATTATAATTTTTACATAAACTCGAGAAAAACTAACTTTACTTTTCAAACTTGAAACGTGCCTTTTTTTTTTTTTTTTCCATTTTTTTAAGAAAAATTCTTTTGTTTTGTACCATGAAGTTCATTTGAAGCATTGCATATTTTTCCTTGCGAGTTGTCTAAAACTTTTGAAAAAGTTCAATATAGTTTACAATTACATATCAACTTATACTTTTTACATTTTTACACGTTTCTTGCTAAATAAACAAATTTTGTCCGACTTAAATGCGTTAAGCTATTAAACATACAACAATTTATTTTACCTTTATCAAACAAATTCTAAATTTATTATTCTTTAAATTTGAAAGATATCATCTTTTGGTCCAGTAATCTCTTACACATTATTTTATTGAGAAAAGGCTGAAAACTTTGAATGCCTTTAATAGTACGTTTATGAGATGTTTCCCTTTTATTTTGTAACTTTTTCTTTCTTCTTATTGCCTCAATATTAGTGTCATAATGTCCCACATATTTCTTTACACCAAGATAGACAGCAACACATTTAATCAATGAACACATACACCAACGTCCTGGAACGTAGTCAGAATTTCAATCTTGCGGGGGCGAAAATACGGGGGGTGTCCACCCCCGATTTTTTTTTTTTTTTTTTAATTAAGATGATTGAAAACGATGATTTTGAGTACCAAAATAGTCAAGTTAGATTGACCGACCAAAAAGACAATCAGTTTGTCGATATAAAAACAACATGTCCATCTATGTGTCTAACGCTATACAAATTGAAAACATAAACGTTAGATGGATATCAAAAAAATAAAAAGTAAACTGCCTATCTATATAACAGATGATAGAGATGGATTGGACATCTGAAATTGGTTTCTCATTGTCCTCACCACCTCAAACTCGTCAAAAAGAGAATCTAATGGAAAAGTATCAACAATCTCCTTTTCTATATACACAAGTATGGTAATGGACAAAAAATCATTTTCCAGTCGCCTTCGCGCAGAGAAGAGATTTGAGGAAGAATGAGGGGTGTCTGTAGTCGGGATTACATTTTGTGAGCTGTGGCATGTGTGTATGCTTTTGGGTAATTGATTTATAAATGAGTTATTTGCTTTTGGATTGGTTTATTTATTTAAGTAACTATTGGATCTTTTGTTTATGTCTAAAATTTTTGTATGGTTGAATTTTAAAGTGTAAGTTATTGTGTCAATATTTATTAATGAAAAAAATAAAAAAGTTTAAAATTTTGCGGGAACGAGTCAAAATTTTTGCGGGGCGAAATGGGTTGATTACGATTCAAGAGAAATAAAATATAAACAAAGATTTAGACTTGAGACGGCCTAAATTGGATTAAGTTGTCTAGAGAAGCAGCTCATGTGGGATCTCAAGCTCACATTGTATACGGGCTGCTTTTTATTTTTTTTTAAAATAATAAGAGCATTTTCAAGATATTTTCTATTCTAATTTTATACAAGTAGAATAGTCAAATTCACTTTCTATTTTTACTTTATAATGATTACATTTAATGAGCTATATATTTAAATATTATTTTTCTTAAATTATTCAAATATAATTGTAATTGCTAGAACATTGACATATAAAAAAGTAGTTTAAATAAAATATGAGAAGAAATAAATAAATATTTTTTGAGAAAAATAAAATAGAGAATTGAAATAGAGAACATTGCTGAAATGTATAAAAAATTACACTATAATTTAAAGAAATAGTATTACATATAAGATACTCTTTATGAATAAAGTCTCTTGAAGTTGCTCCAAAAAAGTTAAAAGACAACAATGTCTAGTGGTCCGACATGCTATCATAGTGTTGCGATAGCAAGGGATTAGTAGTTCCCTCTTCCTCAATACTCGGACTTGTAACAATTTGATAGTGTTGTTGATTTGTTTTATGTATAATTCAAATTCTCTAGAAAATCTCTTAAAACTTTATTTTCATTACGCCTTTTCATGTCAAACAAGACAATTTATTTCTTTTTTATTTTCCCCCTCTTGCCATCTCTTAAAATATTTATTTTATATAAGCTATCATTTAATGTTGTTGAAGGCATCACGTTGTCTCCGCATAAATGGAAGACAATCCCATTAGAATTGAAGACAATCCTCATCCTGTTCAAACTCTGTAACAATTTGTATTGAACTACTACACGTTCTTTCTTCTTCCAATGATCTATAATTCTTTAATTCACACTGTTAAGTCAAACAATGATATAAAACATGCTTATGTTTTTCAATGTCAAGGTAGTACAATAACATGCACATTTAATACTGCAAGCACACAGATAATGTCATAAAGTATACGAAAAGTTCACATCTAAGCCTACCCTTCTACTTTTTACATTATTTTGAAAATCGGATTAGACCGATCAATTGATTAGAAAAATTGGGAATCGGTTTGGACACTGTATCCATTTTCCAGAATAGAAAAAATGAATAGTATTTTGACAAAGTCAAGTACCAGCTCGTCCATTTCAATAAGTTTATTTTATTTTTCTTCATATATTTTTTATTGTCAGTTCGACCATTTGATCGTTCAAATCTTAATTTAAGAGAACCCCATGTAATTCAACGGGCGCCATTTATTAAGAATTGCAACTGTTAGACGTGTTAGACTTTACACATAGTCATGATACATTTTTGACTAGAAACTGCTGCATTGAATCACAAAGGAAAAATAAAATAAAAATCCCAACCTTTATAATTTGTAAAATAGATCTCAATGGTAAGAGGGTAATGTGCAAGTGTCAAAACAGACAAGAGCTACATATTTTAAATCAGATTCTCCTAGGATTCCAGGCAGCCTTCGAACAAATTGACAGTAATCTTTTTATATTTAATCTCTTGTACTCATATTTATACGTGTTTTTATTTTTATATATGAGAAGGTATGTCTCAGCGATCAACACAAAACAAAATGGAAAACCAAAGGTATATTATGGGCCAGTTTCACATGATTTTTGCTTTAACTTTTATTTTTGTAGAAATTTTTTCGAAGGAAGCTCATGCTAGAGCAACATAATGGTTGACATAATCCTTAACGTGATGTCACATGATATCCCATCATTGGACTATTTTAAACGGGAATTGCCCTGAGTACAGGGCTTCTTCTTACCGAGGCCTTACAAGGCACTCACATGTGGGCAGACCCCACATGTGTTAAAAATAATAAAAAAAAAAAAATTGCTACCGGCCCTACCTGATGTGTGTGGCTGGGCAGGGGACCTGTGTACTCCAATCACAGTTCATTTTAAACACAGCCAACATCCTTATCAAATCATATGTTGCCAATTGTGATTGTGTCATTGCATCTATTGCAATTTTTCTATCAAAATAGTAAAATTCTTTTTAAAAGCACTTCTGAAATAATAACACTCTTTATTTTTAGAAGTACTTTTAGATGAAAGGAGATTGAACCAACCGTCTCTAAAGAGTCTTTTAACGGTCAAAACACTTTCTTAAAATTAGCCAAACAGGTTCAAAAGGTACTTTCCAATATCAGAAGTTTCTTTTGAATTTTAAAAAATCATGTCAAATGAGCCTATATGTAGTTTATGGAATGCTAATCTTATACTAATTAATTAGGGCAAGCGTTATTTAATTAAACAGCAGGTTTTAATGTCAACTATTCTTCGGGAATCCGGATTTGGAAGTCAAATTAATAATAAATATTTTTCAGGGATTTATAAAGAAAGGAAGAAATGTGGGTTGGAAGAATCTGGATGAATCGGTCCAAGAAATGATATGTGCCATTTAAATTGTTTAATTGTCTCTGCTTCCCTAGGCAATGACAAAAATGTGAGGCCCAACTAGGCCTATTTCTTAAATCACGTCTTAGCGTCTCCAAAATACTTTTTATTTATAAAGAGTATTTTATGTTTAATAGAGAGTAACTTTAAATGTAGAAAGTAAGTTTTTTTTTTTTTTTTAATGTACTTCAACAACGCTTTCTATTTTGTCTCTTTATCTTATTTTTTAATGAATATTTATTAATTTCTCCTCATCTCTTATTTCAAGTATTTTTTATACGTTAATAGCCAACTAATTCAAATGTGATTCGAATAATTTAAATTGTAGAACATTGAAATTTGTAATTGTTGCAGAAGTTCGCTCCAAGATTTTCGAAACTATGATTTTCGGGCTCAATTTCACGTTTCCTTTTCTACCCAACAACGAATCAAAATGGTTTCATCCCACAACCAATATATTCACTTCGATTGCTTCTCAATCTCACTCACCAAGAACAAGACAATAGTGCTGATTTGTAGCCACGAAGGCAAGAAAGAAAAATAACAAAAGAAGGCATAAAGAAGAGACCGAGATCAAAGGAGGAAAACACGGGGTTTTCACTCTCAATTCACACGTTTTTCTCCAGCAATAGGCAGCCACATTTTTCTCTTCTTTACACACAAGAAAATGGCTAGTTAAGCAACATATATATAGGAATATATAGACTTTAGTTGGACCAATAAAAGAGTTAAAAGTGCTAAGATTAAAAGTCATCTAATAGGTAAATATAAGGGTCGTGAGTAACATTAATTCCTTAAACTACTTCCAATGGTCTTTGTTGTTTTTGGGGCGAGCCTTTTGACTTGATTGTTGGTAATCAATTCACCATTGGTCGAGACCTGTGAAATTATATTCCGACGTTTGACATCATAACCTGAGATTTATTTGGTATTAAAACCCCAATAAATCTTCACCTTGATACCCAATCAACTTGCAAGTAAATAAAATACAAAGTTAATACTTATCTAATCAAGGTAACCAATAAAATTGGGATTACATACCTTCATCGTGTTTTGGATCTGAAACACATACCATACTTGCTCCATATACTCACTATGGTTAAGGTTAAAAAAAATACCCAAGTAGAAAACAAGTAATCATAGTAATCAATTAAAAGTAAATAAACATGTGATGAAGATATAATATACGATAACATAAATCTTTTCAAATACGTTGACACAAAACAAGAGACTAACATCGATTAATCAATCAAACGACCAACACATATGCAACAAATGCATAAATGACCATACGAAAAGATCTAACCACACTTATTCTATCACATTTTGTGTTGCTCATACCTCGAGAACACATATCTCCTTTCATCGCCCACTATGCCCACTATATTGATCATTCAACTCATATCTAAGCGGTGAATCACAATAGATCCTAAGTCCACAGGATAATCCTCTATCACCACCTCACTTCTCTCAACCTAAGTAGATAATGAGTCTCCACTTAACAGAAGTGATAGAATTGTCTCTCTTACACTCCACCTGATCGGGGTTTTAACAAATAAATGATTCCTACATTTAATCACCTCTCCCCTTGTGATTCAAATGTTACACTCTACATCCTCGTCACACTTAACCCATAGGCATCTACACACCACATTACCAAAAGACACACAACACACTTACTACTAATGTATCCGGACACACTATGCATGCAAACACATTACATCAAGTAATCAAATTGCTCTTAAATTCATGTAAATACACATATCAAACACATTGAAATACAAAATACAACCATACAATAGAATTAAGCAATCACACATATGCAGAAATGATTACATATAAATGTACATGCAGTAACTAGGTCCGCTCTCAATAAACCTCACTAGGGTCATCACTCGACCCAATAGCCACATTCACCTTACCTCTCACGCTACCCTTTTGTTTATCCTTTTTCTTATGACAAATCATTTTAAAGTGTCCAGTCTTACCCCAATGTAACGTCATCTAACAATGGACTTGTCCAAACCTCTATCCTTCTTACCACCCTCATCACTTGAGTCACTACTATCTTGGGCTCTACCGAGACTCATTTGCTTAAATTTCATTTTATTTCTCATCATATGTACCTCACCACTCCTCTTATCATATTTTTCAACCTTAATCTCTATCTATTTACTTCTAAAAGAATTAATGGCAATCTCGGGTGTTAGGATGTCTCTATCATACTTAATTGCATTCTTAACCTCCATATATGAATTATGCATAGAATTAAGCAAAATAATGGATTTACAGGTTTCAGACACATACTCATCACAGTTAATAATACCTTGAACAAGCTTGTTAAAAACATCCAAATTGTCTTCAAGATACATTTAAAGATACATTTTAAAATTGAAAAATCTTTCGAGCAGGTACAACTTATTAGGTGTAGATTTAAACAAATATAAGTTCTCAAACTTTTTTCAAAGTTCTTTTGTAGAATCAACTTTTTCAACTTTTTTCAAAACAATATCATATAGGTATAAAATGATTGAAGTGTAAGTAAGTTCATCACATTCTTCTTTTTGTGACTCTGTTGAATTTGTAGGAAATCTGTCATTTATGACTTTTGAAACTTTTTGTTGAACCAAAAATTCCTTTATCTTTTGTTGCCAAATTGAAAAATCTCATTTTCTATTAAAAATTTCAATTTCAAAATGTGAAGACATTTTGAAAAATAGAATAACCAAAGTGTACAAATAGGCCACACAAAGTAATCATAAGGTCGCAATATACACTGTTCTAGAATCTCATAGTTTCGTGAGATTCACTATCTCAGTATAAAGAAAATGGTCAAACGGGCCATGTTTATGTATTCTAACAGAATAATCAATACAACACGAAAGTATGTCAACAAAAATTCAGTTTCTCAAGTAGTATAGTTTCACACAATGACTTAATGACAATTAAACACAAAAGTAATATCAACTTGCAATTAAATTTAGCACTTCAAATAGAGCAAATAATTCCTAAATTTCTAGTACAAGCAATGGTTATCCTACACGGTAACCCCAATCCTAATGCCACCTCACACAATGAGTCATTAATACTGAAATTACACAAAATAAGTTAATATACCAGAGCAGACCACGTCTGAAGGTTCATAAATATCAAGAGATGCAAATTTATCAACTTTAGGGCCACCACTATTCACCATAAAGCTCCACAACTTCTATAATTAATCAAACACGATCGAAATGAACAAGGGGCAAAATCATTAGGATTTCACTCTATAACCTGAAATAAAAAACTAACACTAAGATATCAAAAATGATGTTAGGAACAAGTTGTCTGAAGATACTATCACCAGATTCCTATTCATGTCGGCCCACGCGCCATCGTTAGTCATAGGCGCCATACCGTTGGGATCGCCTCCACCTGTAGGTCACTCCAGCGGTCTTGGTTTGCCCAACTGGTCACTAGATTGACGGCAAAACACAGAAACAGATTCAACAACCTTGATGAAAATCGGATAGATTTGTTTTCTGATTGGTTTCTAGCTAAAAACCACCACCTCGAAATTCTGATACCAATTGTCACGAATGCTCGCTCCAAGATCTTCGAAAAGTTGATTTCTAGGCTCAGCTTCACGTTACATTTTCTACAAATCAACCAATCCAAACAACTTCATCCCATAACCAATATATTCACCTTGGTTGTTTCTCAATCTACCCACAAAGGGTAAGACAACGATGTTGATTTGTAGCCCTAATGGTAAGAAAGAATAATGACAAAAGAAGGCACAACGAGGAGACCAAGATCAAATGATGAAGACATCAGTTTTTCACTCTCAATTCACATTTTATTTTAGCAATAGGCATCTACGTTTTTCTCTTTTTTGCACCCAAATCCCATACAAGAAAACGGCTAGGTTAAGCAACATATATATAGGAATAGGTTAGGATTTAGTTGGACAATTAAATGGGTTAAGATTAAAATCCATCCAATAGGTAAATATATGGTTCGTGAGTAACATTAATTTCTTAAACTACTTACAACGATCATGTTGTCTTTGGATCGAGCCTTTAGGCTTGCTTGTTGGTAATCAATTCACCATTGGCTAGGGCTTGTGAAATTATAATTCGACGTTGTACATCATAGCTCTGGATTTATTAGGTATCAAAACCCAACATCAACTTTTAGAATTTCGTCATGACTCGAATTCTTTTTTGGAGGTATATTTGGAATTGGTTGTTTGTATTGGAGAATTTTTGAAGTAAAAGAAGTAAGGGAAAATGTTTATCGATTTTAATAATTTTCTCTCCTATTTCAATTCAAATACTCCATCATTGATTTTACCTATTGTAATAGGACTTCACCTCGTGCTAGACTCCTGTTTGTGTTAATTCTTCTAGTATGTTATGGATTTTTGTATGATAAATACGTGGTGTATTACACATGTTTATTTGATGGACTCAAAGAGTGGTCCAAGAAATCGAAATTAATAGGGAAACTTGTCGATAAAGAAATCTGGAGAGAGTCTTGTGAGATCCAGCATAACATATTGTAACTTCTTACTTTTGTTATAGTGATTTCTCAGCCTCTACCCGTGATCTTTCCCATCATGGGTTTCCATGTAAATCTTATGTTTTTTGTGATTGTTATTTTCATATTGCATATATCCTATCCTTAATATTCATAACAATTGGCTCGATTTTTAACAAGGGGTATTAGAGCTATCACCAATTTTCTAGCAAGTGATATCAAAGGTTATTTTGTTTATTGTGAACTTGATGATTTTGTTGTTAATGGAGATTCAAGCTAGTTTGGTATCCAATGTAATTTTGCAGATAAGCAGTGCTTGGATTCATTCAATAATTGTTGATTTGACTTAGTAGGGCTTTATGGAAGAGATGAAGTAATTTGGTAGAGTTTCTTGTTTGGAGAATCACATTGGGGTTGAAGAGTTAAATTTTATTCCTTGCAGGGGAATTTATCTTAGGTTGAAAATCTTTGAAGTTTTGTTTATTGTAGTGGAATTCGCATCAATGTGAAAATTTGTTAGAATTTTGGTATGACCCAAATTCTATTTTAGAGGTATATTTGAAGTTGGTTGTTTGTACAGGAGAAGTCTTGAAGAATTAACAGATGACAATGGGAAGAGTTCTCGATTTTGGCAACTTTTCTTTCATATTTCAACTCAAATACTCCATTATTGACTTTATATTGTAATAATACTTCACCTTGTGTTAAACTCTTATTTGTATTAGTTTTCTTAATTTTTTTAGGAATTCTTTTATTATAAATATGTGGTTTGTTACACATATTTATTTCATTGACTCAAAAAGTGATCCAAATGATCTGATTAATAGATAGACTCGCAGATAGAGAGATCAAGAGAGAGTATTGTGAGATCCAACAAAACATAATATAATTATTTACTTCTGATATAGTGATTTTTTCGATTATGTCAGCAATTTTTTCCCGTCTTGAGTTTTCATGTAAATCTTGTGTTCTTCTAATTGTTATTTCTATACTGCACATATCTTGTCTTTAATATTCATAACATTTGACTCAATTTCTAACAAGTGGTATTAGAGCTATCATTGATTTTCTAACAAGTGGTATCAGAGCAAATTTGGTAACTCGGATGGAGTTGGTTGTGAACTTGATGATTTTGTTGTTCGTAGTGATTCAAAAAAGTTTGGTGCCCAAGGTAATTCTACAGATAAGCAGTGCTTGGATTTAGTCAACAGCTACTGAGTTTGCAGTAAGGCTTTGTGGAAGAGGTTGAGTGTTATGTTTGGAGAATTTTGTTGGAATTGAAGAATTAATTTTCTTCCTTGCAGTGGAATTTGTCTCCAGGTGGAGGATTTTTGAAGTTTTGTTTATTACAGTGGAATTCATGTCAAAGTGGAGATTTGTTAGAATTGTAGTGTGACCCAAATTCTATTTTGGAGGTATATTTGCAGTTGGTAATATGTAATGGAGAAGTCTTGAAGAAGTAAAATATGAAAATGGAATGATTTCTCGATTCTGCCAGTTTTTCTCTCCTATTTAAACTCAAAAACTTCATTATTGGTTTTATTTATTGTAATAGGACTTTGCCTTATATTAGACTTTTATTTGAATAAATTCTCCCAATATGTTAGAGATTTTGATATTATAAATATATTGTATTAACATATTTATTTGATCGACTCAAAGAGTGGTCCAAGGGATCCAGATTAATGAGTTTCATAGATAAAGAGATCGAGAGAAAGCCTTATGAGATTCAATATAACATATTGTAACTCCTTACTTTTGACTTATTCTCTACCTCCACCCATAGTTTTTTCGTGTCTTGGGTTTCTATGTAAATCTTGTATTTTGTGATTGTTATTTTCATGTTGGCTATATCTCATTTTTAATATTCATAACATTTGGCTCAATTTCTAACAAGTGGTATTAGAGCCATCATCGATTTTCTAACATATGGAACCAGTGCAAGATTGGTAATTCAGATGGAGTTGGTTGTGAACTTGATGATTTTGTTGCTCGTAGTGATTCGAGCAAGTTTGGTGCCCAAGGTAATTCTATAGAAAAATAGTGCTTGGATTAAATCAACAGTTGCAGAGTTTACCCTAGTAGAGCTTTGTGGAAAAGGTGAAGTAATTTTGTTGATTGTTTTCTTTAGAGAATTTTGTGGAGTTAAAGAGTTAAGTTTTATTCCTTACTGTGAAATTTGTCTCCAGATAAAGAATTTTTAAGTTTTGTTTATTGCATAAGAATTCGTGTCAATGTGGAGATTTGTTAGAATTTCGGTGTGACCCGATTCTATTTTGTAGGTATAATTGGAGTTGGTTGTTTGTATTGAAAAAGTGAAAGACGACAAGGAGAATGTTTCTCAATTTTGACAATTTTTCTCTTATATTTCTTCTCAAATACTCTGTTATTGATTTTTCGTTTTATAATAGGACTTTACATTGTGTTAGACTCTTATTTGTATTAATTCTCTGATTATTTTAGGGATTCTTATATTGTAAGTATGTGGTGTATTACACATACTTTTTTGATCAACTCAAAGAGTGGTCTAAGGGATCGAAATTAATATAGAGACATCTAAATAGAGAGATCGGGAAAGAGTCATGTGAAATCCAGCATAATATATTGAAACTTCTTACTTTTGATATATTGAATTCTCTGTCTATGCTCATGATTTTTTCTATCTTGAGTTTTTATGTAAATCTTGTGTTCTTGTGATTGTAATTTTCATATTGCCTATATCTCATCTTTAATACTCATAACAATTGACTTAAGTTCTAACAAGTGGTATAAGAGCTATCACCGATTTTCAAACAAGTGGAATCAGTGAAAATTGGGTAACTCAGATAGATTTGATTGTGAACTTGATGATTTTGTTGTTCGTGGTGATTCAAACAAGTTTGGTGCCCAAGGTAATTTTGCAAATAAGCAGTGTTTGGATTCAATGGGCAATTGCTGAGTTTGCCCTTGGAGAACTTTGTGGAAAAGTTGGAATAATTGATTTAAGTGTTTAGTTTAGAGAATTTTGTTGAAGTTGAAGAGTTAACTTTTATTCCTTGTGGTGGAATTTGTTTTCAAATGGAGATTTTTGGATTTTTGTTCATTGCAATGAAGTTCTTGTCAAGGTGGAGATTTGTTAGAATATCTGCATAACCTGATTCTATTTTGGAGCCATATTGGGAGTTGGTTGTTTGTATTGGAGAAGTCTTGAAGAAGTAAAAGATGACAAGGATAAAGTTTCTTGATTTTGACAGGTTTTTCCTTTTATTTCAACTCAAATACTCTATTATTGATTTTACCTATTGTAATGGGACTTTACATTGTGTTAGACTCTTATTATCTTAATTCTTCTAGTATGCTAGGAATTTTTGTATTATAAATATGTGTTGTATTACACATATTTAATTGATCAACTCGGAAAGTGATCCAAAGGATCCACATTACTAGAGAGATCGTGAAAGAGTCTTGTGATATTCACTATAATTTATTGTAACTCCTTACTTTTGATAGAGTTAATACTCCGTCTCTGCTTGTAGTTTTTTCCCGTCTTGAATTTCCACATAAATCTTATATTCTAGTCATTATTATTTTCATATTGCATATATCTCGTCTTTAATGCTTGTTTGGCCGCCATTATTCCACATTGTAATGAGAGGGATTGTAATTTTTTGAAGAATGTATGGTTAAACAAGAAGGAAATTCTTTTGGATTTACGTGTAATATTATTTTACTAGTGAATGTGTGGTTGATAAGAAGAGAAAGAAAAATGAATTATAATTTATTGGGGATTAATATTCGTAACAATTGACTTAATTTCTAACAGTAATTTATTAAATTTGGAGAGCTAAACTCATTTTTTATTTTAAAAAGTTAAAATAGAGTGTGTTTTGAAACTTATTTTTAAGTATTATCTTTAAAATAATGAGTATTTTGTATTTAGAGAGTCTCAACAGTATTTTTAGTCAAAACCATTTGTGCATAGGAAATCTTTTTTTAATAAAGATAAATGATCATAGAGAATTTATGAATAAAACAAAAGTTACACCTTATTTAATGGAGTCGAACTTGACCTTCCACGGAGAATTCAAAATGATAAAAAACTGAGTTAAACAATACTTCAATTGCATTATGTGAACATCAAACTAGAAAAAGCAAAACATATTGACCTATGGTTCATCCTATGTTTTGAGTATAACAAATAAAGAAATTTTTTTTTATCTCTAACATTTACATTCGAGTCTTCATTATTACATATTGCGAATTTCATGGAAATCGAGCATTCACAACCAAACCTGAAAATAATCGAGCACTCACGCCAAAAACAATCGAAGGCAAATCAAAAACTTGTGCCAAACTCAAAATTGAGCAACAAATCAAGCACTTGCAGCAAATCAATTGAAGATGTTAGAATTATATGTTTGAACTCACTTGTAAAGGTAAAACACTTTAATCCTTAACAATAACTTATTAAAAGCTCAAATGACAAACTTTTATGCACGATAAAAGTTTACTTTGTAAAATCGTTTGCACAAAAAATATTTTTCATAAGTAAGAATTTTAACTTAATTCTCAATTCATTAGCATCACTTACCTTGGAAATTCTAAAGTCTACCTTGTCAGAAAATCAAAACGAACACTGGAGGAGAATGTTTTTATTGCCCATCCGGACGTCCGGTTCTCCTCCAATTGTCACATTTTTTACCGTTCTGATTTCTGATGAAGTAACGGCTATTCAGCCGTCTGGTACTGTTCCGGACATCCAGTGCAACAAAAAAGTCTACTTTTTTAACTGCTATAAATATCAACTCATTTGTCATTCATAAAAACAACAAAAGAGCATTCAAGTGAAATTCTTTTAAGCAAAATTGTATTGATTTCACATATCATTGTTTATTATGAAATTGTTTTAGATTTGAAAGACTTTTGATCAAATTAACTTTTGAAATCATACTACACATCAAAGTTTCTTTTACCTAACACTTGAGCTTCATTCATCGTTATTCATTAAAGCGTTAGCCTATTTATTTCTTGATACTTGTGATCATATTATTTATTAAGAGAGAAGTTTCAATTTGTAACATCAATTTTTTTCAAACTTGTGGGTTGCGCTCAATGTTATAAAAGGATCGGTGCTCATTGTTTGTAAGTCACTGGAAGCTTTGTAAAGAATTGGATTGCACCACAAGTCAATCAATATAATGAAATTGGCATTGCTTGTGCTGGACAGCTTGGTAATGGAGGACGTAGATCATTGCGTTGGATAGAACCTCCATAATTATACCACTTGCATTCTCTATCCATCTTTACTTATTACTTTCATATCCGTGCTTATTATTTGAATTAATTTATTTAATTTTTACTTGCTTGAACTTAGATTAATTCTTCAAAAAAAAAAAAAAAAAATTCACCCCCTCTTGGTTAGCTATTCTTAGGCTATCAAAACATCTATCCATATGAGTTTGGAGGAACTCTAAGTAAAGTAAAAGAGAAAAAGAAGTAGACAATATTTAGAATGAGGAGTCCCAATGTTTGAAAGTTTAACAAGTATGAGAGACATACTTGATAAGTATATTTTGAACTTCATTATTTACTATTAATTGAACTAATATCTATCTAATTTACGTTAAATATGTTCTTGTAGGAAAATTCTCGAGGTAATTGTCGTAAAAAAGGCGTATTCGAGCTAAACTGGAGTTAAATTGTAATAATTAGGATCAACCGAAATGTATATGATCAATAAGAAGTAGTGTCAGAATCTGGGTGTAACCTGAATTCCTTATTTGAAGTATTGAAGAGTTCTAATTGAAGTGCACGCCAAGGAAAATTCAAGTCTGGAATGCTATTGGAGTCATATGTCAAGTTGAGATTCTATTTTAGAAGCTTATTGGGAGTTAGAGATTGGTATTGGACTTGAAAAAGAGTTCAGAATGGAGAAAACAATTTAGAAAAAAAAAATTAGAATGCTAGCGCCGCAGTGCCCACATGACCTGTTTCGGGTTCTTCGTGTATTTCTCTCATTTCTCGTTTTGGACTCGATTTTTTGGCATCATATTTCATCAACAACTCTACTATGAGGTTTTGAACTTTCCCTACATATTCCTATAAATATTAGGCTCTTCTATACAATTTTAATCGTGTGAGAAAATAGATTACAAGAATTATAGGATCCATTGTAATTTTCTCTCTTTTCCATTATTTTAAAATCAATAATTATTTTTAATTTCTCTACCATATTTCTTGTCTTTATATTCTTTTGCTAGATCTAATACCTCATTATTTTTCATCTAACTTCAACATCTCAATTTGATGGTTGTTTTCATAAAAAAGTGGTATTAGAGTCTACGTTCAGCAGTTCCGCAAGAGCGCAGAGTTTGATTTGTTCGAGGTTTTTGTTTGTGATAGATTTCATGAAATATGACATTTCACTTTTAGATCAGAGTACTAGATTTTCGATATGGAAGGTTAAGATGCATGTCGTACTCGTACAACTAGATTTGGATGATGCCTTGTTGGGAATTGATAAGATGCCCGCAACTTTGACCACGAAGGAGAAATTACGAAAGGATAAGATGCGATTTTTCACATTCATCTCCATCTATTGAATACCATTCTTCAGGACGTTTTGAAGGAGGTTTCAGCAGCTGCTCTATGTTGAAGTTGGAGCAATTGTGCATGACTAAAAGTCTTATAAGTGAGTTGAACATTAAGCAGCGTTTATACTTTCATTGAATGGTAGAAAGAGGATTATTGAAAATTACCTGGCTGTATTTAAAGAGATCGTCGCTAATTTGGAAACTTTAGGAGTAGAGTATGATGAAGAAGATTTAGCATTGATCATATTGTGTTCGTTGTCCGTTTCGTTTTCTTCATTTAGAAACACAATCTTGTATAGTTGTGATACTCTCACCATAGAGGATGTGTATGATGCTTTGTATTCAAAAAGGAAGATGAAGCATCTAGTTTAGAAGGCCAGAGATGGAGAAGGTCTAGTTGCTCAGGGTGGTTCTGGAAGGGAGAAATTGAAACCTAAGTTTAGTAATCAGATATGTAACTACTGCAAGAAGAAAGGGCACATGAAGAAAGATTGTTACAAATTATAGAGTAAAGAAAGGTTAGCTGCAAGTCGATATGTGAAGCAATCCGAGACTTCAGGTGAAGCAGACCTCACAGAGAACATTGTAAGTGAAGGAGATATCTTAGCTATTCCTGATATCGAGTCTAAACTAAAGGAGGATTGGATTCTGGACTCAACATATGTGTTTCAAATGTTTCCTAATAAGGATTTGTTTACTACATATGAAATTGTTTACAAATGTGTAGGTTATGGGAGATAACACACCTTGTTGTGTTGCTGAAATTGGTACGGTCAGATTGAAACTTTTGGGTGGAACAATTAGAACACTTGACCACGTTCGACATGTTTCGGATTTGAAGAAGAATATCATCTCATTTTGTGTCCTTGATTCAAAGGGTTGTGAGCTTTTTGGTGGAGGTGGAGTTTTGAAAGTTTGTAAGAGTGCCCAGGTTGTATTGGAATGACATAAAAAGTTTCAATTATACATCTTGCATGGTCATACAAAATCTAGAAGAGTTAATCAACAAAGGTTCAGTATCATGGTGGACATTCAGTTTGATACAATACCTTTATGAGCTCATAAAGGGTCAAATTTGAAAAATACTACTCGGTGGAGTTCAGGAGATATGGATAGTGTCGCTTTGTCGTCATCACCTGCAGAGCCATTGTATTCAATTGCTAGTGACAGACCCAGTGAAAAAGGGTATGTTGATGCTGATTTTCTTGAGCATGCTTTAAGCGTAGTAGAATGTGTACAATTTAGCAATGGATATTCTTTAAAATCATTTGTGTTTGATTCTGCTTTAGGTGTGCTACAGCCCATTTTGGTAAATTATAAGATCATTATGATTTTTGAGAATTTGAGATAATTCTACAAGAGTAGTGCTTGAATTTATTGGAAGAGGTGAGTATTGTGTTTTGTTGGTGAAATTAATTTTTTGGTTATTGTTGGAGAAGCCAGTTCATTTCTTGTTGGAATTCGTGTCAAAGTGGAGATTGTTAGAATTTATGTGTGCCCCGAACTCCTTGTATTAAGTATTGAAAATTCCTAATTGAAGCGTACATCAAGAAGAATTCATGTTTAGAATGCTACTAGATATATATGTCAAGTTGAAGTTCTATTTTAGAAGCTCATTGAGAGTTGCAAATTGGTATTGGACTTGAAGAAGAGTTCAAAATGGAGAAAACAATTTGGGAACAAAAAAAATTTCAGAATGCCTAACGTCGGTCCCAGCACCAGGGTGCCCGGAAGTGGTGCTGCGACGCCCACTTGACCTGTTTCGAGTTTTTCTTGTTTTCTCTCATTTTTCGTTTTAGACTTGATTTCTTAGCATCCTACTTCATCAACAATTCTACTATGAGGGTTTGGACGTCCCCTAAATATTCCCTATAAATATTAAGTTATTCTATACAATTTTAATGGTGTGAGAAAATAGATTACTAGAATTATAAAATCCATTGTAATTTTCTCTTTCTCCATTATTCTTGAGTTAATAAAATCTTTTAATTCCTCATTAATATTTTTTTTTGTCTTTATTATTCTTTTGCTAGATATAATACCTCATTATTTGCCATATAATTTCAACATCTCAATCCGGTGGTTTGTTTCACAACAAGTAGTAATAGAGTAGTCAAAGGAGATTGATAGGTTTTGGGAGCTAAACCTAATATTTGGGAAGTTTTAGGGTTTCAATTGCGAACTTTTGAAACTTATATCACATCAATTATAGATGATTGTGGAGAATGAAGATTAAATTATAACAATTTAAAGATGAAGAACTAAAGATGCGATTAGAAAGTGACTTGAGAAAAACCAAGAGAAAGTTTTAGAGACCAAAATGAGCAAATGTTGTAAAGCTGCATTCAAGCAACTTAAATGCTTGGCCTTCGCAATCGCAGGCCAATACAAGGTGTAATCGCACAAGCTAATTATGGTCAAGAGATTTTTCTTTCCTAATATGATTCAATATCTTCTCAGAGAGTAATTAAGGCACAAATTTTGATCTAATTCTTGGGATATAAATACAAGATTTTATCTATAATTCATTGGGGAAGCATGGGGGAGCTTGAACATAGAAAAATATATAATACTTACAAAGAGAAGCTCTTAGGATATAATCCACATATTTCTTACAAGCTTTATAGAAGTTTTGATATGTAACACTCATATATTTCTTTCTTAGGTTGAAGAAGGGCAGTTGATTCAAGAATCATATAAGGTATTCAAGATTCAAGTTTGTTTTCTATCTTTCTTTTCAATTCTTAATTCAAGTGATGTTGTATCCATCCAAATTGTATTTTTGTATTATTATGATGCTTGGGTAGTTGAATAGATATTATAATAACGATGAACACTATGTTTTGATGTTTTTAAATTAATTTCTAGTTTTTTACACTTAAATACTTACTTTGTTTGAATGTTGGTTATGATTTTAATGTAGGAGAAATACTTTTTATAGTCATACGAGTCGTTCATATTGGATCATCAAGAATATATAAATCGAAAGCGAAAGTGTACTTGAATCAGACATGATTAATGCGATGAATGAATCATGTGGTTTTAGTTTTCCAAATCAATACGTTGTTCCTTATTTTTCTCTGATGATGGAAGTCAGAACAGAATGAACCAAAACGTGTGATCCGGGGGCCATAACCGTATATATACTAACAGCCTATTGACCTAATTTGACGCATCATGAAATTAGAAACATGTCTAGCTCTACACATAAAGGCCACACTTTAATTTGATGCTTCAAAACTCAAAATACCGAAACCTTATTAGATCACTTTAAACGGGTTTAACCAAAATTGATAGCCTTTAATTTAATACACAATATTTCATATATAAACCCACATGTTTGATTAAAAATCCCTACAATCTCCCACTTGGTCTATATGTGCTACCTTATATTTGTGCATTAAACATAATCTTATGAGTACTCAAAATTTTGCTATCATTTCCGAATGTATCCTCAAATAATCCGGTCCACCAATCATATCCTCATAGAATCAAATCGGCTTTCGCTTCTTATATCGTAATTAAACCCATCAATGGTCACATATATTGACATAATTGAATGACATGGATCAAAGCATGGATGTATAGCATGGAAATTACATGTGATGTGATCTTAACATGCCTATTTTCAACCGGTCTACCTTAATACCTCAGCAAGATCATTTTCAATAAATTCAGAGATAATAAATAAAAAACTTTATAAATGTAAATTACTTTAACCATAAACCATATCCAAAATGATAGTACACGTGCCTAATATGAAAAACACAAAAATACAAACTCCCACTGAAACTAGATATCTTCAAGAGATATTACATCCATATGAACAGTGTGATCATGAAAGACCTTGGGTATCAATCCCTTAGTAAGCGGATCCACAACGATAGAGTTTGTCTCGATATGCTCTATTGACACATGTCCACTTTGAACTCTTTCTTTAATAGTAGGAACTTGATCTCTATATATTTTGATTTCGTCGAGCTCTTGTTGTTATTAGAATATAGCACTGCTGATTTATTGTCACAAAATAACTTAAGTGGTTTTTTTGCACTGTCCACAATGCACAGCCTAGTGATAAAATCTCGTAGCCATATTCCATGATGTGATGCCTCATAACATGCTATAAACTTCACTGCCATGGTGAAAATAGCTATGAGTGTCTGCTTAGCATTCTTCCAGGAAATAGCACCTCCAGTAAGTAGGTAGATATAACCCGAAGTGGATCTCCTACTATCTTAGCATCTTGCGAAATCGGAATCAGAATAATCGATGATCTCCAACTAGTCCGATCTTTTGTATGTGAGCATGTAGTCATTTGTTCTTTGTAAATACCACATGACCTATTTGACTACTTTCCAATTATCCATTCCCGGGTTACTTAAATATCTCCCTAACATCTAAAAAATATACGCTATATCCGGACGCTTACAAACCTGAACATACATCAGACTCCCTATAGCTGAAGAATAAGGAATCTCCTACATCTCTTTAATTTCCAAGTCATTTTTGGAACATTGACTTAAACTGAACTTGTCTCTTTTAGCTATAGGGGTGTCACCTGGTTTACAATCTCTCCAGCCATACCTTTTAAGTACCTTTTTGATATAGACCTTTTGTGATAATTCAAGAATACCCCGAGAACGATACCGGTGTATCTGAATTCCTAATACAAAAGAGCCGTCACCAAGATCTTTCATCTCAAAATTCCTTGCTAGAAATCTCTTGATTTCGTGTAATAAGCCTATATCATTGCTAGCAAGTAATATGTCTTTGACATATAAAATTAGAAAAATATACTTACTCCCACTGAGCTTGTCGTATATACAATTATCGACAAAATTCATCTCGAAACTATATGAGATGATCACTTGATGAAACTTGTAATACCATTGGCTAGAGGTATGTTTGAGTCCATAAATGAATTTCTTTAGTTTACAAACCATTTGCTTTACATCATTCGACACAAAGTTTTTCGGTTGTACCATATAGATTATTTCATCAATGTCACCATTAAGAAACGTTGTCTTAACATCCATCTAATGTAACTCAAGATCGAAATGCGCTACCAATGACATTATAATCCTGAAAGAGTCTTTCGAAGAAATCAGAGAAAAAGTCTCTTTATAATCGATGCATTTTTTCTGTGTAAAGTCCTTTGCGATAAGACGAGCCTTATACCTCTCCACATCACCATTCGGATCTCGCTTGGTATTAAATATCCATTTGTAACCAATGGGTTTCGCACCTTCGACAATGGAACGAGGTCCCACACGTCATTGTCCTTTATGGACTTTATCTCTTCATTCATGACATCGAGCCACTTTTGAGAGTTAGAACTTTTCAAAGCTTGACAGAACTTGATCTGATCATCTTCCACCACTCCAATGTCAACTTCATGTTCTTAGAGAAATACGATGTAATCATACGAAACCGCACTTCTCTTCTCTCTAGTGGATCTTCTTAATGGCATTGGTTCTTGAAGCAGTAGAGTTTGTTCTTTTGGAACAAATTGTTGACCTTTAGAGGGAGATACAATGATATTATCTTGATCTGGAGTTGCATCTTGAACATGTCAGGGATAGAAACCCAATCCTAATAATTGTAAATGTCAATTGGAGGAATTTCAACATATTCCTCCTCAAAGACAAAGTCTGTAACCTTTTCTCCCTCCGCAAACTCAACATTTTTAAAGAATCGTGCATTTCCTATCTCGAAAATTGTAGGATCATAAAACTTCTAACCCCTGAACCTTTCAGAATATCCAATAAAATAACAACTGATAGTCCTTGCATCCAGTTTCTTTTCATTTGGCCTACAGGGCATTGCCTCAGCTTGACATCCCCAAATGTGTAAGCACTTCAAACTTGGCATTTTCCCCTCCAAAGCTCATAAAGGGTTTTATTAGTAGCGTAGTTGGAACTTTGTTGAGTATATATACTACGGTCTTTAATGCTTTGCCTCAAAGTGATGTTGGCAAGGTAGAATGAATAATCATACTCCTCACCATGTCTTTAAGCATTCTATTTAGTCTTTCAGCAATACTATTCATAGAGGGTGAACCCAGCATAGTGTACCGTGGGACGATACTACATTCTTTTAGGAATTTAGCAAATGGTGATGGACATTGTTCACCAGAACCGTCATATCTGCTGTAGTATTCATCACCATGGTCAGATCTAATGCTTTTAATTCTTTTGCCGATTTGGTTTTCAACTTCAGTTTTATAGTTTTTGAACACATCCAATGATTGTGATTTTTCATGAATGAGATATATATAACCATATCTTAAAAAGTCGTCTATGAACGTTATAAAATATTGTTGACCATTCCAATAAGCCGTAGGGAATGGTCTACAAATGTCTGTATGTATAAGTTGGCTTGAAATCTCCTTTTATTAGTTTGTTTTCCCTTTATACAGTTAACATACATATCATAATCTGTAAAGTCAAGAGAATCGAGAATTTTGTTAGACACAAGTTTCTCAATTCTCCTTTTAGAGATGTGACCTAATCTTTTGTGCCATAACGAGGCCGAATTCTCACAGGTTAATTTTCGTTTTACACCTCGAGTACTTACATGCAATGATTCATTGAAAGAAATAGTCGTATCAATTAAATAAAGATTATCGTAACTTGATAAAGAGCTAGAACCAACCAATTTTGAATCATGAAACAAACTAAGTTTTTCATTCTTGAATGAACAAGAATAACCAGATTTTTTCAAAGTAGAAATATAAATCAGATTCCGTTGAAAAGACAGTATACTAAATGTCTCATTAAGATTCAAATAAAATTTTGTCTTTAATAATAATCTAAATTTCCCTATTGCTTCTACTTCTACCGTTTTGTCATCGCCAACATAGATGTATATTTTCCCATCACTTAGTTTTTGGCAACTAGGGCAACCCTGTATAGACACACTAATGTAAGTTGTTGCACCAGAATCTATCAACCATGTGTATCTAGGTACCGAAATTAAATTAACCTCAAAACAAACCAAATGAAGAAGAATACATTTCTTTGTACATCATGCGTGATAGTTGGTACAGTTCTTCTTCGTATGACCTACATCTCCACAAAAGAAACATCCACCATCAGTTTGTTCTTTATGTTGTTTCTTTTGTGATGTTGTACTCGCAGCTTCCTTATCAGTTTTCATTTTCTTGTTATTTTGTCCTTAGAGGTGGTGGCTAAATGAACACTTTCTGTCTTGTCACGCATCAATCTTTCCTCTTCTTGGACATAATGTGAGATGAGCTCATTAATGGACCATGAGTCCTTTTAACAATTGTAGCCAAAAACTTGTTCACGAAAATATGTTTCGAATTTAAATCACCGCAAGTGCACGGTTCATTGACAAGTAATAAAGTGAAAATCCTAGAATTTTGAGTATCGTTCCCACGAGAATTGATTTAACGTGATTATTATTATCTCGACCTTAACCGAATCTATTAAATTCAAGATGATTGTTCTAGATTTTATGATCAAACTATGACTAACATGTAAATTAAACTAAAATTACGACTAAATGCAAGAGTGATGGTTAAATGCAAAAGTTGAAGAAATTAATGTATGAAAAAGCGTACTAGGATCCCGAATCACCAAGCAAGTTCACTTTTAACTCCTATTTCACAATTTGACAACACGATGAATTGGTTGAAAAATCAATATTTCTAACTTATTCAATAATCTCTTTCGAGTAGAATTGAACCTATTCTAGCATACCATTTGACTATATTTCTATGACAAATGCAATATATAAGAATGCATGACGTTTTGTAAACACTTAGAGATTCACATAAAGCATAGCGGTATATTTCTATCCCCTATCGGACCTTACGATGATTTATACCTTGTAGAATCTATTTCCCTTCTTTCGAATGCATAAAATAAATCACCCAAATTCATACAACTATTGCGCATATAATTGTAGAGATAAGAAAGTGTATATAAATCATTTAACATCCATCAAACGTGTTTAAATATCAAATTGCAAAATAGAAATTAAAAGTTCACAATACGAGGTTCATCGTTCATCTAGTACATAAAAAGTCTAGCCTAGCATGAATAAAACTAAAGAACAATAAAAGTAATAAAGAGAAGACATCACCAAAGAATTAGAATTTAAAGTTTGAATCTTGAAGTGAAACCCTTGTTCTCGCCTTTTTCCTTGCTCTTCAATGGTGTTTTTCTCTCTAAGAATGCATGAAAACCTAGTCTAGGACGAGTTTAGGCTTTTATAGTTGCCCTAGAATCATTACCATAAGAGTTGTAGTTGGATAAGGAAACAAAATATTTTCTCGCCCAGATTACCCCTTGCTATAGCAAGGTATATTTTCATGATGTAGCATGGGCAAAGTAAATGCTTCCTGAAAATCTCTGTTGAGGTCTGGGCTATAGCAAGGTATAATCTCATGCTATAGCATGGAAGAATTTTCGCTTCTAGTGCAAATTGGTCCCCAATCTTCTTTTCGTTCGACTTTTGGCTTTTCTTCCTCTTTCATCTTCTTCTAGTCATCCATAATATTGACAATTAGATCTCTAGGGAGGTTCCATGTTCGGTTCATCGTTCGGGTCAACTTATGAATAATTACGATTTAGTCCCCGAACTTTCATTTCCTTCCATTTTTGTCATTTTCGCCTTTTTCGCGCACATTTCATTATTTCCATCAAAGTAAACCTACAAACACAATTCATATTGGATTAAGCCGTATTCAAGCATTTATATCAACAATTAATCATGTTTTGTCGCATAATTAAGTGCGCAAAACGCACTTATCAGTAGCTTATCTTGAATTGATTGAATTGTGCCGGAAGGGATATCAAAACCAAGTGCACTAACAAGCCTTCACATAAATCCAACTTGAGTGCCTTTAGTTTTGAAGCAATGTGAGACATTTCCATAAGTACTCCCGTATGTTTCCTTTCCTTTTCCATATCGTACTAGTTTCAGCCTTTTCATTGCCACCTTATCAGACATAGTACCTCGAAATGTTTTAGGAATAGCACATTTTATGACCATCAAACTTATGCAATTCGATCGTTCCCACTTTTTCATCTCCCTCTTATCATCAGAGGCACTCTTATCAGTAAATGCAGTAGGTTGATCGACTCGTAAAACAAGGTCCAGATCCATGACAATGAGAACAATCATTACGTTCTCTCACCATGCCTTAAAGTTGGTTCCATTAAGCATTGGAATTGAATTGATGCTAGTAGAGACATTGGCAGTAGAACCTGAAACTGAATTAGAGAGCAGTTAATTTGAAGTGCTCACAATCCTTAATATGCAAATAATAATTCAAATGATGGTAGGGCCCATCACAAGATGCCAAGTACAACATCAATATTTAGTCTTTGGACAGAAATATTGACTTGTAAGGGGTACTCTTGCTGTAGTGATCAAACATTGACAATAAAGAAACATGTCAATCTATAAATCTTTCTTTGGACCAATTTATTAATCACACGTACCAAATAATCGCCACATGTTTATCACCATAGGTGTATGTGCAATTCGGCCATAAATTGACATTCCTTTGAGCCGATCATTATTCGCATGAATAACACATACACAAAAACCTTTTAAAATTCGAAGTTAATTAATTTCCACAAGAGATGTTGTTTTGGCAACACGTTGCTTCAATTAATTCACTTTTGAATATTATATCTCTCAAAGGAGTCCTTTGTACCAAAATTTGAAAAAGAAAATTACCGAATTTGCATATTTGAGTAATTTTGAAACTTTAGGGGACCTTAGGGTTAAAAATTTAGAACTTTAGTTATCAAAAATTAACTATCCAGAACTTTAGGGGTCACTAATTAATTACTTGAAACTTTAGGAGTCAAAGATTAATTATTCGAAACTTTAGGGATCCAAAAATTAATTATTCAAAACTTTAGTGGCCAATTTAAACAAATTATGAACTTTTAGGGGGCTTAATTAAAAATTGTAAAACTTTAATGGCCCAAATTAATTAATTTTTAAACTTTAGGGATTTAATTATTAAACTCGGAGCTTTAAAAGGCCCAATATGATGAATTTTAACTTTAGGGGTTGGATTATCAAAGTCTTAAACTTAAGGGGCTAAAACATTAAAAATAGATTTTAAGTATTGCAACCCTAACCTTAATCCTTAAATAGCAACCAAGGACCTAAAAACATCAAATTTACACAAGAAGCCCCGCCCCCAAAATACCAACAATCTGTAAACCCTAATTCCAAAAAAAAGATAGGAAGTGAGAGGGGAAACCTATTGATGACAAAAAAATCCGTTCAACCCAATATCTGTGGGCCCCGCCCCCGAACGGGACGGAAATTACCTGCCTAACCGAGTAAACTGGGCGAGAACGGAGAAATGATCATTACCCTAAAGCGGGTAAGAGAAACATAGTCCTTGCCCCTTTAAAATTAATTTCAAATTTAAGTTTTTTATCGAACAAAAATAATAAATTTATCATCATTTTTAAAGAGAACATAAGTTTATTTTAACAAACTAGTAAAAAAGTAATAATATTTACTAACTAAAGACATAAAAAAAAGTAAAAATAAAAATAAATAAATAAATAAATAGGGCAATGGGCTTGCCCTGCCCCACTCCGATTCTGCCTCGTCCCGCTTTAACCCTACAAGACGAGGTGGGAATGGACGATCCGTCTCATACCTGTCCCGTTGTCATCCCTAAGTGAGCGCTGCCTTGGACGTGATGCAAGACGTCACTGCTGTGTAGCAATATGGTAGCAACACCACTACGCAACGATGCTGCAATTCCACGCAGCAACCCCGCCGACAAATTTGCTAAATTCGAAAAAATTTCAAATTTAACACCGACGCCGCTACAACATGCAACGGCGCCTTCAGAGTTGCGTTGCTGTGCAGCAATATGGTGGGGCGCCGCGCAACACCACCACGCAGTGATGCTGCAGTGGAATTTTTCAAATTTAACAAAAACTAAATCTGAATTTGCTAAATTTGAAAATCATAAAATTATACAAGAACCAAATTAAATTTTTTTTTTAATTCTCAATGATTCAACATGAATTGGTTTTGATACTACTTGTTGAGAAAATATTCTTTACCGCCATATGAATCGTCCATGTTGGATCATCAAGAATATGTAAATCGAAAGTAGAAGCATATCTAAATCAGACATAATTAATGTGATGAATGAATCCTATGGTTTTAGTCTTTCAGATCAATACATTGTTCCTTATTTCTCTATGATGATGGAAGTCCTAACAGAATGAACCAAAACGTGTGATCCGGTGACCATAACCTTGTATATATACTAACGGCTTATTGACCTAATTCGACCCATCATGAAATTAGGAACATGTCTAGTCTTTACACATAAAAGCTCACACTTTAATTGGATGCTTTAAAACTCAAAATACCGAAATCTTATTAAATCACTTTAAACGGGTTTAACCAAAATTGATAACCTTTAATTTAATACACAATATTTCACATATAAGTACACGTGTTCGCTTAAAAATCCTTACATTTAATGTTTTCAATTAATTGAGCACTAATTAAATTGATATATAAATTCTATGTTCATTCGGGAGAAGAAATTGGAAAAAGATCACGTGATAAAAAATTTGTGAGGTTCTATAGATGTTAGGAATAATTGTCTAAGCTTTGCATGGTCCAATTGAATGTTTTGTAATAATGTATTTTACACGTTCTCATTCAGGATAAGGATATTTTGAGTCATATGTGAGGATAGATTTAATTCTACTCGGGAAAGATTTAAACAAAATAGAAACATTGATCTTCAATTCAAATAAATATTGTCTAACTATGGGTTGATATTAAAATGGAAGAATACGGGGAAATTTGGGATCATAGTGCTTGCAATACTTGAGTTTTATTGGCAGGGAACGAAGATAAGCTAGTGACCGGCAAAAAAAAATTGCAATTATTGATCCCGACATGAACAACAAAGATATGCTTGTAGGAGATCTCTTTGCCCTGCAATAATTTAAAATAAAGGGATATAATGCACTTGTCAAATTTGATGAGGACTTATTCTTGAGATTATTATGGGAATCATATCTACCAATCTACTGATCCTCAACAAGAAATGGGAACCCTCTATGAAGAAGTTCTTGTGCAATTGCTTTCGATGGAAGATCGATCATTCATCCAATGAGACAACAACTAAAGAAGAAAAGCATGGTGACACCATGAAATTAATCATGCGAAGCCAAATGAATAAATAACGTTCAATGAAGATAGAATTAACATATAATCTTCCAATTTCATTGTTTGTTTGAAAGTTGTTTTTGTGATTAAAGCCAATGAAAAAATTGAATTGTACATAGTTGAGTTTGAATCGGGTGGAGGAGGAAGTCACATTATGTTGACAAGGGCAAAGTAAAAGTTTGAAGGATCCATGAAAAATGGCGCAAAGTCAACCTATGCAAATTAAACAAACACATCCAAAATCATATTCAAAGTATCACGAATCATTATTGCAAAATTCGGGCTAAGACTATAAATAAATGCTTATTAGGAGGCAATCAAATTTCTAACCCTTTTATTTACTTGCTTTTATAAATTACATTGTGTGTAGTGAGTTAAAATTGTATGTAGTACTAAATCACGTGATTTATTGGCTTATGTTTTTGAGTTTTCTATACTTAGGGTAGTATTCCTAGCATCACAACAATGCCAAAAATCTCAACACCCACTAATAATAGATAAATGACTAGCCTTTTCTTCCATGTGATTGTATTGGTAATCATTTCTCCTTTATCTTTTGTGGTATATACTTACATGCATATATATTACAAGATCAGCGTCGGAGAGGAAAGAAAGAAAAAAATTCTAAGTGCAAATGTTGAGACAGCACTCAATGTAATAATCCCCCGTTTGGGACTGAACTCAATGTACACTCTCTACACACTTATAAATCCCTTCAATCAATTAAAAAAAACTCTTTCCGTTTACTATTTCATCAATTATCAATTAAGTTGACGAAAATCCACTAAATCATTTTTTGACGTCAACAATAGGAAAATCCCAAACTTGTAGGCAATTACCACAAGAAATGCTTTTTTAAGCTAAATTGGAATTGATTTGGACTAATTGATGATCAACCGAATTGCACATGATCAACAAGAACCATTAATAGAAATATTGGAGGAGAGTCATAAGTTTAAGGAGCTAAATCCAGTATTTTGGATGTCTAAGGACTCAATTATAAACTTTTGAAACTTGGATCGAAACAACTACAAATGATTATGGAGAATGAAGATTAAAATATAATGAGTTAAAGATGAAGGATTAAAGATGAAATTAAGGGGCTCGACCTGAACCAACAGGAAGATGTACTACCAAAGTGAGCAGGAGGCAAACCTTGAAGGTTGTGGTTGCAAGCCTTTAAAGCTGTGATCGCAATGCTATTAAACTGTGTATCAACAGCTTAAACACTTGGCATGTGCGATCACAGCTAATAGACAGTGCGATAGCACATGCCAATTTCAGAAAGGAAATTTTCTTTACTAATTTGATTCAACATCTTCTTGAAAAGCAATTAGGGCATGAATTTTTACATAATTCTTTGGTTATATATTCAACCTTACATCTACAATTCATGGGGGAAGCGTAGGGGAGCTTTACTTAAAAAACACATAATTATTGAAAAGAGAGATGCTCTTAAGGTAGAAAAATATATATTTCTTACAAGATTTATAGAAGTTTTGATATAAAACACGTACTCTTTACATATAAAAACAGTGCACATTTTATTGCACTGTGTGATTGCCCTGTTGTGTACTAGGTGATCGCCCAATACAAAATTCTAACCGTTGAATTCTGGTATCGTTTTATGAAGCTTTACATCTTTTTTGCTTTGTTTTTGCACCTTTTCGTGCATGATTGTTGGAGTACTATATATATGAATGGATTCATAATTGAAAACATATCCAAATATCAAATTAACATTACTTATATCCAAATCAAAGATCAAACCAAGTTCTTTTATTTTGTTCTAAAAATTTATTTCCAAGTTTATTTGCTTGATTCAAACTTTGGATTAAGTTTTTGATCACTCTTGCAAACTATTTGCATTTGAAAGTCTTCAAGTACTTATCCTGGTGGCAACGAATATCGTTTGAGGACAACAATTCATAATCTTTTCCAAACCTTCCATTTTTCGACAAATCATCTTGTTGTTTTTTTATTTCTTATTCTTCCTCAACTTTTGACCAACAATCTCAAGCACTACTTAGAACATGGAGAAAGATACAACCATGATTACGATAAAGATGATGAATCAAGACCTTGTAAGGCTTGACGATTTGACGAGTCAAACTTTACAAGATGGAAGGATAAGTTAAAGTTTCTTATCCCAACCTTGAAGATCTTATATAACTTCAATCCAGACATAACACAATTGTCGGAAACAACCCCATATGATAATAACGAAACAAGGGCGGAAAGAAAAAAGAGACAAGAAAATGAATTGATATGTAGATGACATATTTTGCACACTCTCTCTGATCGCCTCTATGATCTCTGTACAAATAGCATATCGGCAAAAGAAATATGAAAATTGCTGGAAAACAAATATAAGGTCAATGAGGAAGGTTCCGAAAAGTTTCTGATTTCTAAGTATTTTGATTTCAAATATTTGGATAACATGCCTTTGTTATGACAAGTCCATGAGTTGCAAGTTATTGTCAATAAAATGAAGGCTGTGAAGATTAAACTTCTCGAAACCTTCCAAGTTGGTGCAATCATCGCCAAATTGTCATCTTCATGGAAGAGTTGTTCGAAGAGAATTTTTCACAGCTCCCAAGACTAATCTTTGGAATCGATCCAAAAATATATTTGTATTGAGGAAGCGTCAAGGGCATGAGATGTGAATGAACATTTTAATGAGAGCACTTCCAAAGCCCATACCGTAGATCAACCAAAAAGGAAAAAATCATCAAATCCCAACAAAGATAACAAGAAGAAATTCAAAGTTTCTTGTTATGTATGTAGCAAACCTATTCACTATGCTCGAGATTACAAACATCGCAAACAACCAATGCAAGAAGGCAAAGTGAACTCCATTGACAACATCATTGCTACCATGAGCATTGTGAATTATGTCAAAGAAAAGGTTCGCGGATGGTGGTATGATATTTGTGCCACCGTACATGTGTGCTATGATAGATCATTATTCTAAATCTAACATGACGTGGATGATGAACACGTTCAAATGGGAAATAAAATTCAATCAAAAGTTGTTGGCAAATGAAGCATAGACTTACAATTCACATCCGATAAGATCACATTGATAAATGTTTTACATGTACGGGATATGAATAGAAATCTTGTAAGTGGTGACTTGTTGGGAAAACTAGGAATTAAGTCCACATTTGGGTCGAGCAAACTTGTACTTTCTTGTAATGGTATATTTGTTGGAAAAGACTATTCTAGTGATGAAATGGTCAAGTTTTGTATGATTGACAATGATATTAATAAAACTACAAGTTTGAATTATGTTGTTGAGTCTATTTTTTATGGTATGATAGATTAGGACATATTGGATATTCTACTTTGAAAAGAATGATAAAAATTGGAATGATTTCTTGTGAAAACATGGAACATAATAAATGTGAATTATGTGTTGAGTCTAAAATGATTAAGAAATATTTTCATAGTGTTGAAAGGACATCTAAATTCTTAGACTTAATTCATTCCGATATATGTGAATTAAATGTAGTGTTAACTAGATAAGGTAATAGACACTTCAAAACATTCATAGATGATCATTCTAGGTTTTATTATATCTACTTGATGAAATATAAAGATGAAACTTTTAACACATTTAAAATATACACTGTTGAAGTAGAAAATCAATTAAATAGAAAAATTGAAATTCTTAGAAATTATAGGGGAAGCGAATACTTCTCTAGTTAATTTAATCTTTTTTTGTGAATAAGATAACATAATATATCAATGTAGTGCACCTAGAACACCCTGAATAAAATGGTTTGGCCGAGAGAAAGAATATGATAAATGCTAATTTATTAAGTGCTAAGTTGTGAACTAACTTAAGTGCTTATCACATAATTAATAGGATTCCTTTTAAAAGATTTAAGGTTTCTCCCTATGAATTGTCGAAAGGGAGAAAACCGAACATTGATTATTTCAAAGTATGAGGGTGCCTTATTTATAGTAAGAACATGGATCCTAAAAGGACTAAGTTGAGTCTTAGAGGGATCAAATGAACCTTTATGGGATATGCCCAAAATAGTAAAGCATATCATTTATTAAACTTAAAACCCAATGTTATTATTGAATCCCGTGAAGTAACGTTCTTTGAAAATATGTTTTCAGATAATAATTCTTTAAGGGAACCTCAAATGGAGATTCCGAGTTCTACAAGATCACAAATAGAAATATCTTTCAAGGATGTTAAAAAAGTGAATTTCGTAGAAGAAAAAAGAGCTCGAAAGAAGAAAGTGTTAAGACCAGATGAATTTGACTATCAACTTATTTCCTCTATTTGGTTGAGAAAAATGAGAGCAGTGTCACAAAAACTACTCGGTATGTTCAAAAGGAAATTGATCCTAAAACTTATCAAGAAGGAATGTCATCTAGAGATAGTATTTTTCTGGAAAATACAATAAATGATGAAATTCATTCAATTATGTCAAACACACTTGGGAATTAGTCAATTTACCTTTTGGATCAAAACTTATAGGGCTGTAAATTGGCATTTAGAAGGAAGTACAATGCAAACAATACTCATAATGACTTTAATGCTAGGTTGGTGGTCAAAGGGTATAAACAAAAAAAGGAATAGATTACTTTGACGCCTATACACCAGTTACACAAATAACACCTATTAGAATTTTATTCGCCTTAACTTCTATCTATGATTTGTATATACGTCAAATGGATGTTAAAACAACATTTTTAAATGAGGATCTTGATGAGAAAGTTTGTATGGAACAATCGGAAGGTTTTATTCTAACTAGAAATAAGGATAAAGTTTGCAAGTTAATAAAATCCTTATATGAATTAAAACAAGCACCAAAGAAATGATACGAAAAGTCTGACTTGGCAATAATGTCTTTTGAATTTAACCATAATAATGTTGATAAATGTTTATATTCAAAAGTTTGTGATAATCATGTTAAGCTCATTTGTTTATACATGGATGATATGTTGATTGTGAGCAATCAAATGTAGCGTATAAAAGAAACAAAGATGTTCATATCTTCCACATTCAAAATGAAATATCTAAGTCAAATGGATACCATACTAGGTACCAAAGTCACCAAGACTAGTGGGGGTTATATGTTGAGCCAATCACATTATGTTGAGAATGTGATTAATAAGTTCAATGACTTGAACATCAAAGAGTGTAACACTCTCTTTGATCCAAGTTTAAAACTTGTAAAGAATGATGGAAGATCTATAACACAACTTGAATATGCAAGTGTTATTAGAAGTCTAATGTATGTTGTACAATATACAAGACCCGATATAGCATTTGTAATCAGTAAATTTGGTCGATTTACTAGCAATCCAAGTGAAGAACATTGGAGGGCTATTGGAAGGGTTTTTGGTTATTTGAATGAAACTAAGAATCTGAGTCTCCAGTATTTTAAATTTCTAGCAATCCTAAAAGGATTTACATGTACTAGATAGGCATCTAGTGTTGGTGAGAATAAACCAACCTTAGGTTAGGTATTTACCCTTGAAGGATGTGCGGTCTCTTGGAAAACGTATATTACTCATTCAACTATAGAATTTGAATTTGTGGCACTGGCCAAAACTTAAAAAGAATTTGAATAGCTTAGGAATTTAATACATGAAATTTCATTGGGAGAAATGAACAATTCTTCCATATCCATCTTGTGTAATAGTCAAACCACTTTAATTAGAGTATACAATGAAGTGTATAATGGCAAGTCTAAACATATGAGTCTAAAACATAATGATGTGAGGAGATTAGTCAAAGATGGAATAATTTCACTCACTTGTGTCAAGTCAAATGAGAATTTGGCTGATCTGTTCACTAAACTGCTCACAAGGGAATTAGTGGACAACAAGTCATTTGATAAGTGGGTAGATTCATCACTTATTTATTTTTCTAATCCATATCCTAAGTTACAAATGTTGGTTCTCATGAATAGGAGGGTTAAGTTTCTATAATTCTTAATAAAGTTTACATCGATAGATCAAGTATATCTAAAAGTGGCAAAGATACTACAAGAACTTTACATATATAAAGTTCGAGGTGATGTCGCCTAAACAGAGAGCTGGAGTTTCTTTCTTAAAAATTTACAAATTGGAAAAGTGCAAAGCCATAAGAGCACTAAACAAGATTGTGTGGAACTTGAAAAACACTTGATGCTTGTGTGTGTGATTTCACCAGTATCATTATAAGGAATAATAAAATTAAAGCTTTTATGCTATCTAGGACTTAGATAATTACTTTGTGAGATTTACACTAAGGTTGGATTCAAAACGAAAGATTTCAAACTCTATATATAAGTGTTGTTAAATTTGAGTTTAAACCATTTTATATTTGAACAAGTGAGGGATTGTTGAAATAATGTTCAGATAACAATGATGGGTGATTTGGAAGTAATTTGGAAGTGATCGACCATAAAAAAACAAGCGAAACCAAAATGAGAAGAAAAACAAAGCGGTCAAACGGGGTCGGCCCTGGCCCAAGGCAAGTAAGGCCACTGCCTTGGGCCTCAGGTTTTAAGGGGCCTCCAAAAAAATCCCCCAAAAATGCCCCAATCCAAAACCTCTCAAATTCCTTAAAGAAGAAAAGAATTAACCAACCATCTTCTTCTCGACTTCTCCAACCGTCTTTCTTATTTCGTTGAACCTTTGCTGAAAATCTGACGTACCAATTATCTTTTTCGTCAATCTTGTTTTTTTTTTTTTTTTATTTCACTAATTTGTCTTTTTGGATGCAAGAGCAATCGACAACGATTTGGAGAAAATGAAGACTAAAGAGGTTAACTCTTCATTTTGAGTTCTCTATTATAAATTATTTTGGCACTTGTTCGATTATATGTTTATGTGCCAATGCGTTTATACCTACTATATATTGTATTGTGATAAGTGCGTTTTACACACTTATTTTGGTTCACAAACATGGATAATTGTCAATAAATATGTGAATATGGCTTAATTCTGTGTAATTTGTGTTTTGTAGGCTAAAAACGATGAACGTGATAAAAATTCGAAAAAATAAGCGAAAAATGACTAAAATGAAGCACAATCAAAGTTTAAGGACTCAAGTGCAAATATTGAAAAAGTTGTGTCGATCTCACAAAGAAGATTTGAGAGTATTAGGCATCAATTGGATGAGAAAAGAAGCCAAATGGATGAAATATAGTCGAAATATTATCATATATTAACTTTCAACTGAAAAAGTTATGATTTGAATTTTCAGTTTTGGTTTGAGACCCATTTCTGGCATAGAGACGTTCGAATTTGAACATTTATATTTTTGAAAGATTTATAGCCCTTTGAGTAAGATTTTTAACTCATCACTTTAATCGGATATTGAAATAGAAAGATATGATCAAAATACTGAAAGTTGTTCGGGAAAAAAGAGTATAACCATGTGGTCGTGTTGTATAACTTCCATGCGGCCGAACCCACCAGTTCAGGGACCAAAGAAGGCCAAGTAGAGTGAACCATGCGATCGCATGGCTCATAACCATGCGGCCGCATGGTAGGTTTCTGGTCATGAATTTTTTTGTTTCCTTTTCTCATTCAACCACGTTAGGAAATAAATATAGGTCAAATATACAAGCAAAAAAACGTCCAGAACAAAGGGAAGAGGAGTTTTATCAAGGTTTTTGAAGAGAAAAAGAGGCAAAAACACGAAAAACAACACCACGAAGCGAAGATTAAATTCAACAATTCAATTGGTAATGTCATTCCTTCATTGTTTTTCTGATTTTCTTCTCTCCACCATGCTAGGCTAGATTAATTCTGTACAAGGGAATGATGAACTTTGTATTATGATTTTTATTCTTAATTTTACATTCTTGACATCAAAAATATTTTTTTGGAATATTTGAATGATTTATATGATCTTATTTTCTCCATAATTATAGTGCACGATAATTATGTGAGTTTGGTTATTTATTTCAGGCATTCGAGAGAAGTGAAATAAATTCGACATATATAAATCATCATAGGGTACGATAGAGGATAGAAATATACCGCTATACCTTATGTAAATCTTTAAGTGTTCATAAAAACTCACGCATTCTTGTATATTCATATCCATCATAGAAATATAGTTGGGTCATATATGATAATGAGTTTGACATTGCTCGAGAGAGATTGTTGAATAATTTAGAAACATTGATTTGTCAATATTGCAATCGTGTGTCAAGGTGTAAAACTAGGGTTAAAGAGATTATTACTTAGGGATTCGTGATCCTAATACATTCATCACATATTAGAAAACAATTCAATTTACATTCATCGCCAATTTACATTTCATTAGTTAATTCATTCATACTTGCATATTTATAATTAATTTAGTTATAATTTCATCAAAATAAACATTCTCAATTTTTATTATTTCGGTTAAGGTCACGATAATTAGAATTAGAACTAATCAATCCTTGTGGAAACGATACTTGGACTCAAAATCCATTTTACTACTTGTTAACAAACCATACACTTGCGATAATTTTAATCCAAAACATATTTTCGTAAACATATTGTCGAGGAGGCAAGAGTTGATTTTGCAGTCGGATAAGAACAACTTACGCTTGGACGTGGATTATAGGATTTGGGGTTAGATATCAATCACACCCAGAGACTTTATCTATATGTGTTTGCTTTTGGCTTTTGCATTCTCAATTGATGTGTTATATTGAGAAAGGGACAAGCAAGCTTTCTTGTGATTGATTTTTATTAAAAATGTTTGTTTAGAATTTTGGTGATTAATGATTGCCCAAAATTGGATAGAATGTTACAAGTTTTTATCTTAGTAATATTTGTTTGGACTTTTATTGTGCCTTGATGTTCCGTAATAATATTCTATAACTGAGAGCAAGAAGTTGCAGTCCTCAAGATTGCAGAGAAGAATTCCTTAAAGCATAGAAGAATGGATTAGCTATAATTTCTATTGAAAAAATTATGTCAGAAAACTTGATTTTAGTAGTTACATTACTGATTTTACATCTCAAAACATGGGAAGATTAAATTTTGTGCTAGCCTAATCTCTCGGGTTGTTAGAGAACTTTTAGTTTGCTACTCTATCTTTTGAATTATATAAAGTTTTTTTTTAATATAAAAGTGTTAATTATTTAAATATTTAAATTTTGTTATACTTGTTGAAAAATGATTATGTTGAAGAGTTTCAAAATAATTAGTCGCCTAAGGCCTTTAAATTCTCAAGGCCGGCCATGCGGTCAAAATATCGCCCAAGCATAATATTGGGCGATCTCCTGGACACTATTTTGAAAAACAATGCACATTTTATTGCACTGGGCGATCGTCCTGTAAAAATTTTTGATTGTAAAGGGTTTCAATTTTGGTATCATTTTGTGATGCTTTACATCTTTTTGGCTTGATTTTCGCACCTTTTTCGTGTAGGGTTGGTGGAGTACTATATACATGAATGGTGTTCATGATTGAAAATATATCCAAAGCATCAAATTAACATCACTTGTATCCAAATCAAAGATCAAACCAAGTTCTTTTATTTTGTTCTAAAAGTTCCTTTCCAAATTTGTTTGTTTGATTCAAACTTTGGATTGAGATTTTGATTACTCATAATAGCTATTTACATTTGAAAGCCTTCAAGCCAGGGGCGGATCCAGCACCGGTAAGCCAAGGCCGCCCGGGCTGGATCCACCGGGAACAAAAATTAAATAAAATTTATGAAAAATAATTATATATATATATATATATATATATATATATATATATATCTACGTTATTGTGTAATTTTCATTGAAATGTTGTGTAGATCAATTGGAAGAGAGGATGCCTTTTCATATGGGATACTTGGGTTTGATTCCGTTCAACATCATTTTCTCTTTTAATTTTTAAACACGGTAAATAATGACTAAATATTGATTAATAATTGTACCAATGTGCAAAAAAAAGAAGAGTATCTCATATGGTATTGGGGTTCAATTATTTGCTTTTCTACTTTTTGTTTAATTTTTCATTACAATAAATAATAACTAAACAATTAGGTATTATTAGTTTTCGTTTTCGAAATAATTTCTTTAAAAAATTTATTGACTCGAATTATTACTCTATATATATATATATATATATATATATATATATATATATATATATATATATATATATATATATATATATATATATATATATATTTTAAACACGGTAAATAATGACTAAATATTGATTAATAATTGTACCAATGTGCAAAAAAAAGAAGAGTATCTCATATGGTATTGGGGTTCAATTATTTGCTTTTCTACTTTTTGTTTAATTTTTCATTACAATAAATAATAACTAAACAATTAGGTATTATTAGTTTTCGTTTTCGAAATAATTTCTTTAAAAAAATTTATCGACTCAAATTATTACTCTATGATATATATATATATATATATATATATATATATATATATATATATATTGTTTTGTTTTATTAATTTATTTTATAAAATTCAAATTTAGACAATCTAAGTGTTGTTCTTTATTCTTTTAAAGTTCGAAAAATACTTTTTCTTTTAAGGTGAAAATAGTTTTAGTTTTAAAAATTATTATTTTCAAAATTTTGCATAACATTCGCCTAAACTCGAAGCTTGTCTTTACCATTTAATCATGCTTTACGTATAAACTATTTCGTTTGAATTCGTAAAGAATTTAAAACTTGATCGTACATGTATGATTGAAAAATGTATTTTTGTCTTATTATTTTATATTGTATTGGATTATATTTTCAAATGTATATGACTTTTTCACGTTTTAGAGATTTATATATTGATTGAAATTTTTTAACATTACTAGGGGTAAGCAACGTGCAATGCACGTTTGCTTAGTTTATATTTAATAGATTTTTTTAAGAATTAATTTGTTATTAATAAAGATGTAATTTTTTTGGTTAATTAAATAATTAATGATGTAATGTTTATGTAATTGATAAATAATTAAATAAGGTACTTCTCTCTGTCATTTCCAACCCAAAATCACAAACAGAAAACTCAAGGTATATTAAGGGATAAGAAGATGAGTTTACTTAGACTCCATTTGATTCTCATTAATGTAAAATAAAGATGAAAAATATAGCCGTTATTGGACCCTACACAAGAGATAGAAATTCAAAATTGATAGATTGATGTGATGAATAACGATCATATTTTTCATTTTTATGGATTTTTAATAAGAAACAAATGGAGGCTTAAACTTTTTGCATGACTTAAGTCTTTACTCTTTTTTAAGTAATGATGCAATTCATTTTATCGCTAAAGTATGATATGTATTACGATAATATATGTATATCATGTGTTAGACTTAGTATTGGTAAGTGACGGGTAAATTTTCGAGGACGAAAATATTTTGAAGGGGGTGAGAATGTAATACCCCGAAAATTTTCATAAAATATAATTCAATTTTTATATACTATATTTTAATATTTTGAAAGTTAGGGACTAAATGATACATTTATCAAATTATATTTTACTTGTGTCAAATATTTAGTTATTGATGGAGTTATCGTAAATATATGAATATTAGTCTTGTTGGATAAATCATAATTAGATACATAAATCATATTCGAGAAAAAGTCGATTCGAATAAGTTAGCTCCAAAAGATTTTAGTTTGAAGGAATTATCAAAAGCTAATTTATTATTATTATTATTTAATTATAATTTTGAAAGTAGGGGTGGTGAAAAAAGATTTTCCGTTAAAAACAAGAAATTCCGTTAGTTTTTCCGTTAAACCAACATATTCCGTTTAATAGCCACTTTTTATATATAGAGAGATTTAATTAAATATTAATAAACAATCTTATTATTACGGCCATCTGTGACCGCCCTAGCTGGTTTAATATTCTGGATCCGTCCCTTACCTTAATGGCGACAAATATCGTATGAGGACAGTAATTTATAATCGTATTCAAACCTTCTGTTTTCAGCAAATCATCTTGTTGCTGATTTTATTTCTTGTTTTTCATCAACTTTTGATCAAGAATCTCAAACGATATTTTCAACGCAAGCCATATGGCCCAATCTTCGAAGACTTTAAGTCTGACTCGAGCGGTGGTCCATCGTCCTCGGATAGTATCAATTAGCACAATGTTTAGTTAAATTTGTGGAGTCATGGTAGGGTTTTGTAGAGAAAGAGATGAAAAAAGAGTTTACCCAACCGAAGAAAGTGCACCAATCACCAAAAAACCAATCCGTCTACCTAAGAAAACTGATTACAAAGACAGCAAGGCGACTAGACTTCTTTCTATAAAAACGTGAGGTTAATTTTTAAGAGAGAAGATTATCACAAAAGTTTATGTTCAATCTATATCTGATCTCAACTATATCTTACAAGCTTCTTGTTAATATTCTTCATTTCGATGTAAACTTGTGCCACCTCTTTTCATTCCATGATAAATAAACAAGTAGTAGTACTACCAAACTCCTCCATGGGCTTAGATTAAGCTTAAAATCAACTTGATGACTTCATCAATACAACTAAAAAAGCATCTCCTCTGCATATGGTCGAATTTGGTAAAAATACTTCTTCTGTTTATCATTAGAAGCATCTCTTCTGCTTCAAAGTATGAATAATTGTTTTCAAGAAAATGAACTCTTTTATTATTTCTATATGGTACTCTAATCGATTTTCCATGATATGAGATTAATTCTTCGCAACTAAATATTGAGTTCAAAATAGAAGAATCCATTCTTCCCTTGAATTCTTAATTGAATAAAGCTGAATGTACAGCTTTGTTTGACAGCATTTTTCATAGCCCCCTCACATGGGGTGACACCTACAATCGCTGGCCCCATCCCCATGTGAGATGGCTGTGTAAAAAGCTGTCAAACAAAGATGTAACTCCGACATCTCTATTCTTAATTTCGGGTGAGGAAGCAATAATTTGAATTCTTGATTGGAATTTTTCAATCTTCATTACAATTGTTTATTGGAAGAATTAATCTAGTGGTACATCACCACTTACACAAGGGTGTCCATTATGGACCCTTGTGTAAGTGGTGATGTACCACCAGCACCACCCTTATTGGAATTGTTACTTGAAATAATGTTGATTTTTAATATTAATTGAAATTGTTTATTGGAAAATTATTTGAGTAGTTGCCTTTAGGGCTTAGCGTGGGTCGGTTCGGTCCGGTTCGGTTCTGAAGGGATCCGAACCGACCCAAAACTTTCGGGTATTTAATAAATGGAATCGTCGGGTCCAAATATAATTATGGAACCCGTCGGGTTCGGTTCGGTTCAGTACGGTTCCATAATTAATTTTTTTAATATTTACAATAACACTACATAAAAATAAAATATTAAAAGTAGATTAATTCAATTTATACAAACACCAAAAAATAGATAAAATCCTTCAAAACATTGCTGATTCATATCAATAGTTCATTTGCTTCAAACAATCTGTATAAAGAAAATGAAATATAAATTAAAAGTTATAAAAATAAAATGTTTTTAAGTATTGGTAATACTTATCGACTATTTGATTTAATCATCAATTGTTTGACTTGTCATAGTAAGAAACTCTACAAACATAATTGAAAAAAAGCAATTAACAAACATAAATAAACTAATAATTGTTCAACTAGTAAGATTTAATAAAATAAAAAAATATGATTATCAAATGATTTGGCTGGGTTTGTACTTTACTAGTGGGCTTACCAATGACAAGGCCCAAATGTTAGGCAACTGGGCTAACAAAAAAATAAATTTGATTGGACTTAATTGGTTTCTTTAATTAATTTGGTAATTTGTTTATTAAAAAAAAAGAAAAAAAATTCGGTTCTTCGGTTCTCGGTCTAGAACCGAGAACTGGCCAAAACCATCGGTTCTCGATTCGAATACCCGTTCGGGTATTTAACTTATGAAGAACCGCTCGATTCGGTTCGGTTCGGTTCGGTTCCGGGTCGATTCGATCCGATTCGGGAGTTTTGCCTAGCTCTAGTTGCCTTATTGTCTATTGTTCAATCTTATTTTAGTAATTGTCTTTTATTGATTAATTTTATTGATTAATTGTTGTTTGAACGCGCCTTTTTTTAACAATTAACTGTTCTTTGGTTGAATTCTTTTGATTTTAATCTTGTAATTTGAAATTCTTTTACTTAGATGGACATTGGTTAATAAAATCTTGTAAATATGAAAGAAACAAATGTAATTTCAATTTTAATTACCATGATGTTATCCTACATTAATAAAAGAATGAGTTCTCTTTTCACTATTCATAAGCTGAGCTGAGTCGAATGGCTTTATGGCCCGACTCGGCTAGGCCGTTGTTTTTTTTTTTTTTTTTTTCACGTTTGATTCAATATTTTAAGCTACAAATGTTCGTTTTAAGCGATTTAAAATTTATTGGAAATATTGAAGTGCGGCGATGATAAATATATGATCGATAAATTTTAAATATCAAAAATAATTTTACATTAATTGTAAAATGTAAAGTCGTGATTTTTTATGTTTTTTTTCAATCTCAACACAATTCCAATATCCTTTTTTCGAACTTTATTTTCCTACAATTTTTCATTTGATTCAACATTCCAAGATACGAATACCCATTTGGATAGATTTAATTTTTTTTAAAAAAAAAAACTTAAAATGTGATAATAATAAATATATTGTCGATTAACTTCAAATATAAAAATTATCTTAAATTATTAAACTTAAAATCATAATCGTTAATTTTTTTTTCCACCCCACCCTACCCTTAACCCTCATACTCACACCAATTTCTCTCAATTTTATTTTTCTTCAATTTTTACTTTAAGTTACAAATATTTGTTTTAAACGATTTAAAATTTGTTGGAAATGTTGAAGTGCGATCATGATAAATATATGATCGATAACTTTTAAATATAAAAAATAAATTTACATTAATTGTAAAACGTAAAATCGTGATTGTTTATGTTTTTTTTTTCAATCCCAACCTCATTCCAATGTCTTTTATCGAACTTTATTTTCCTAAATATTTTCATTTGATTCGATATTTTACGATATGAATATCCATTTAGATCGATTTAATTTTATTTTAAAAAAAACTGAAAATGCAATAATAATAAATATATTGTCGATTAAGTTTAAATATAAAAAATTATCTTAAATTATATCCTACATTTAAAGTTACAAATGTTTGTTTTAAGTGATTTAAAATTTGTTGGAAATGTTGAAGTGCGGCGATGATAAATATATGATCGATAAATTTTAAATTTCAAAAATAATTTTATATTAATTGTAAAACCTAAAGTCGTGATTTTTTATTTTTTTTCAATCCCAACCCAATTCCAATATCCTTTTTTCGAACTTTATTTTCGTACAATTTTTCATTTGATTCGATATTTCAAGATATGAATATCCATTTGGATCAATTTAAATTTTTTTAAAAAAAACTTAAAATGTGATAATAATAAATATATTGTTGATTAAGTTTAAGTATAAAAATTATCTTAAATTATTAAACGTAAAATCATAATTGTTAATTTTTCTTTTTTACTCCACCCTTAACTCTCATACTTACACCAATTTTTTTCAATTTCATTTTTCTTCAGTTTTTACTTTAAGTTACAAATATTTGTTTTAAGCGATTTAAAATTTGTTGGAAATGTTGAAGTGCAACCATGATAAATATATGATCGATAAATTTTAAATATCAAAAATAAATTTACATTAATTGTAAAACGTAAAGTCGTGATTGTTTATTTTTTTTTTCAATCACAACCTCATTCCAATGTCTTTTTTCAAACTTTATTTTCCTACAATTTTTCATTTGATTCGATATTTCACGATATGAATATTCATGTAGATTGATTTAATTTTTTTTAAAAAAACTGAAAATGTAATAATAATAAATATACTGTCGATTAAATTTAAATATAAGAATTATCTTAAATTATTAAACGTAAAATCATAATCGTTAATTTTCTTTTCTACCATCAACCCACATACTCACACCAATTTCTCTCAATTTCATTTTTCTTCATTTTTTACAGTTAAAAATGATAAATTTATGGCGTCAAAATAGATATTGAAGGAACTCAATAATTTTCAAAAGAATCTTCCTACATCATGCAGTGCTGATAGACAAACATTTTCTATAAAGTGGATTATTTTAGTTCTTTTAAATTGATTTAATGTACAGTATCATTAGAACATGCTGAAAAGATATTCGACGGAATTTATGAAGTTAGGTGATCGTTTGTCATTCTTTTTGCCTTTATGATGGAAGTCTTCGTTATGTTGTGGTTTTAATACTAATAAAGACCATTGATTTGTCATAAATTATATACTGTATTATCATTAATTAATTAGTCTTGACTACATACGTCTTGCATAAGGTATTGGTAAAGAAATTAAATACCGGTGCAACTGATACATGTAATTGGATATTCTATGAGCACGAGATGAAGGAGACGTGATGCATTACCTCAATAGGTAGAAAAATGAGGGCTATGTTGAATTTCATCATCTCTTTAGAAGGGCATCAACATCTAATCATCTATATCCTACCTTTTAAAAATAAAAAAATAAAAATAGAAAGACCTTCAAACGCAAAGTCTAGAAAATAAATTTTGAATCAAATCTCTTAATATTATTTTTGTCATCTATCATCATTTCAAGTGTTTTAAGTTTAATGTAACTAATGCTTAAGACAAATAATTATTTTTTTGTATTTACGCTATCATATAGCCGACTATACTATGACACGTGCATTGCACGTGCGTCTGACTAGTAATCTTAAAAAAATCAAGAACTCTAACTAAAATCTAAAATTCATACCAAATATAGCACTTAAAAGATTATTGATTTTTCTTTATTGCAAAGCCATATCGGATCCATGAACCACATATTACCTAATTAACTCACCCATCAATTTATAAACTAAAATTTAACACAATTTACCATACTTGTTTTGATAGATTTCAAACTTGGGATACATTCACTTGGCAGGTACTTATTGTTAATTGCTAATTTGCTATTGATAAAGTTTTGATTCATTTTGGATTGTCTTTACCTAGTCGGCTTATTAATTTTTAGTTGTTGGATTGTTATTACCTTTATCTTTTTATTATTGAATCATGTAGCATCCGGCTTGTTTTTAATGGGATTGTTTCTTTGTGAGCTTATTATTAAATAACTCATAGTATCGTTTTTTAACTGGCTTAATGTTGGATTGTTGTTGCTTTATCTTTCTATTATGGATATGGATTTTTGTACATTAGAGGTTACATAAGGCTTGACATAATGGTCACATGGTAGCCTATGACATAATGCCATGTGGCCATTATGTCAAGCCTTATGTAGCCTCCAATGTACCCATAGCACTACTCTTCTATTATTGGTTCATTATTGCTTTGTCTCTTCTCTTTTTTAATCTTACACGATTTTTAGAAATTACAAACGAAATGTCAACATTTGACCAAAAGAGGAAACACGTTATTCTCATTCTTTAAAAAGACATATTTATCTAGTAAAAGTACGCTTCACGATAGATTGATCGAAAATCAATACGTTCCGAATTCTCGACAGGAACAATTTTAATAAATAATGTCCTTTAAAGACTTTTTCATTACATAAATTTTATTACATCAACTTTCTGAAATTTCAATCTCTCTCAACGAGAATCTTGAATCGACATATTACATAACTCTAGGTACACATTAATTGTAGCTATTGATTAAGTAAAGAACACGTGAATGTGAAATTATTGGTAAACTAAATGTGAATGTGTGACTAATGTGTAAAGTAATACATATTCAAACATGTCTAATCAAACATAAATCAATCTAATAATGCAGAAGAAGAATTAATAATGTATGGGTCAACATGTTCCTTTGCAAACCAACTTTGAGCCACAAAATGCCAAATGAAATAAAACTTGGACCCCATAATTCATATACAATACTAGATAGTGCAAGAATAATGTTACATTCTATGTATAATGTTGATTATGTCCTTTTTTATCATTATGATTCCAGTAGTTTACTTCACATATGACTGCAGATCAACATTTTGAACAATAGTTTGACGAAAAGTTGTTTGAAGATGTACTTTTGTAGAAGATTTTCCTTCTCTAGTTAATATGAAAAGATAAAAACAAACAAAATATCGAGGTTGTGCCCCAAACGGCTATTATGCATGTTTACGTTTCTGTCCAAGGTATCAGAATTGTACTTTTCTTAAATTTGAATGATTTCCCGATCTAATTAGTTGTTAAAAATACTTTTGCTAGGCTTCTGTTTGATAAAGAATGGTCGGTTTGTTGGTTTTCATCCAAGCGATTGGCCTTACTCCAAGCTAGATTTGAAGTATGGTTCACTTAGCCAATTGAATGGCTTATTCAGCCTTTTACGATTATCTCGTTGTCTATTTTCTTTAATCATTTATATTAGTAATATGAAGTCAACATATTAAAGATGTCATTATAAGTAATTAGGGTATGTCACTTTCAAAAATAAGTCCTATTGCTTTCCACTTGATTTTTTGTTCATATTTTGTGTCTAAAAACATATACTTTGCAAATTAATAAATAATTGATTTTTTTTTTTCCTTGGCGTCTCCTGCATCACCATTGTGACTATGTTCAGATTTATAATCGGGACATTTCGACAAAATACCTTGGTGTCAATCAGTTAATGGGTGTTTGAAATGTCAAATTAAAATAATATAAACTATTAAATACAGTATTTTACCTTCAAATATGTATTTCTTCACTTGTTTTCACGCTGCCCCACACACATTTAATTTCTTATTTGATTCTCATTATTTAATAAAATAATATCATACAAAAATCTAAAAATTTTCTTTATTTTTTAACTACATATCCTCCGTTAATCTACTATTCTAAAATGTATTCTTCAATAAAAATGAGACTCAAATAGGCTGCAACAACTACCCCACCTACTAATTTACGCTTCCCATACAAATAATCCTTATTTGATAAAATGTGTAGTTGAAAAATTCTAAATTTCAAGAAATATATATTTAAAATTAATTATTAATTTTAATTTAGATCAAAATCAACGTCATAAACCCTATCAAAGAGGGGGCATAGATTTAGACTCGTGTTATGCATTGTTATTATTTTGGCGGTGGGCCTCACACAAGCACTCACACACACATTGATTGTACAAGTCGTCTATCACCATTTAAACAATAGCCTAGTATATTAGCACTCACATTTGGCTTTCAAAATATCTTTTTTGAATCATGCTTGGCTACTAGGAGAAGGTTCACACGGGGTGGGGTGATTGGTCCACAGATCCTCACAAATGCAAGGGGGGTGGGTTTTTTTTTTTTTTTTTTTTAAATTATTATTATTATAGTGGGCCCCACTCTCATGTGTATTGGTAAAACTTCAAGTGAAACACTATTCTATACATTTGGCTTTACTTACCTTTTCTAGGTTGAATTGAATAGTTAACTAATCATAAAAATTTAAAGTCGCACAAAAATATGATTACATTGATATTTACTTCGTACCAATTGCACAATTAGAAAAAAAATTGAATATAGCATGACATCGCTAATAAATCTACATAAAAATGATTAATCTGTATGCACATGAGATTGACTTCGTTTTTCATGGATATTATCCATTAAAATGATAATTTTTTTTACCATTGGGTCTAGAATTTGTTCTAATTGAAAAAAAAAATTAGCATACTGAATACCATTCGTTTGGCTTTATTTTGCTTAAAAATTATCAATAAAAGTGATAATCTTTTTTACCATTGTGTCTAGAATTTTTTCTAATTGCTCAAGAAAAAAAAAACTTGAAAATCAATTTCCAACAAATTGGTGGAAATTAGTTTTCAACAAAACTAAGGAAAATGTGAGCATGTAAGCTAAATCAAGAAAACGAATTACATGGAAAAAAAAAAGTGTATCAAACAAGGCAAAAGTAAAAGTTGTAATTTGTTTTCTATTTTCCATGAAAAATAATGGTCAATCAAACATGGCCTAGGTATTAGTTCAAGAAATTCTTATAAGAAAATTGAAAGTTGAGCCAAAGATGTTGTATTGTTCTATTAAAAATTGATTGTAAATAACACTTCATGTAACTTTGTAAGTCAGTATAATATTCTTGAAATTATATGAAACCTCAACAAAGAGGTAAACCTCAAACTCAAAAGTTTAACATAACAGCACAACAAAGAATTGAATTCTTTGAAAATCATGTATACAATCAGTGGGGGCGAGATTAGAGGTGGAGCCAGCCTGCTAAAGTAGGGGGGTCCAAAGTTGACGGGGTGGGGGTCTACGGGGGTTGCCCCCGAAATTTTTTTTTGGGAGTTGTTGAATAGTTTAGATTTAGTTGCATTTTCCCAACTAGTTCATGTTATATAGGCCATGAACGAAACCTCTCACCCTGCATCAAACCCACAAATATATTCACTCTGACCATACAACACTTTTTACAATCACAGGTGGTCAAAATGAGATTTACATAACATATCAATTCTTCAGCAATATTAGCCACCTGAACTACAACGTGACCAAAATACTTTTCTTTCGAATCGTGGACTTCAATTGTCAAATCATCTCCAAGCCCTTCTGGCAAGCTGTATTCAAGTGGGAAGGAAATTTAACCATCCAACTTTATGAGATTGAAGAATATGTAACAAGATTAAAGAGAAAAAAATTACATACAAAATATGAGTTTCACCAGATCCTGGCTGCATTCAAGATAGAAAATAAGCTAAAAAAATTGTAAAAAAAAAAAAATTTTGGTTTTTTTTTTTTTTTTTTCAGTGGGGGCGGCCGCCCCCGCTGGGCCCTTCATGGGTCCGCCCCTGTATACAATTTGTACAAGTTTTAGTTTTACACTTGCAATTAAAAATAATTGCAGTAACTTCTCTATAAGAAAGTTTTAAGCTAATTTAATTATTGTCTAACGAAACAAAGTATTAGTTTAAGAGCTTCTTAATTTAACATTAAGCTTGTATATTAATTAAACATAGCTTAAATAAGTTTAATTCTCATCTAGCATGTCACGGAAGTTTGCTCCAAGAGTCGTGAAAACGATGTTTTCCGGGCTCAATTTCACATTACTTTTCTCTACTAAACAACCAATCCAAAACGACTTCAACCCTCAACCAATATATTCACCTCGGTTGCTCCTTAATCTCACCCACAAAGAACAAGATAATGGTGATGATTTGTAAGCCACAAAAGCACGACAAAAACAATGGAAGAAACACGAGATGGAGACCAAAAATGAAGGAAGCAAGTGCCCGTTTTTGGAACTCAAAGCAACTGTTTTTCTCTCCAAAATTGCAATCACGTTTTTCTCCTTTCACAATACAAATCACACACTAAACGGCTAGGTCAAAGGCACCATACATATAGGCTATGTTAGACTTTAATTGGACCAATAAAAATGTTAAATGTACCAAGATTCAAAGTCGTCCAAAAGGTAATATATATGGGTCATAAGGAACATTAATTGTTTAAATTGAAAAATCAACGGCCCACGTTGTTTTCGGGTTGAGTCTTTGGACTTCCTTTTTGGTAATAATTTAATTTAACGTTTACATTATAACCTGAAATTCATAGGGTACCAAAACCCAACATGGCACAATATGAACAAATAGTGTGTGACCTTGTAATTAAAAAGTGATGTACCATGTCATTTTTCACCAAGAAATTGACAAAGCATACCGAGGGATAAAAGGATAGCTTGCATTTCGGCACTTGATGCAAGATTATTGGCACAAGAAGATATTTTCTGATTATAATTATAGACAAATCAATCTATAATTTGAGAACTCTAATTATTTTGAAGTGTACAACATGTCACTTCAAATATAAAATAAAGAACAATGCTACATGTATCGAATCTTTTATTGAATCCTCTAAATAGTTAATTTTGACTAGTCAATAATAATGGCTATATTATAAAAATTTTATTTTGCCCTTAATGAAATATTTTGTAGAATAGATCCTATATCTTTTAGTTATTAGGTCTTTCAGGGTTGTATCTTGCAATCCTTTCGTTTGGATCGTAGGCTCTTAGAGATGATTATAGGAATCTTAGTTCTATATCTACTTCTCAACGAATTAAGTATTGTTGTTGTTTGTATTTGTAATATCTTATAATTATTTTTATTTTATCTCTTCTTTCTTGATTTTCTTCTTTTTTTAGCTCTTCAAGAAGTATTCTGACTTCTCTGGATCTTAGTTTACTGGTATTTTCTTGAATTTTTTCAAATCTTTCAATATTTTCGTGGTTCATTAAACTAATCAAGGCTATTATTTATACAATATCTTTTTAAACTTTTCAACTTGCCTTAAATATTCTCTATATTTTGTTAATTTTTCAAAGACTTCAGGTTGATATTTTTTCATTATGTATCCAAGAATAATTCCTTCTGAAACTTCTTCTTCTTCTATATTTTCGTGTTTGGTTATGATAGCTCCTATCTTTTTTATTGCTTTATAAGTTTCTACAGGATCAAATCATATATTATACTTACAAGCATGATCTATATCAAGATATATTTTTTCAAGGTTTTCTTGTCCAACAGGAAGTATATCTTCAGATTTTTTAACTAATCTCAGTAAAAACGAAATATATGAATTATTCAAACATAATTTAAGACTATCATCATTGGACATGGATGCTTGTGAAGTGTTCGTGTAGATCAATATTCAAAGTATAAGCATATATAAAAGCATATAAATAACTTACAATAATCAATGAAAATAACTAGGATTTCCCTCCAGTATGTTCTTATAGTTGTTTTGCATGTACTTAATCAATTTTCTGAATTTTTCAACAATCCCCGCCATGAATGGAAATTTGAACATGCATATGAAATGCGAAATAATGATGCATTGTAGAGAAAGAGTGGAAAAACACTACATCAGGTAAGGTAGCTTCCGGCATTGAACCTCTCTTAGTGAAATACTATCGGACTTACTTGGCTAATTGGTGAACGTGATATCTTGAACAATTCAGCCATTAGTCTAAGACAAGACAAAAATACTCACATATATGTCTTCCCTAATCCGTTCATAGTTTTCATGACTTGGTTCATTTTTATCCTGAACCACCTTTGGGTTTTATAAGTGTTTAGAGAATTATAGCCTTTAGCAATTCTCATTGAAGTGGTCCCACTTCACAATTACATAGGTGATCTTTTATTAAGAGTATTTGCCCTACTCTACTTAACTTAATTAATATATAGGAATCATTAAAAGAGTATCTTAACCTTTAATCATTCTGCAGAAAGTACTTCAATATCATAAGAATGAGTTAGGCAATAATTTCCTAAGTGCTTCATTGAATTTTCATAACTTAGTTGTCCTTTTGAACTAAGATATTGGGATCTCCAATCAACAATGTAGGGTTACCATTATAAAGACCCTTACGTATTAGGCTTTAATCTAATTCCTTTCGATAGGCAACGTATTTGATCTCTAGGCAAACCTTTCGTAAATGAATCTGCAATGTTCTCCTTTGATTTCACATAATATATGGAGATGATATCATTAGAGATTAGTTGCTTAATGGTATTATGTCTACTACGTATATGTTTAAACTTACTATTATACATGCTATTTTGAGCTCTTCCAATAGCCGATTGACTGTCACAATGTATACTAATCGCAGGTAATGGCTTAGGCCAACATGGAATATCTTCTAGAAAGTTACAAAGTCATTCTGCTTCTTCTCTAGCTTTGTCCAAAGCAACAAATTCTGATTCCATTATTGATCGAGCTATAACGTTTGCTTTCTAGATTTTCATGATACAACAGATCCACAAATGGTAAATACATAACCACTAGTAAACTTGAAAACTTTCATGTTGGATATCCAATTTGCATCACAATATTCTTCCAATGCTGCAAGATATTTTATGAGATGTAACACATAGGTTAAGGTATACTTCAAATACCTAAGAACCCTTGTTAAAGCCTTCCAATGATCATAACTTGGATTACTTGTAAATATACTAAGTTTATTCACAGCATATGCTATATTCGGTCGAGTTCAGTTCGTAATATACATTAGATTGCCTATAACCTGTGAATACATTAGTTGTGACTTACATTTACCCGTATTTTTTACTAAGTGCAAACTTTGGTCAATAGGGGTTTTCGCAAGACTTTCCACAAGTATATTATACTTCTTCAGTATACTCTCAATGTAATGAGATTGGGAAAGTATGATTTCGTTCAGTGTTCTAGAGATCTTAATCTCTAGTATCACATCAGCCACACCCATGTCTTTCATGTCGAAATGCTTCATTAGCATTTTCTTGGTGTTTTACAATATTTCATGATTATTGACTATTATCAACATGTCGTCTATATAAAGACATACAATCATATAGGCATTTGGTGTATATTTTACATATACACACTTATCACACTCGTCTATCTTAAATTCGTTTGACAACATCGTTTTGTCAAACTTTTGGTGCCATTGTTTAAGAACTTGTTTCAATCGATGCAAGGATTTAACGAGTTTATAAACCTTATGTTTGTTATTAGGAGAAACGAACCTTTCAAGTTGCTCCATGTATATCTCATCTTTTAACTCACCATTTAGGAATGCCATTTTTACATCCATTTGATGAATTTTAAGGTTATGCATTGCTGCAATCGCAATTAACAACCTTATCGAAATTATTCTTATCATGGATGAGTAGGTATCAAA
>CM032640.1:11157140-11343220 GCA_019097785.1 Fraxinus excelsior
AGCGTGGGTCGGTTCGGTCCGGTTCGGTTCTGAAGGGATCCGAACCGACCCAAAACTTTCGGGTATTTAATAAATGGAATCGTCGGGTCCAAATATAATTATGGAACCCATCGGGTTCGGTTCGGTTCAGTACGGTTCCATAATTAATTTTTTTAATATTTACAATAACACTACATAAAAATAAAATATTAAAAGTAGATTAATTCAATTTATACAAACACCAAAAAATAGATAAAATCCTTCAAAACATTGCTGATTCATATCAATAGTTCATTTGCTTCAAACAATCTGTATAAAGAAAATGAAATATAAATTAAAAGTTATAAAAATAAAATGTTTTTAAGTATTGGTAATACTTATCGACTATTTGATTTAATCATCAATTGTTTGACTTGTCATAGTAAGAAACTCTACAAACATAATTGAAAAAAAGCAATTAACAAACATAAATAAACTAATAATTGTTCAACTAGTAAGATTTAATAAAATAAAAAAATATGATTATCAAATGATTTGGCTGGGTTTGTACTTTACTAGTGGGCTTACCAATGACAAGGCCCAAATGTTAGGCAACTGGGCTAACAAAAAAATAAATTTGATTGGACTTAATTGGTTTCTTTAATTAATTTGGTAATTTGTTTATTAAAAAAAAAAAGGAAAAAAAATTCGGTTCTTCGGTTCTCGGTCTAGAACCGAGAACTGGCCAAAACCATCGGTTCTCGATTCGAATACCCGTTCGGGTATTTAACTTATGAAGAACCGCTCGATTCGGTTCGGTTCGGTTCCGGGTCGATTCGATCCGATTCGGGAGTTTTGCCTAGCTCTAGTTGCCTTATTGTCTATTGTTCAATCTTATTTTAGTAATTGTCTTTTATTGATTAATTTTATTGATTAATTGTTGTTTGAACGCGCCTTTTTTTAACAATTAACTGTTCTTTGGTTGAATTCTTTTGATTTTAATCTTGTAATTTGAAATTCTTTTACTTAGATGGACATTGGTTAATAAAATCTTGTAAATATGAAAGAAACAAATGTAATTTCAATTTTAATTACCATGATGTTATCCTACATTAATAAAAGAATGAGTTCTCTTTTCACTATTCATAAGCTGAGCTGAGCCGAATGGCTTTATGGCCCGACTCGGCTAGGCCGTTGTTTTTTTTTTTTCACATTTGATTCAATATTTTAAGCTACAAATGTTCGTTTTAAGCGATTTAAAATTTATTGGAAATATTGAAGTGCGGCGATGATAAATATATGATCGATAAATTTTAAATATCAAAAATAATTTTACATTAATTGTAAAATGTAAAGTCGTGATTTTTTATGTTTTTTTTCAATCTCAACACAATTCCAATATCCTTTTTTCGAACTTTATTTTCCTACAATTTTTCATTTGATTCAACATTCCAAGATACGAATACCCATTTGGATAGATTTAATTTTTTTTTAAAAAAAAACTTAAAATGTGATAATAATAAATATATTGTCGATTAACTTCAAATATAAAAATTATCTTAAATTATTAAACTTAAAATCATAATCGTTAAATTTTTTTTTCCACCCCACCCTACCCTTAACCCTCATACTCACACCAATTTCTCTCAATTTTATTTTTCTTCAATTTTTACTTTAAGTTACAAATATTTGTTTTAAACGATTTAAAATTTGTTGGAAATGTTGAAGTGCGACCATGATAAATATATGATCGATAACTTTTAAATATAAAAAATAAATTTACATTAATTGTAAAACGTAAAATCGTGATTGTTTATGTTTTTTTTTCAATCCCAACCTCATTCCAATGTCTTTTATCGAACTTTATTTTCCTAAAAATTTTCATTTGATTCGATATTTCACGATATGAATATCCATTTAGATCGATTTAATTTTATTTTAAAAAAAAACTGAAAATGCAATAATAATAAATATATTGTCGATTAAGTTTAAATATAAAAAATTATCTTAAATTATATCCTACATTTAAAGTTACAAATGTTTGTTTTAAGTGATTTAAAATTTGTTGGAAATGTTGAAGTGCGGCGATGATAAATATATGATCGATAAATTTTAAATTTCAAAAATAATTTTATATTAATTGTAAAACCTAAAGTCGTGATTTTTTATTTTTTTTCAATCCCAACCCAATTCCAATATCCTTTTTTCGAACTTTATTTTCGTACAATTTTTCATTTGATTCGATATTTCAAGATATGAATATCCATTTGGATCAATTTAAATTTTTTTTAAAAAAACTTAAAATGTGATAATAATAAATATATTGTTGATTAAGTTTAAGTATAAAAATTATCTTAAATTATTAAACGTAAAATCATAATTGTTAATTTTTCTTTTCTACTCCACCCTTAACTCTCATACTCACACCAATTTTTTTCAAATTCATTTTTCTTCAGTTTTTACTTTAAGTTACAAATATTTGTTTTAAGCGATTTAAAATTTGTTGGAAATGTTGAAGTGCAACCATGATAAATATATGATCGATAAATTTTAAATATCAAAAATAAATTTACATTAATTGTAAAACGTAAAGTCGTGATTGTTTATTTTTTTTTTCAATCACAACATCATTCCAATGTCTTTTTTCAAATTTTATTTTCCTACAATTTTTCATTTGATTCGATATTTCACGATATGAATATTCATGTAGATTGATTTAATTTTTTTAAAAAAAACTGAAAATGTAATAATAATAAATATACTGTCGATTAAGTTTAAATATAAGAATTATCTTAAATTATTAAACGTAAAATCATAATCGTTAATTTTCTTTTCTACCATCAACCCACATACTCACACCAATTTCTCTCAATTTCATTTTTCTTCATTTTTTACAGTTAAAAATGATAAATTTATGGCGTCAAAATAGATATTGAAGGAACTCAATAATTTTCAAAAGAATCTTCCTACATCATGCAGTGCTGATAGACAAACATTTTCTATAAAGTGGATTATTTTAGTTTTTTTAAATTGATTTAATGTACAGTATCATTAGAACATGCTGAAAAGATATTCGACGAAATTTATGAAGTTAGGTGATCGTTTGTCATTCTTTTTGCCTTTATGATGGAAGTTTTCGTTATGTTGTGGTTTTAATACTAATAAAGACCATTGATTTGTCATAAATTATATACTGTATTATCATTAATTAATTAGTCTTGACTACATACGTCTTGCATAAGGTATTGGTAAAGAAATTAAATACCGGTGCAACTGATACATGTAATTGGATATTCTATGAGCACGAGATGAAGGAGACGTGATGCATTACCTCAATAGGTAGAAAAATGAGGGCTATGTTGAATTTCATCATCTCTTTAGAAGGGCATCAACATCTAATCATCTATATCCTATCTTTTAAAAATAAAAAAATAAAAATAGAAAGACCTTCAAACGCAAAGTCTAGAAAATAAATTTTGAATCAAATCTCTTAATATTATTTTTGTCATCTATCATCATTTCAAATGTTTTAAGTTTAATGTAACTAATGCTTAAGACAAATAATTATTTTTTTGTATTTACGCTATCATATAGCCAACTATACTATGACACGTGCATTGCACGTGCGTCTGACTGGTAATCTTAAAAAAATCAAGAACTCTAACTAAAATCTAAAATTCGTGCGTCTGACTAGTAATCTTGAAAAAATCAAGAACTCTAACTAAAATCTAAAATTCATACCAAAAATAGCACTTAAAAGATTATTGATTTTTCTTTATTGCAAAGCCATATCGGATCCATGAACCACATATTACCTAATTAACTCACCCATCAATTTATAAACTAAAATTTAACACAATTTACCATACTTGTTTTGATAGATTTCAAACTTGGTTCCTCATTGCTAGTTGCTCGAATTTCACTCTCAATTTTACACCATTTTTGGGATACATTCACTTGGCAGGTACTTATTGTTAATTGCTAATTTGCTATTGATAAAGTTTTGATTCATTTTGGAGTGTCTTTACCTAGTCGGCTTATTAATTTTTAGTTGTTGGATTGTTATTACCTTTATCTTTTCATTATTGAATCATGTAGCATCCGGCTTGTTTTTAATGGGATTGTTTCTTTGTGAGCTTATTATTAAATAACTCGTAGTATCGTTTTTTTACTGGCTCAATGTTGGATTGTTGTTGCTTTATCTTTCTATTATGGATATGGATTTTTGTACATTGGGGGCTACATAAGGCTTGACATCCCGGCTACCATGTGGCCATTATGTCAAGCCTTATGTAGCCTCCAATGTACTCATAGCACTACTCTTCTATTATTGGTTCATTATTGCTTTGTCTCTTCTCTTTTTTAATCTTACACGATTTTTAGAAATTACAAACGAGAGGTCAACATTTGACCAAAAGAGGAAACACGTTATTCTCATTCTTTAAAAAGACATATTTATCTAGTAAAAGTACGCTTCACGATAGATTGATCGAAAATCAATACGTTCCGAATTCTCGACAGGAACAATTTTAATAAATAATGTCCTTTAAAGACTTTTTCATTACATAAACTTTCTGAAATTTCAATCTCTCTCAACGAAAATATTACATAACTCTAGGTACACATTAATTGTAGCTATTGATTAAGTAAAGAACACGTGAATGTGAAATTATTGGTAAACTAAATGTGAATGTGTGACTAATGTGTAAAGTAATACATATTCAAATATGTCTAATCAAACATAAATCAATCTAATAATGCAGAAGAAGAATTAATAATGTATGGGTCAACATGTTCCTTTGCAAACCAACTTTGAGCCACAAAATGCCAAATGAAATAAAACTTGGACCCCATAATTCATATACAATACTAGATAGTGCAAGAATAATGTTACATTCTATGTATAACGTTGATTATGTCCTTTTTTATCATTATGATTCCAGTAGTTTTCTTCACATATGACTGCAGATCAACATTTTGAACAATAGTTTGACGAAAAGTTGTTTGAAGATGTACTTTTGTAGAAGATTACACTTCAATGACTTGGAATTATGATTTTGAAGCTACCTCTGATTTTATATTACTACAATAAAGATAGATCAGGTCACAAGAAATTTAGGTGAATTTGTTTGGTTCTAACCCCACCGCTAGGCATGGGGGTTCGACCTTTAGTATATCCTATGCCTTTTATATTTTCCTTCTCTAGTTAATATGAAAAGATAAAAACAAACAAAATATCGAGGTTGTGCCCCAAACGGCTATTATGCATGTTTACGTTTCTGTCCAAGGTATCAGAATTGTACTTTTCTTAAATTTGAATAATTTCCCGATCTAATTAGTTGTTAAAAATACTTTTGCTAGGCTTCTGTTTGATAAAGAATGGTCGGTTTGTTGGTTTTTATCCAAGCGATTGGCCTTACTCCAAGCTAGATTTGAAGTATGGTTCACTTAGCCAATTGAATGGCTTATTCAGCCTTTTACGATTATCTCGTTGTCTATTTTCTTTAATCATTTATATTAGTAATATGAAGTCAACATATTAAAGATGTCATTATAAGTAATTAGGGTATGTCACTTTCAAAAATAAGTCCTATTGCTTTCCACTTGATTTTTTGTTCATATTTTGTGTCTAAAAACATATACTTTGCAAATTAATAAATAATTGATTTTTTTTTTTTCCTTGGCGTCTCCTGCATCACCATTGTGACTATGTTCAGATTTATAATCGGGACATTTCGACAAAATACCTTGGTGTCAATCAGTTAATGGGTGTTTGAAATGTCAAATTAAAATAATATAAACTATTAAATACAGTATTTTACCTTCAAATATGTATTTCTTCACTTGTTTTCACGCTGCCCCACACACATTTAATTTCTTATTTGATTCTCATTATTTAATAAAATAATATCATACAAAAATCTAAAAATTTTCTTTATTTTTTAACTACATATCCTCCGTTAATCTACTATTCTAAAATGTATTCTTCAATAAAAATGAGACTCAAATAGGCTGCAACAACTACCCCACCTACTAATTTACGCTTCCCATACAAATAATCCTTATTTGATAAAATGTGTAATTGAAAAATTATAAATTTCAAGAAATATATATTTAAAATTAATTATTAATTTTAATTTAGATTAAAATCAACGTCATAAACCCTATCAAAGAGGGGGCATAGATTTAGACTCGTGTTATGCATTGTTATTATTTTGGCGGTGGGCCTCACACAAGCACTCACACACACATTGATTGTACAAGTCGTCTATCACCATTTAAACAATATCCTAGTATATTAGCATTCACATTTGGCTTTCAAAATATCTTTTTTGAATCATGCTTGGCTACTAGGAGAAGGTTCACACGGGGTGGGGTGGTTGGTCCACAGATCCTCACAAATGCAAGGGGCGTGGGGGTTTTTTTTTTTTTTTTATTATTATTATTATTATAGTGGGCCCCACTCTCGTGTGTATTGGTAAAACTTCAAGTGAAACACTATTCTATACATTTGGCTTTTCTTACCTTTTCTAGGTTGAATTGAATAGTTAACTAATCATAAAAATTTAAAGTCGCACAAAAATATGATTACATTGATATTTACTTCGTACCAATTGCACAATTAGAAAAAAAATTGAATATAGCATGACATCGCTAATAAATCTACATAAAAATGATTAATCTGTATGCACATGAGATTGACTTCGTTTTTCATGGATATTATCCATTAAAATGATAATTTTTTTTACCATTGGGTCTAGAATTTGTTCTAATTGAAAAAAAAAAAAATTAGCATACTGAATACCATTCGTTTGGCTTTATTTTGCTTAAAAATTATCAATAGAAGTGATAATCTTTTTTACCATCGTGTCTAGAATTTTTTCTAATTGCTCAAGAAAAAAAAAACTTGAAAATCAATTTCCAACAAATTGGTGGAAATTAGTTTTCAACAAAACTAAGGAAAATGTGAGCATGTGAGCTAAATCAAGAAAACGAATTACATGGAAAAAAAAAGTGTATCAAACAAGGCAAAAGTAAAAGTTGTAATTTGTTTTCTATTTTCCATGAAAAATAATGGTCAATCAAACATGGCCTAGGTATTAGTTCAAGAAATTCTTATAAGAAAATTGAAAGTTGAGCCAAAGATGTTGTATTGTTCTATTAAAAATTGATTGTAAATAACACTTCATGTAACTTTGTAAGTCAGTATAATATTCTTGAAATTATATGAAACCTCAACAAAGAGGTAAACCTCAAACTCAAAAGTTTAACATAACAGCACAACAAAGAATTGAATTCTTTGAAAATCATGTATACAATTTGTACAAGTTTTAGTTTTACACTTGCAATTAAAAATAATTGCAGTAACTTCTATATAAGAAAGTTTTAAGCTAATTTAATTATTGTCTAACGAAACAAAGTATTAGTTTAAGAGCTTCCTAATTTAACATTAAGCTTGTATATTAATTAAACATAGCTTAAATAAGTTTAATTCTCATCTAGCATGTCACGGAAGTTTGCTCCAAGAGTCGTGAAAACGATGTTTTCCGGGCTCAATTTCACATTACTTTTCTCTACTAAACAACCAATCCAAAACGACTTCAACCCTCAACCAATATATTCACCTCGGTTGCTCCTTAATCTCACCCACAAAGAACAAGATAATGGTGATGATTTGTAAGCCACAAAAGCACGACAAAAACAATGGAAGAAACACGAGATGGAGACCAAAAATGAAGGAAGCAAGTGCCCGTTTTTGGAACTCAAAGCGACTGTTTTTCTCTCCAAAATTGCAATCACGTTTTTCTCCTTTCACAATACAAATCACACACTAAACGGCTAGGTCAAAGGCACCATACATATAGGCTATGTTAGACTTTAATTGGACCAATAAAAATGTTAAATGTACCAAGATTCAAAGTCGTCCAAAAGGTAATATATATGGGTCATAAGGAACATTAATTGTTTAAATTGAAAAATCAACGGCCCACGTTGTTTTCGGGTTGAGTCTTTGGACTTCCTTTTTGGTAATAATTTAATTTAACGTTTACATGATAACCTGAAATTCATAGGGTACCAAAACCCAACATGGCACAATATGAACAAATAGTGTGTGACCTTGTAATTAAAAAGTGATGTACCATGTCATTTTTCACCAAGAAATTGACAAAGCATACCGAGGGATAAAAGGATAGCTTGCATTTCGGCACTTGATGCAAGATTATTGGCACAAGAAGATATTTTCTGATTATAATTATAGACAAATCAATCTATAATTTGAGAACTCTAATTATTTTGAAGTGTACAACATGTCACTTCAAATATAAAATAAAGAACAATGCTACATGTATCGAATCTTTTATTGAATCCTCTAAATAGTTAATTTTGACTAGTCAATAATAATGGCTATATTATAAAAATATTATTTTGCCCTTAATGAAATATTTTGTAGAATAGATCCTATATCTTTTAGTTATTAGGTCTTTCAGGGTTGTATCTTGCAATCCTTTCGTTTGGATCGTAGGCTCTTAGAGATGATTATAGGAATCTTAGTTCTATATCTACTTCTCAACGAATTAAGTATTGTTGTTGTTCGTATTGGTAATATCTTATAATTATTTTTATTTTATCTCTTCTTTCTTGATTTTCTTCTTTTTTTAGCTCTTCAAGAAGTATTCTGACTTCTCTGGATCTTAGTTTACTGGTATTTTCTTGAATTTTTTCAAATCTTTCAATATTTTCGTGGTTCATTAAACTAATCAAGGCTATTATTTATACAATATCTTTTTAAACTTCTCAACTTGCCTTAAATATTCTCTATATTTTGTTAATTTTTCAAAGACTTCAGGTTGATATTTTTTCATTATGTATCCAAGAATAATTCCTTCTGAAACTTCTTCTTCTTCTATATTTTCGTGTTTGGTTATGATAGCTCCTATCTTTTTTATTGCTTTATAAGTTTCTACATGATCAAATCATATATTATACTTACAAGCATGATCTATATCAAGATATATTTTTTCAAGGTTTTCTTGTCCAACAGGAAGTATATCTTCAGATTTTTTAACTAATCTCAGTAAAAACGAAATATATGAATTATTCAAACATAATTTAAGACTATCATCATTGGACATGGATGCTTGTGAAGTGTTCATATAGATTAATATTCAAAGTATAGGCATATATAAAAGCATATAAATAACTTACAATAATCAATGAAAATAACTAGGATTTCCCTCCAGTATGTTCTTATAGTTGTTTTGCATGTACTTAATCAATTTTCTGAATTTTTCAACAATCCCCGCCATGAATGGAAATTTGAACATGCATATGAAATGCGAAATAATGATGCATTGTAGAGAAAGAGTGGAAAAACACTACATCAGGTAAGGTAGCTTCCGGCATTGAACCTCTCTTAGTGAAATACTATCGGACTTACTTAGCTAATTGGTGAACGTGATATCTTGAACAATTCAGCCGTCAGTGTAAGACAAGACAAAAATACTCACATATATGTCTTCCCTAATCCGTTCATAGTTTTCATGACTTGGTTCATTTTTATCCTGAACCACCTTTGGGTTTTATAAGTGTTTAGAGAATTATAGCCTTTAGCAATTCTCATTGAAGTGGTCCCACTTCACAATTACATAGGTGATCTTTTATTAAGAGTATTTGCCCTACTCTACTTAACTTAATTAATATATAGGAATCATTAAAAGAGTATCTTAACCTTTAATCATTCTGCATAAAGTACTTCAATATCATAAGAATGAGTTAGGCAATAATTTCCTAAGTGCTTCATTGAATCTTCATAACTTAGTTGTCCTTTTGAACTAAGATATTGGGATCTCCAATCAACAATGTAGGGTTACCATTATAAAGACCCTTACGTATTAGGCTTTAATCTAATTCATTTCGATAGGCAACGTATTTGATCTCTAGGCAAACCTTTCGTAAATGAATCTGCAATGTTCTCCTTTGATTTCACATAATATATGGAGATGATATCATTAGAGATTAGTTGCTTAATGGTATTATGTCTACTACGTATATGTTTAGACTTACTATTATACATGCTATTTTGAGCTCTTCCAATAGCCGATTGACTGTCACAATGTATACTAATGGCAGGTAATGGCTTAGGCCAACATGGAATATCTTCTAGAAAGTTACAAAGTCATTCTGCTTCTTCTCTAGCTTTGTCCAAAGCAACAAATTCTGATTCCATTGTTGATCGAGCTATAACGTTTGCTTTCTAGATTTTCATGATACAGCAGATCCACAAATGGTAAATACATAACCACTAGTAAACTTGAAAACTTTCATGTTGGATATCCAATTTGCATCACAATATTCTTCCAATGCTGCAAGATATTTTATGAAATGTAACACATAGGTTAAGGTATACTTCAAATACTTAAGAACCCTTGTTAAAGCCTTTCAATGATCATAACTTGGATTACTTGTAAATATACTAAGTTTATTCACAGCATATGCTATATTCGGTCGAGTTCAGTTCGTAATATACATTAGATTGCCTATAACCTGTGAATACATTAGTTGTGACTTACATTTACCCGTATTTTTTACTAAGTGCAAACTTTGGTCAATAGGGGTTTTCGCAAGACTTTCCACAAGTATATTATACTTCTTCAGTATACTCTCAATGTAATGAGATTGGGAAAGTATGATTTCGTTCAGTGTTCTAGAGATCTTAATCTCTAGTATCACATCAGCCACACCCATGTCTTTCATGTCGAAATGCTTCATTAGCATTTTCTTGGTGTTTTACAATATTTCATGATTATTGACTATTATCAACATGTCGTCTATATAAAGACATACAATCATATAGGCATTTGGTGTATATTTTACATATACACACTTATCACACTCGTCTATCTTAAATTCGTTTGACAACATCGTTTTGTCAAACTTTTGGTGCCATTGTTTAAGAACTTGTTTCAATCGATGCAAGGATTTAACGAGTTTATAAACCTTATGTTTGTTATTAGGAGAAACGAACCTTTCAAGTTGCTCCATGTATATCTCATCTTTTAACTCACCATTTAGGAATGCCATTTTTACATCCATTTGATGAATTTTAAGGTTATGCATTGCTGCAATCGCAATTAACAACCTTATCGAAATTATTCTTATCATGGATGAGTAGGTATCAAAAAGTAGAATCCTTTTTTTTTTTTGCCTATATCATTTGGCAACCAAACTAGCTTTATATTTGTCAATAGATCCATCCGGTTTAAATTTCTTCTTAAATATCCATTTACACCCTAAAAGCTTATTTTCGGGATGTAAATCAACCAATTCCCAATTATGGTTTTGCATTATTGAATCTATCTCACTATTGATAGCTTATTTCCAATGTGGTGCTTCCGATATAGACATGGCTTCATCGAAAGTCTTTGGGTCATTTTCTACCATATAAGTTAGAAAATCGGGGCCGAGCGAAGTTGATATTTTTTCCATTTTACTATGCCTTGGTTCTTCCTCATATGAAGTATCATTTGTAGTATCATAAGTTCTTTTATTTGAATTTGTAGTTTCCTTTTCTTTACAAGGAAACACATTCTCAAATAAATTTGCATTCCTTGATTCAATTATGGTACCCACATGTACATCTTGAATTTCAAACTTCTATACAAGAAAATGATATGAACTACTATTATTGGCGTATCCAATAAATATGCAGTCAATCGTCTTGGGTCCAATTATCACTTGCTTAGGCTTAGGTACTTCAACATTAGTCAAATACCCTCACACTTTCAAGTGTTGGTAGGAATGAGGATGACCTTTCCATAATTCATATGGGGTCTCTTCCATTTTCTTGAGGGGTATCCGATTAAGAAGACTATTTGTCGTTAGAATAGCTTCTCCTACAAGTTTTGTGGTAAGCCTGAACTTAGCAACATTGCATTCATTATCTCTTTGAGAATTCGGTTTTTGTGTTCAGCAATGTCATTCGATTGATGAGAGTAAGGTGCCACTGTTTGATGAGTAATTCCATGTTCGGAATAGAATTCTTCAAACGGTGCCCCGTATTCACCTCTTCTATCACTACAAATATTTTTTATTCATTTATCGAGTTGAGTTTCAACTTCAACCTTATATAGTTTAAAGGTTTCCAACGTTTCATCTTTATTTCTCAAAAGAAAAACACAACAGTACCTTGTACAGTCGTCAATGAAAGTCACAAAGTATTTTTTACCACCTTTAGTTTGAACATATTTCAAATCACAAATGTTGCTATGTATTAGCTCTAAAGGTTTAGTGTTCCTTTGAATCAAACGGAATGGTATGTTAGCCAATTTTGCTTCAACACATACTTTGCATTTATGATTATGATCGATCTTAAGCGTGAGAATTAAACTTTGATTCATAAGTTTGCACAAAGATTTATAATTCACATGTTCTAATCGACTATGCTACAAACAAGACAACTCAAGCATATAAATGAAATTTATAGTTTTATTCATAATGTTTTGCCTTGGTACAACAGTAAGAACGTTCATTTAGAACATTCAATCACATATGTATCCCTTTCCTACAGACATCTCATTCTTATGGAGTACAAATTTATCGGATACAAATACAAGCCTAACGCCATTTTTACTAAGTACAAACTCGGACACCAGATTTTTCCATATGTTCAGTATATGCAGGACGTTGTTGAAGACGGGTTCTTTGTCAAATGTAATCTTCAAAGTGACTTTGCCTTATCCTTCAACCTTGGAACTTGCAGAGTTCCTCGTGTAAAGTTGTTCCCCATTCAGTTCTTGATAGTTGGAAAACATGGTCCTATATTCACATACATGATGGGTGGCGCCAGTGTCAATCCACCATTCTCTCGAGTTTCCAACCATGTTGTACTCGGAGACAACCGCAGATAGACTTATTTCTTTCATCCCTTCAAAAAATGTGTCATTCTCAATCATGTTGGCTTGAGCATTCTTCTTTGGTTTTCGACATTCGCTTGAGCGATGTCCGGCCTTTCCACAATTGTAGCAATTCCCTTTAAACTTTTTGACCTTCTTGGAGTTGTCTCTTCGTAGTGCCTTACCGGAGAACTTTCACTTCTTGTTGATAGACTTTAAGTTGGTTTCAACTAAGTTTGCTCCAAGTTGGACAATAGGCCTTCTTTCAGATTTCCTATTGTCTTCTTCGATCCTCAACCGGACAATCAACTCTTCCAAGTTCATTTTCTTGCATTTGTGCTTGCGATAGTTTTTGAAATCTCTCCACATAGGAGGGAGTTTCTTGATGATGGAAACCACTTAGAAGGATTAGCTCAATTCCATCTTCTCGCATGAATGTCATGTAGTAGAACTTGAAGTTCTTGCACTTGACTAATCACCGTTTTGGAACCCACCGTCTTGTAGTCCAAAAATTTGCCTACTATGAACTTCTTAGTTTTGGCATCCTCGGTCTTGTATTTATTCTCCAAGGAATCTCTTAGATCCTTGGCCGAGTCCTTCGAACTATACACTTCATAAAGTGTATTGTCCAATCATTAAGGATATAGTTCTTGCACAGAAAGTCAGAATGAGTCTATGTCCAAGGTAATAACCGACTCACAATTATTCTCTCTTTCTTGTATCGTCGGTGCAATTTCTTTTAGAAATTTTACCAGGTTTAGAGTGATAAGATAGAACAATATATTTTGTTACCATCTCTTGAAATCTACACCTCCAAGCTTTTTCAATTTTTCTCATACGGGATTGCAGTATTTTGAAGTGGTATAGCCAATGGAACAACCACATTGTTAGAATCATTTTGACTCGAAGTAGCCTCAATGGTAGCCATTTATATTCTACAAACAGAAATTCAACATAAACAAAACAAAGAATGAAATATCACACGAATGTGTATTCCAAAAGATGAAGAGAAAAGAACAACAACCATAGACACAAAATTTTGTCTTAAGATTGTTGGTTAATCGGGCGAAATATAAGTTCGAGTGAAAAGGTTGTCGTAAATCAAATGAACAAAAGGTAAAGTCTAATCCGCATGAGCATGATTAAACACTATAATAAAGTGATTGGGATTGCAGTATGAAAACTACAAATGAAAACAACATCAATAAGGGAAAAGAAGAAGAAGAACAATCCGAGTCAAGTGATTTTCACTCTTTCCTTAAGACAAAATTGTCCTGCAACGGTGCTCACGGTTCACGGCACTTATCTCCCAAGATACAATGGATTAAACTTGTGGTAGAAGCACTTCAAACCATAAGTAACGGCGAAATTTCGAAGGAGTTTCTCTCTACAAAGAAAAAAACATTTTTTTGAATAATTTGACAGTGATTTGCAAGAGTTTAATGCAATGCTCAATACAAATATGGTATGGGATTCAAAAGGGACTTCCAAGGGGTCCTATATATAGAGGATGAAGGATTGTGAATAACATGCCGCGTCCCAAGCTCAGCAACACTTGCCAAAGGTCGCATCATTCACTTGTCGCTAGCATGTCGCCATCGCCTCGCTCAAGCAATAAAAACATAGACTTTTTTTCTAACTTATTGCTAGCCTGTCGCTCGAGTGACAGTCCAGCCATAAGCTAGCAACAGCTTTAATCAATTTTTCAGATAACTTCCTCTATTTTTCTTCACAACTTTGAACTGTAATTTCTCATTCATCCGAAATTGATTTTGAGATTCCAAACATATCACGACGATCTACTCGACGAGTAGAATAAGATGGTCTATTTATATTTGTAATTTGACCATCGGACCAAGTCCGAATATTTGGTCGAAGTTGACACGAAAGTCACTTTTCCATGTTTTTGGTTTTAACACTTAACCAAATTTTCAATCTTCTAAACCAATTTTCAACACAGTGTAAAGGATAGTTGGGTAGTTGGTTTTTGGTGACGGCGGACAAAGTTGGTGGTGTTGTGTTGGCATCTGGACTTCTACAGTAGAGAGAGAAGGAGAGAATTTAAATACTTTTTTTCTTTTTTTTCATTTTAACTGCACATCTTTCAAAAAATTACTAGAAAAATTTATCCAAAACCTTACGTATGTATACTATTAAAAATAAGGAAGATTAGTTTTAATTTCACAAATGACGTGATAATGAATATTTTTTAAATTAATTAATATATGAATAATTTATGTTTCTCTCCCTAACCTAGGGATGGCAAAATGAATCATCGGATCGGGCTTTTAAATGGATCATCAGCTCGGGCTCGACCCGAAAAAAGCCCGAGCCCGGGCCGACTCTTGTCACGGGCCATTTTTGGCCAGTACAAGCCGAGCCCATTAATAATTAAAAAAACCGAAAACAGCAGTAAAAACCTAAAATGTATGTAGCAGGCAACTTGACAAGCTGCGTTGTCTCTAGTCAAGAGTACAATAACGTTTGTAAAAATTTTCAAAATTTGAATTTGAAATTCAAATATAGTTAAAACAAATATATATTTTTGGCTATAAATACACAATTTTTTTTTACAATTTTATATCAATTTACTTCAATCTATCTCCAATTTCTTTACTCAATAGAACACTATTCAGTATTCTAGTCTCCAATTTCTTTACTCCATTTTTTTACTCTAATCTTCAATTTAGACATTTAGTTGAGTTCTAGTTTCAATTTCAATCTCTAATTTCTTTACTCAGTCTTATTCAATTGATTTTACTCTAATATTCAATATCTTTACTACAATAGCTAAAAATGAATTTTACTAGTGATGAGATTAATCGGTTTAAGGCTAGTTCGAGTACTCCATCCGGCTACGATGTATCTTAAAATATTTCAATTGATTTGAAAGATATCGAAGAGGAGGAAGTACTCGAGATTAAAAGGTCGAAAAAAGAATCTGCAGATTGTTGGCAACATATGACACTAAAAAAGTTGGGGTTCAAAATGAAGTTGGTATTTAGAAAGCATGTTGCAATTATTGTGGTAAAGAATTCAGTTGGAAGCCTGGTTCAAGCACAATGCATTTAAACATGCACATATTAAAAAGTTGCAAAGCAAAACCAACCCGAAACAGACCAAACTAGTGTTTACCGGTTCTGTTCTACTCTTTCCACTTTTGTATATTCACATGAAAGATTTCGTGAAGGAATGACTGCATACGTGGCTGCAATAGAGATGCCGCTTACGATAATCGAGTCAATACACTTTACTTGTCTTGTGCAGAATTATTTCCAACCCAAGTATACTCCTTATTATATAAATATTCTTCGTCGGATAGTATAAAATTATATAATAAAAGAAAAAAAAATTGCTATTGAAAGTCTAAAAACTTTTAATAGTATTATATCATTTACCTCTAATTTATGGACCGGTGTTAAGAAAAAAAAAAGTTATATTGCCGCTACAACTCATTACATTGGTCACCTATGAATTATGCATAAAAAGATTATTGCATTCAAATGTGTAAAATTTCCTCATGATGTCACTAACATATACATGATTTTAAAAGATAATATGATATGCAAAAAATGGTTCGAAGTTTTACTTTTGATAATGCTACTATGAACAAGTTGTTATCAAAAAATTTATTAATGATTTGAACCTTACATTTGGAAGTTTATTTTTTCATCAACGTTGTGTATACCATATTATCAATTTGATTGTAAAAGATGGATTAGAACATATAAAATTACCTTTACATAAAATTAGGCAAGCAATCAATTTTATTACTATATCACCAACAAGAAAGCAAGTATTTAACAGTTTGTATGCAAAGTATGACTTACAAAAGAAATTATTTGTCACTAATGTAACACATAGATGGAACTCTATATATCTTATGTTACACTCGTGTGAAAATTATGATAAAGTTATTTCAATGTATTATAATGGAAGGCATACATATGGACATGAGCATAATTTGGAAGATTGGGAATGGTGTATTGCATTTCACGTGAAGAAATTCTTTAAACTTTTTTTCGAAACCACAAAGGAATGTAACGTGTTTCTTATCCTACATATTCACTTGTTTTACAACATTTTTCTACATTTCACAAACATAGGAATTTGCTAGTTTTTTTTTTATGTAGTTTATTCTATGGAGTTAAAATTTCGTAAATATTGGGAAGAGTTACCCTATTTATTTTTATTAGCTAAGGTGATAGACTATCGACTTAATTTAACTGGCATAAAAGATACTATAAAGGGGTTTTCAAATTTCATGATTGTAAAATTATCAAATGTGCATATAGAATTTATATTATGTGAAATGTATAACTATTACGCTGAAAAAGGGGGTCAATGTAATTCTACTTCCCAAAGTTCTTTTTCAAGAAATATTTCAACAAATGTATATAATTTAATGAATTATTTAGAGACCAATACAAGTGTTTCCTTATTTAGTTCTAGTTCATGAATATCTAGAGCAATAGATGTCAGTGGTACAAATCTTGAAATTTCCTCAGAGTTAGCTATGTATATGTACATGGACGTTCGTAGTATGTTATAACCACAAGAATTACATAAATTTAGTATTTTATCATGGTGGAGGTGTAATGAAAGACAATATCCAATTGTATCAAAAATTACTCGCAATCTACTAACACCTCCGGTGTCTACAGTAGTATCGAACGCTGCATTTAGTTTAGGTGGTCGAGTTTTATGTCACGAACGATTAAAACTAAAAGAAGATATATTGGAGGCTTTAATATGTTTGAAAGATCGAAAATGTGCGGAATTACGTTTTCAAGAACAAGTTGACAGTATAATGGTCGAAGAGTTGAGACAGATTTAAGAATAAAATATTGTAAGTTTTTGAATTGATTAGTTTCAAAAAATACGTAATTTTTTTAAAAAAATTAGTTTCAAGAAAAATTGTACACAGAATATTTTATTTATATACAATTTTAGCCCTGCCTACAATGATTGTAGTCGATCCCAATCTCGTATAGAGGAGGAGAGTTTTAACTTTATTTAATTTATAGTGCATATAAATTGTACAAATTTTAAATTCTTTAAAAAAAATTTAGATTCAACTTGCTAAGGCTCGAGCCGAAAGCTCGAGTCAAGTTGGAATTTTTTGATCGAGCTTTTGCTAGGCTCGAACCAAAAAAAGCTTGAACCTTTTTTGCTCAAATTGAGCCCAAGCTTCGAATTTCGGCTCGTGACTCGGCTCGGCTCAAATCGGCTCGTTGACATGGCTACCATAACTATTTGTCTCAGTACTTTCTCTCTCCAAAATAAATATTTCTCTCACTACTTCCTCTATTTTCTCTCTAACAATTTCACCGTCTCTTTAGAACAGGAAGCAATATTTTAAATTCAATCCCTCCAACAATAGATCTGACCCAAAAGTCTCGACGATGACATAGATCTGAGGTGGATTTGAGGTAGAGTTTATTAGAGAGGTGGTGGTATCGACGGCGGTAGAGTTTTACATGTAACAAATCAGTTGGTAGCATGGAGGGGAAGGTGGAGGTGGTCGTAGTATATTTCATAAAATCTGAGCATGATTGTGTGTTTTATGTTGCATGTGAACATGTTCTTTTAAGAGTGACTATTTGTGATTAGATTTGTTATGATGTTATTATTTGTGACATGCCTGTGATATTTATGATCAAATTTGTCTTCATTGTGACTGTATATGACAATATGAGTCTTTAATTGTGTCTGTATTTGACGAAAGCATTGTTAATTTGATCACATACAATCACAGCTAAGATAGATATGATCACAAAAAATCACAATAAAGACAGATTTGGTCACAAATGGTCACAGTTAATACAAACTTGATCGGTCATAGTTAACATTCAATGAAGATAGCAAGGTGTATTTCAGTACCCACTAATTCCTGTATAAAAATAGGAATCAGTTTACTGTCTAGTCGCCCATCGTCGTAGAAAACAACGGAGTCTTTAATCCTTTCAACTCCACGACATTGACGTCGTGAAGTTCAGCAACTTCAAACTTAAATCCAGCATTTTCTCCTCGATATACATCAATTTCCGCATCATCGTCTCTTACCCTAAATACAGATTTCAATTTTGAAGAATAGGGTAGCTGGGTTGCCGTGAGGTAGATAAATAGTGAATGGATTTGCGGGAGGGGTGGATATATACACACACATTAGGAATGATCTAAAGAGCACATATGCTCATCTTATGTTAAGTACCAATGACATATTATATTAATTTATTGGTGGATAATGTTTTGGTGGGTCTCAACATATATATAAAGATTTACCACCTGATTTTTGAAATTATTTTATAAGATTGTTAGTTATGTAATGTGATTCTTAGACCAGTAATTATGTATTTTTTTTTCAAATTATTACTCCAAATACATTTTTTCTGAAATCTCGTTAAAATGGTGCCCAAACAAGGGCACGGTCACATATTTTTCAATGAGTGGGGGTGGTTGGTGGAGGATGCGATAGGGTGTGTGTACATGATTTTTGAAAGAAAATTTTTGTAATGATTATTCAAATTAAAAATGGCGTTTGAGGTATGCGTAGCCCACTACTAAGAATTTTAGCCCAATTGGGAAAACTTTTATATGAAAATCAGCTCTTGAACTAAAATTCTAAAGTGGATCTAATTATTACTGGACAACATAGGACAAGAACACAAAATTTAATAAGATATTAACTTGCTTCTTCCTGGACCTGCAAAGAACTAAGTAGAGTTTTGAAATAATAGACTTCAGAATCTAAATCTCAAATAAATCCCTCCTGACAGTCTCATCTACTAATTTCATAACCAGCTAGTCGAAACCAACAGCAAAGGCACTAGTGACATGGTAGCTCGAACCTAGATGAACACGAACACAATGATTAGGTGAATTTTGAACGTCTAACAAAGTGAAAAGTTCAATCTTAACTCTAGCAGGAGCCTGAGACTCAAGATTGAGAAAACATAGCCTTAAACTTCGGGAAGCCACATCCTCTGTGAGACTCAAAGTCAGTTCTTGACACATAATAACAATATTTTAATTTCTTCTTTTTTTTCCCTTATTGTCCAGTTCAACCGAACATGACAATATAGTTATTCGAGCAAAGAAAAATACAACTGTAGAAAAATATACTTCGCACAAGTAAAAGAAGAAAAATATTTGAATTTATTCGTGTGTAGTATTATCAAGGTGCAAATGCACAAAAAGAATAATGAACCCTACCCACGGGAAGCAGCAGTCTTTGACATTAATGAGACGCCTATTGGCCTCAAAAATCAATCAGCTGTTAAGACAACTAATGTCAACCAACAAAACTAACCTAATAACCTACTATCTGCTGCAGCACGGAGAAAGGTTCTCCTGCCACTGAGGCAAAAACAACCCAGCCTGAGAATCAATGAGTTATCACCGTGCAAATTGCCCACATTTCGAGCCCTGCACAAAGAATGGCTTCTTTAATCTAAAATGTTGGTTAGTTTTCATCATTTGCTGCTCCCGGGAAAGAAATTTCTAGCTTTTCCCTGTTGTTAGATCCCCCAATTAATGAATAAGATGTCAGCAATGTCAGGTTGAAGAAGACGCTCCAGAGGCAGGCTGCCCTTCGCCTAAATTCAGTTCAATCTGCCATCTAAAAATGATGGACCTCTGACTTTGAGTCGCTTCGCTGCAAGCTCTATTGAGGGAGGTTCCCTCATGTTTTTGCTTAACTCGTGCTGGAATCTATCATTTCTTTGCACTTCTCCATGTTTACTTGTTGCTTCCTCATTTGCCGTTTTCTTAAACTTAATGGAGATGGGAATGCCACTTCCTCTGGCTAACTTGTCCCTCGAAGCACCATGTGAAGCTTCTTTTAATTGAGTTGAATTACGACTCAAGTCACGGCTCAGATCTTCAGCTGTTGAACAGGCAGCTGATGTTAACTGCCCATACTGTCCAAGTTGGTGTTTCTTTAGCCTCTTAAAACCCTGAGACAATAAAGCAAACAGATTAGCATAGCTAAATCCAAATGGATTGAACAGTTCACTCGAAAATAATCACTGGAAGGATAAATGAAATTTTGTACTAGATGTGATAAAGAAGATCAGCTGTAAAGAAGTATAATAGCAAAATTCGGGAGCATAACCCAAGATTTTATGATTTTAAATTTATGTCATGTGTCCTTCATGCTAACAGTAAAATCCACAAATTATTTGCTTGCCAACAGACCGAATGCCTTTTAGTTAGTTCATCAGCTGTATGAGGAAATAGTTCAATGCATTTACCAAACCAAAGGTATCATCAGATCACGGCAGAAAAAATTCAGTATGGTAATAAAAAGTTCTGTACACCAGTAGTAGCCCTCAGTTTTAATGCTTACCGTAGGTCCCTCATTTATTACTGCTTAGTCAATTTTAACCTTGTGGCTAATGAGATAAGAGTTGTTTTTCTTTCCCAACTGTAATTCTCTCCAGTCTCCAGTAACTTCAGGAGTTCTAGTGAGATACAGAGTGTGTTTGGTAGGGATTAAAATCATATTAAAATTGAAAAACTAGCCGTTATTGTTGACTTTTATTAGACGCGTGGGATCCAATAACGACTATATTTTCAATTTTAATTGGATTAAAATCTATACCAAACATACTCACAATATGTGGTGGACAGATAACGCCATGAGCAAAAGATTGATGGTCAAAAGGAACAGAATTTGAAGAAAAATTAAAGCTATACATGGACCATAAATGTTGGTTCAGAACTCTAAATTTTTTATCACAAAATAAAAACACAATAAAATGATTAAACTTGAGATGGGATTTAAAAGGAAAGAAAAAACACATCAAATTTGCCTTTAACGATCAATATGGATACAAGCTTCAAGAGTTTGTGGTTACAATTCAAGTTAAACAGAAATAATGGAATCTAAAAGATAATGCAGGTAAAGAATTTCAGAAAGTGTTTCCTTATTTTGGGCATCAGCTTACCTTTTTCAATCAGCATGGATACAGCTTCAAGAACTCATATTTACATTCAAGCTAAACAGAAACAGCGGAATCTAAAAGATAATGCAGGCAAAGAACTTCAGCTAGTGTTTTCTTACTTGGGCACATTAGATTTCAATAATGGAAATAACAAAATGTGCTTTTTGTAGTACGTTTCTTTCCTTTTCATTTGATCTCATATTTGAAGAGGGGGGCAGCTTTTACAAGTTGTACATAAGCAAACAAGTAAATAGAATTTGTCACTCATTTTTGAGGTCATAATTCTGTTATGAGAAATTGAAAAGTAACCTTTACAAGCAAATATATATTTAGTATGCTGTACCTGATGTTCAGAATTAACAGAGACAGGGTTCTGTGCATTTCTCTGTGCTGCTTTGGTGGAAGAACGCCGCTTAACCCTGAATATTTCAAAATCAGACTCGTCACTTTCTTCATTACTAGTTCCGAAATCTGTCTTCTGAATACCTTTCTTCTGGGAACTAGCATATTCACTAGCAGAGGATTGGGAAACTTCACGAACACGTGTAAAGCAATCTCTAGAAGACATTGTCAATGCAAGATTTCCAGAGTTAATATTCCCTTGAACCTGCAGGATAACATAGAAATCATGAATTGACTAGGATAATGTACTAATAATCATTTTTATCCTGTCTGAAGCAGAGGTATTTATATAAAGTCATAACAATTGAGAAAGCATCATGGAAATGAAAATAAATCTTACACTGCCAGGTACGTAAAAACTTTGACTTGACTCTGCAACGACGCCAAGGTTTGATGAAGATAAAGAACCCAAAATTGAAGCATCTGAAGTTTCAGTCTTTATATTCCCTGTGCCAGTGAACAAGGTAGACCGACAGGGAAAACTGTATGTCTGCTGCTGCTGTATTTGGTTCTCAGATTGGGGAATTTCCTCATTAAACTCCAAATTAATATCACAGTAAGGAAGATAACCATCATTTTCAGCTCTCGAGAACATTTTTGCTAGCTGAACTGAGTCCTCACAGTTTCTATCTTGTTGAATCTCATATCGAATATCATCCTCCTGCTCAAACCGCCTAGCTGCTGCTTCCAAATCTAAGATATCTTCCCTCACACACAGTGTTGGATTGCTTCCACAGGGTAAATCTAGAGACTTTATATCTAATATGAATATCCGGAGACCAAGATCAGCAAGATGGTAAATATACAAGGAGAAGATATCAATAAAAACATCCAGATAGTAGAACTGGGAATGGAATTACCATGGCGAAGGCACACCGGATGTAAGTAGCAATTGCAATTCACATATGCTACATAACAATCCCGTTTGCACATGCTGCAAAGAATTGTTCCATGGGAAATAAAAGAAACATATGTACAAGCTTTCCATTTCATTAGACTCCAACGAGCACGATGCTGAAAACGAATCAAATTTACAAATGAAAATTTAATACTATTCTGGGAAATTAAATCTGCAGAAGAATAATCTGAGTCTTCAAGTTCCAGATTTGTATAAATCTGCATTGCTTCTTTGCAAAGAAGCTCCTCTTGAGGAAGGAGAGGCATCCTATTAAGTAGAGCATAGCGGCGACTAGCAATGGATCCCAAGGGAAACCAATCACCAGTTGCAAAGTTGACAGCTTCCCCACAATTAAAACCTGCGAGATACAACAGAGCAACAACTTTATAAAAGACTTGAGGACGAAAGGGAAGCATGTTGAAGGCACAAAAACTTGGTTAAAAAATAACGGAACGTATGGAAATTATATCTCATACCATGACTAAATCCAGCATGATATGCTCTAGGGAAAGTTATTACAAATTCCCCGGGCTTCTGTACAGCTTTGAAAACTGGAACATTGTGATCCAACAAAATTTTAGGAGGAAACAGTGTTGTTTTCCCCAAAAGCACATCAAAAGCACCATCTTCTTCATTTGCAGATAAGATATCATGAGTGTACACATGCTCCCTTACAACCCTTTCAAAATCCAAAGCTGCATGGCCAGGAATGCCATACCATGTTTTTGCTGCCCCACAGTGATGATAATTGATGCTGCACATGGATGTGAATAGCAAGTACATCAATCACTACACTGAAAGGCTAAAACGTGTATATTCAAGCACATAATGGCACATACCTATACAGGTAATGATCTTCCACATGCCAAGCAAACATGCTAAACAGCATTCCTATGTAAAGCATAGGTTCAGTAACTCCCTGAGGCAAACCAAATATCTGTTCAGCACTAGGGAAACATGAAATTAGAAAGTTCCAAAGGATATAAGAATCAGCTCATTACCGGGATTGCTGTATCTAGAAGACGCAAAATAGATTTAGGTAGCCGAGAAAGTTTCTGAAACCAATAAAAAAATATATGTAAGACATAATTTGTTTTCCCCATTCTTTTTCATTTTTGAGTTGGGGCAGCTGATATCACATAGGTCATCCTGACTCATCCATATAAAACTAGAGAAGTGCACAATAAATTAAATACACACAGTGACACAAATTTAGTCCCTTAAGACAGGAGTGAAGATTAAAATGAGAAAATAAGATAAGAAGCTGTAAAAGGCAAAGAGAAAAATGTGGAGAGACAGATAACTGATGGGAGAAACTTAAGGAATCACAGCCAAATGCACTTGAGAAGGAACTCTCGAGACTTGAAAATCTTAGGACACATTCCAAAATTATTTATAGAAGCAGAATAGGGGAGAAAATAAACACTGGATTAACCTCCAAAATTAATGATATCAGACAAAACACAACTGGGTTAGAAAAAGAGTAGACAGCAACAAGTGGTCCTATGAGCGGTAAAATCAGGAGAACAATCAAAAACGGACATCCACTGACAGGAGAAATGTACTCATTGTGTTTGCTAAGAAGTATCCTTGTCTAAAAATTTGACCAAGAAGTTCCACTGAAAACAACAAAAAGAGGAAAAAAAAATAGTTCTGAGATAAACACCTTCAGATTCCATTTGCTTTTTCCAAGTGGATCGTTTGGAGAAGATGAAAATGCGCTACCATCAACATCACATGCATATTCAACACTTTCTGTCTTTCCACAAGCTATTTCTTGCCAAAATTCTTTCTCCAAGTAAGTCGAAGGAAGGCCTCCAGCACTATGATATCTTCGAGCAAATTCCTTATTCGCCATTTTCTCGAAATCCCGTAATGTATAGTTTCTGAAAAAAGAAAACAATCAAGCTCAAAACCAGAATTGAAAATTTTGTTTGCAGCATTAAGCAATAGAAGAAAAAACTGACCTTCCACTCATGAAAAAGGTGACCTTGTCCTCAGTATCCCATTCAGCCAAACGAAGAGGTTGTACCCGAGTTGTAAATTTGAAACCAGCTTTTTCTTTCGTGAGAACCACACCAGCAGGAACAGATGCAAGTACAGGAGAAACAATCTTACAAATACCTAAATATTTAAATCAGAATTTCGGTTAAGAGTGTCTTCAGTATAAGTAAACCACAAACTCCCAAAGTGAAAGGTCAAAAGGTAAACAAATAACAAGCAAAGTGACAAGGACGATGAATAGACATAGAGGAACATTAATGCATGTTACCAATGCTGCTATACCAGAATAGTAGAAAGGTCAAATGGGAGACTAAATTATACAAATATACTGTGGATAAATTTATAAACAGGAAAAAATAATGCCATAATGCACTTAAAAAATATAAGTACAATGCGACTGCCATCAAACTAACATCAGATCAGTGAACGCTATCTGTTGATGAGTAAAATATTCCATCCAGGGTTACTCTATTCAACCCATAACATAATAGAAGGGAACATTTACCATATTCTGATGCTTCTGAAGCTATCTTTTGCAGATAAACTAAAGGATCTTCAAACTCCTCTTTAGTCGGGTAGTATATTGGACACTCCGAAATTTTGTCAGTCCATTCAAGATCAGAAGTGTCAAACTTCGCAACTTTGCGCTTTGAAAAAACATCTTTATCACTTGAAGCAGCCCCAGACATTGAATAAATATCTACATTTGCATGTAACCTCGCACCACATGGTGCGGAAGTTCTTAAAGAATCTCCCCCGCTTCTACTCATCATGTTTCTGGCACAGATGGAATCATATAAAGTATCTGCTTTCATCCGCTTTAGCATTTTACAATTCAAAAATTCCAATTTATCTTCCCTCGATGAACAAGTCCTTCCTTCCACCTGCCAAAATAGTAGAACGTATGGAATTTGGAGGTGAAGATCAAATATAATATATTCAAAAGCGTCAACTCAGTCCTTTCTAACTCTTCTCAAGGCTAGACAAATGGCTAAGAGACTAATAAAAATATACATGAATCTGTATCTAGATTGCCAGAAATTAAACTCCTTGCATAAACTGTCATGTGAAAAACAGCCAACAGGCAACAAAATAGAGATACTTTCAAAATACATTCTTTCAAAACTCATTTTCAACCACACATTCTTCAATAAAATAATATTTTTCATCACATCAATAACTTTTCCTCACTTTTTAACCACATATTTCCTATCATATCACTATTTAGAATACATTCTTTCCTCAATAATATCCATCAAACACACCATAAATTTAGGGAACTTTATCACTCAAAAGAAGCAGAAATAAAAAAAATATTAAAAATAGGAAAGATTAGACTCCTCCGTTGATTTCTAGAGACTGGAAATATCATCCTCTCATTAAACGCGACAGTAGACAATGACGAATTGCACCGAATTCCAAGCATGGGACTCAGATTCTTAAACAACTTGCTATATAGCAGACACTAAAACACTAATCTCTACAATATGATCAAAACGATTATTTACACAGACAAGAATATGTCTTCCATGTTATAAAAAAAACATTGTAGGACGAAGAAAAATGCATAACCATTTCACTCCTTTCTTAAGATACACAATAATGTAGGTAAAACTCAAAATATGATCGTAATTTCAGAATAGCCAATTTGCCATGGGTGACCAAAAATATAACTGAAATTCTGTAAGCCATGGCATATATATATTAAATAAACCAAATCATGAAGGATTATTCTACTTTGCCATAATGGGTGCCATAATTTTTGACCGAATCGCCACATGGCGGCCCGTATTGGGGGGAGCCCAGTCAAAAATTTGGTAACCCATTATGTTACCATAGCAAAGTCCAATCATGAAATCCTAAAAGTTTTCCTAAATTAACCCAACGCTCGAAGAAAATATCTAAAAGTTGGTTCAGAAAGTAGACATCCAGTTCTAAAATTTTATGAAACAATATATATAAGCGTTCACTTAAATTACAAATAAAAATTGTAGGTTTATTCAAAGAGTAGGGGTAGCGAAAAAAATTGCCATTCCGAGAGGAAAAACGAAAAATAAAAATCCAGGCACCAAAATAACATTTGTTTATAGCCAATTTTTCCAATCTACAGAAGCAAAAATGCAGGTATATATTAATATACACGATAAACATAAACTTTTTGGTGTTTCTCACATACGAATAAAAACGCCAAATAGATATCTGCTTTGACAAAACAAGATACCCATCAATTTCAACCAAAACCAAAGACCGTTCAAGATCCAAACGATGAAAATCAACAATTTACCTATCGGAAATTACATTAGATGAAAAACCAGATTTATCATATAAACGTATAATGATTACTACAATATACGCGTACCATCTCATACCGAAACTCTTCGCTGGTAACCTCCGTCTTCTATTAACTTCTTTCCTGCAAAAAAACGCACAATAAAAAGCCTTAAATCAATAAAAACGCCGCAGCCCACGATCCAGGGCTCCAAAAGCCACGAAGATTGTCTTAGGCTTTCCACATTCTCACTGCAACTCCTCAGACCGAGTCAAACTCAGAGATCGGACGATTCCACCAGCCTAATCATAAACTAATAAGACAAAGTGCACTTTTCCCTTCAAGAAGCCGTTCAATTCTTCTGAAACACTGTTCTCCGGCGGAATAGTAGTTTCCCGGCGATTTTCCGGCGGGATGTAGAGATGGAGTTCTGTACTTCTGTATGTATAGAGAGAGAATTTTTAGAGAGAGAGAAGAGAGAGAAAAAGGAACAGTGAACGAAATCCAAACAGGTTTGGCTTTGGTAAACCGAACCCAAAAAAAAAGGAGTGGATAGTTTATAGTTTTTATATATATATATATTATTCATTCACACCCTCAACACTCTAAAATTCATTAAATTGTAATTACTTTTTTTTTTTTTTTTGAGAAAATTAATTTTGAAAAGTAGGTCGAATCGAAAGATAATGCAAATTTCGACGATCTTTTTGGAGGCACAATAACAATAAATGGAATGATAAAAAAAAATGTCGAGTGAAGTCATTCACCAGAGTTGATTAAGATGTCGATAATTAACAAATCATTTCGAGCATCTATTTGGTGGCTCGAATAGCGAGACAGAATTTAAGAAATAAAAATAAATTCTAAAAATCGACAATTCTTTCAAGGATAAGAATCGACAATTGACTAACAAGAGACTGATAAAAAAAAGAGAGAAAGATGTGCGAAATCTTTTGACATAATTAATTAAGGCGTCGGTAATCATATAATGTCGTTCGGGCATATGGGAACTCGAATGATGAGATTGAATTTTAAAAAAGTAGTGTGAATTAGGAAATAAATAATAACTAATAATTGAATTTCAATGGTAAAAGCAAGGAATGAAGTGTGAACTTGGTAGGAAAGTGTGGTGGTTGGTTCAACTAAACGTCTGCGGACTTTTAAACGCCGCCGTTTGATTAGTTCTCTGAACTTCTATTTTTACCCCTGAAAGAATCCAAATGGCTTTTTCCCTATGATTGTGAGAGAATATAATAGGCTGTGGAAAATCAGAATGACGGTGTTACCGAAGGATTAGGGGTATAATCACGTGGGTTAATGACCACAAGACATCTGTGTGCACCCGCGTTGATTCTTAACCATGGACGGTCATAAAGCGAGCCACAGTATGATTAGAATAGATCAAAGAAAAGACGTGCATCAAAGTTTATGCAATTCGACACGTATAAACGAAGTTTGACTTAACTTTACGCGACATAACAGAGCAGTCCTGATTGAGCCACGAATTTCCGTTGATCTGTTATGGGTAGTTTTTACTTTTTGTAATAAATAACATTGGGCAAAATATGGTTATTATACTTACACCATAATTTTTATTATATTTTAATTATTGTTAAAAATTATGAAAGGTTCCTATCTTTACACATTACCGTATTTATATTTTAACTTTTTTCATCGCATTTTTATTCTCAAATTAACGTAAATTATTCCTGATTATGGCTTACCTTCCGAAGTTTCTTTAAGATGGAATAAAAAGACTCATTTTCATCTTGTATTTTTAAATAAGTAAAATAAATAATATTTCAAAAATGCGATTAAATATTTGATTCTCATTTTATACCACGTTAACAATATTTTAAAGCAAAGATTATGATTAAGAACGAGATCTTCCAATTAATGAAACCTTAAAAATGAGAATGCGATGAAAGAAAAAGTGAAAAACATAAGTGTGATACTAAATATGGTGTATTTATTAAAAATGTGGTGTGAATATAACAATCCATAAACAAAGTTCTAAAAAAATTGCACATAGGGCAAAACGTCTCTTTTCGTGATTTTCACACTTTTTTTTTATTGCCTTTATTGTTTTGCCCTTTATTTTATTTTATTTTATTATTATTATTATTTTTTTGGAGCCTAGGCATGCTTTTTGTCTTTTTCCTTTTTTTCTTTTTTTTTTTCAATATAGTATTTTATAATTTAATGGGTTAAATATGTATTATTTTAATTTTTAAATGATTTTTCGTTTGATTAAAATATAAGTATAATATTAAAGTAAGAAAACATTTTTTTACTCGTAGACTCGTCTATCCTAAAACCTAACATCTATGTTTCATCGAGTTTTACATTTTTTAGAACATTGGTTGTAAGGTGACATGGAGGAGTTAACGACACATGGCATTATTTGCATAAGGGTTCCAAACAGGAAGTAGCGGTGGTTTACTTTGGGACTTTCACGAGATAGATCTCTTCACATTCTCATATAATTATTGGGTTTGAGTGTATGAGGGAGTCGGGGGTAAGGCAAACTTTCCTTACTACATATTACTTATTTTCTTCTTCTTCTTTTTCATTTTTTGCTTTTATTGTGCATTTTTATTGTATGTTTTAAATTATTATTTTTGAAGAAATCATATTGATGTTCTTAACATATATTTATTGGCCTTTAAATGACGAGTTCTTATTCGTATTTAACTTAAATATATTAATTAATCGTAATGAGGTACGTTTTGGTTCTCTCGTGTAATTTCTATTTATGTAGTTATTAAATTATGAAATAAAATTTGAGTGTCATCGAATTGTATTGATATGAATAAATAGCAATAAATATTCAACTATCATTCAACTCAATAAATAGCAATAAAGATGTCTACAATAAAAATCAGAGAGCTCCTAAGCCTTATTTTTTAGGCAAGTAGCAAATTAATTCCTCAATTTCAGTTGAGAGAATATTTTTTGAGAACATAGATAGTTTGACTGACTATCGCGACGACATTATATTCGCATCACAATTGCCGGTCGATATAAAAAGTCTGAACATTGATAAGATTTTTTGAGAAATGACTAAAATTAGGTTTAGAAAGTTTCACTATACACCTTTTGACAACCATGAAGTCTTGGAATGGTGATTTTTTGAAAAATATTTGATTAAATGTGGAAAACAAAATTAGATTTACGTGTAAAATATTTTATTGTGAAAATGATTTTTAAAAAAATGATTGTGTTTAATTGTTGTCAAACAAGGGTTAAAATTGGTAAAGAAAGATCTATAATTATTCTAAGATAAGTTAACAATTGTCTTGGGACGGCTATATTATCATCACAATTTTTATTTTGCACACTACATTTTAATTGCTGTTAAATTTCTTAATATTTGATCATCGTAGCAATTATTTAACTAACTTTTTTCAGTCGAATTCTTATATTCAACTATCCATTAATTAGTATGTCTCGTCATTGATGATGATTTATATCAATATTTTATTTTCATGCTTTTAATGAGGGAAAATATTTTTTTTTTTTGCACTTTTTAATTATTTATTTTTAAAAATATGATGGAAAATAAGTTATTTTATTCAATTTCAACTGGCTTTTGACATAAAACTATTCTCAAATGCAAAATATGTTAACTAATGAAAATGTTGAAAATAAGAATGTCACAAAAAATCGTTAGGGACATAAGTGTTATAATAAGCAAAACTTTAGAACTTTAAATGCAATTAAAATGTGATGCAAGAAATAAAAATCGTTGTGTGAATATGGTTACTTATTGTCTTATAATACATTTTTTACGATAAAAAAAATATATAACTTTCAGTAAATTATCTCCTAAAAAAATCAACTATCGATTATAGATTATAGATATTAGTAGTATTAAATAGCCTTATTTCTTTTTTTTATTTTTTTTTAATTTGATTATAGATAAGTAGTTAAAGTAGAGATGTGGGTTCCAATAGAAAAAATTTCGACGGCTATTGGTTTCTGATGGATAGGGTAAGGTGGGACTTTTGTTCTTTTGTACCTTTTTGTTTGTTGGCCTAATCATGAGTTTTCAACCGCCAGCTAAAACGAGGAGCCATTGGAGTAGACGAGAAGTTGAATATTCAGCTACTTATTTATTCCATTGGTAAAAAATTTAATTTATATCATGGACTTTTTTAAAAATAATAAAAAATAAAATCTTTTTTGCTATATTTTAAATTCATCTTAAAACATACATTCTTTTAATAAAATAATTTTACACATAAATTCATTATTTTTTTCCCACTTTTTCTCACACACACTAGTTCACAATTTTCTAATTTTTTTTTTTACAATTGCAAACAATCTCAAATATTTCATATTATAAATATCAAAGTCATATTTTGTCATTATTGTGTGTTGAGCCTCTATTCATTCAAGAGAATACTTCGTTGAAGATCGATTATATAATCCATAACTCTCTTGAGTCAACCACAAAATCAAAATACCAAAAATACCAAAAGATCAAATACCAACAAAATCATTTTACCTTCTGAAAATTTAGAGAGGTGAGGGAAGTTCCAGTTTATGGAGAACGAGTTCATTCTTGGTGATCTATGAGGGAAAAAGAAGTCCAAAGGTTTTGAAGCGGCGCTGGAATGCACAACCGAGGAGTTCTTCGACGATTATAGGTTGGGTGTTAAAATCTACTGAGGTTTAGTTGTGTCGGAACCAATTCTGTAAGCCAAAAAATTTCTATTGAATCTTTTACTAGCAAGAAGTGTCCGAAGGTTTTTTTTTTTTTCTCTCTTGAAGAGTTCTTTAAGAATTTTCCCTTCGTAAACAAATCTAGGTGATGATTTACTTTGCTGCTTTGATCTATATGCTTGATGAATTATTAGGGTTAATTTGATTAAACTTCATCTAGATATAATAATTTGTCATTGTTGCATTTTATTATTCATTAAATTTTAATTTTCATATTATACATATTGACTTACCTCTAGGTTTTGTTGGCTCGGACCTCATTTATTTCACAATGACCCAAAATATGCATGTTAAAGTGAAGTTTGTTATGCAATCTCACAAGTGTACAAATTGAAAAAAATTATGAAAATCTTTAATTATGGTCATAAATATTCGAAAAAAATATAGGAAGATAGAAAGAATGGGTAGGAAGACGAATTGATTGACTTTGTGTCATAGACTTCAAGTTCTCTCAGTTCGTCTTCTTCTTCTTATCTTCCTCCTTCTCCTTGAATACGATTTCAAGGTCTCTTATAAAGTTTTTTAAGGTTATCTAAAACTCTCTTTTTGTGCTTTAAGAATACGTGATTATCTATATCTTACCGTTTTAAAACCTCATTTATTAGGGGCGAATGAAAAAATTGCCAACATCATATGTAGTTTAAGTTTCAATAGTTAAAAAAATTTTGAATTCAAATTAATAGTTTTACTTGAGATATATTATTTGTTATTTGAATTTATACTTCAACAAATTTGCTTGATAAATGAAAATAAATATTTATTTATGATAATATTTTTCTTTTCTAAAGATGAAATTGCAAGCTTAGATTTTATAGTTAAATATTAAATTACTTTATCGATTTAAGCTCGCACTAAAATAAATATATTAGTATAGTTACATTAATGTTAAGAATGTTTCAATTTAAAGTGTTATAGTGAAATCTCAAATCAAAATATTTTTTTTTTCAACTTATTTGAAAGATGTTATATTTATGTTGTCGTGATTTGAAAGCAAGTCAAACCACAAAAAAAATGGTGTGGTTTGAAAAATAAGAATGTTTAGTTTAATTTGAATTTTTTTCAAATCATTTAAAGTCATCCGATTTAAAAAAAAATAAATCAAAAACATCTAAACAGAACGATGTTCACTCCTAATATTTAGGCTCAAAAGAGCATCAATTGCCCTCGAACTAGGAAAACAATTAAAACAAAACCTTCACTCACTCGAGCAAGCACTTTTTGTGTCTGTGTTTTTTATGTCGTCGTGATCTACCTTTTCTTTTCACCTCATCAATATGTTTTCCAAGCTTGTGGGTATTCCTAACACAAGAAAACATATAAAAAAAAATCCTTCAACTCAAAGTGACTATCCACCATATAAATTAAGAGTGAAAATATAAATATACATCATACGATATTTTGTACGTAAACTCAATTTTTTTTCTATTTCTTATTCACGTATTCTTCAAAAATTTACTATTCAAAACTATTTTTTCAAAATAATGACCATGAAATGGGAGTTGATATATGTTGTCCAACAATTAATTATTGAGACAATAACAAATTAATCAACGAAAATAGAACAACAAATCTCGCAGCATTGATTCATTGGCGCTTAATTTTGGTATTTCTTGGCATGAAGTGCCAAACCATCCCTTTTCTACAATTGAAGTAACTGCCTCTACAAACAACCACTCGCATACGAATGCAGTGAACTACAATTGCTTTACTAATTCCCGTACAAGAGACGCGTCCTCCCCAGATGACAAAAGGCGATGGAGAGATTTCTAACCGCACTTTATTTTCTTTTCTTGAATGGACGAAATTGCCTTGACGACCACTGTATCTTAACGTAATGCGTTTCGCCTTTATAAGATGCCAATGTATGGAAGTGCATAGACCCTTCCGTGGACCCGTGCCTACTCGAACGAGAAGGAATCCAGTGCATGTGGTGCATTTTGTTCCTTCATTCTTATCCCTTAAATCTTTCTATTAATGGCTTGATTACTATGTTAGATTCTTTAAAACGTGTGTTGTAATCTATAAGGGTCCGTTTGATTGCAATTATGGAAAATTGGTGGAAAGAAAATATTTTACAGAAAATATTTTACTGAAAATTGTAATTTATTTTGTTTTATTGATATAATTTTCCACCTGTAAAATATTGAAAGTTTGTGTCCGTTTGACTTCATTTTTTATGGAAATTGTCCATAAAACTGATAATTTTTCTACCATTGAATCTAAACTTTATTTCAATTGCCAAAAAAATTGTCCATTAAATTTTTATTTTTTTTTACCATTGTTGATAGATTTTTTTTCAATTGTCCAAAAAAAAAAGATGGAAAATCATTTTCCCACCAAAATGGTGGAAAAATCAATTCATTGATTTTAAGGAAAAGTGGATGGGGGGAAAAAAATTTCTAAGGAAATTTTTTTCAATCAAACAATGCAAAAGATGGAAAATGAAAAATGTTTTCTCCTTATCAAACAAGGCCTAAGTGAAACTTTAATTTACTTGTTTCACGAGTTCATGGGTGCTTTTTCTGATGATCTAATTAGGAAAAAAAAATACAATTTATTTCGAGAGCTATATACATTCAGGGGGCGGAGGGAGGGGCAGTCGGGCAGGTCTGGATTAAGGCAAAATAAATTTTCTAATGGAAAAAACAGATTTTTTTTTTTCTAATGTATCAACTCGGTATAAATTTATTTTTTGTACCCCCGACTCTACTGTTGTATACATTTGAATCTCTATAACATTTATCTCGAATTATAGGATATTTAATGAAATCATGAAACTGTTTTTTTGTTTTATATTTTCAGTCATTTCTAATATTGAGGATAGGAATTTGTTTCCTAAATCCAAGGTACTCCTTGTTTAAGTTATATATATATTTATTTATTTATTTATTTTTATTTTTTATTTTTTTACAAGGATAGCCTCTCTCATTCCTTACCATGTCGAGGATTTTGGGAGGCAAGATGAAAATTAAAATATTTTCATTTTTTGCACTTGTTTTTTCATTTATTTATTTATAATGTTTTTTAAAATATGATTTAGAGGGTGTGTGGTAGATATTAAAATCAGATTAAAATTGAAAATATAGCCGTTATTGTTGACTTTTATTAGACGGGTGGGACCCAATAACGGTCATATTTTCAATTTTAATTGGATTTTAAGCCGTACCAAACAGGCTCTTAGATTAATTACATGAAAATAAAATTAAAAATAAGAATCGGACTGGATCATTTTTTACATCACGCCTTGATTCCCGAAATGACGAGGTCGGAGCATTTCACATTTCTTAATATGAGAATATATATTCTAATAACCTAATTTTTTTCTTTTCTTAATACAAGCTTCACTTATTTGGTCGATGAACATTCACATTTTTATTTTTAATACAAATAATTGATTGTAATAAAGTATGATCTAAAAATATTTATAAACAATTTAAATTTATAAATAAATAAGTGAATAATATTTTAGTCTAACGCAATCGAGATATAGACTAGATGGCTCATTCAATGGAAGAATAAAATTGAAGTCCACTTGATAGGATGGGATGACAACAATCGATTTGATGTTTTTTTTTTTTTTTTTAAAGTGTTAAATCATGTGTTAATACGTGTTTACAGACTACAGTTTACTCTATTTTTTAATCCGCCATTGAACGTGTTTGTACAGCCTTAACCCCTTTTTGAATCTCAAACCCGAAGTAGCCCACCACTTATGCCCCACTCGCTGTCACATACATTGATTCACGTCACATTCTGAGTGGCTGATTCTTGAAGGTATCTTTCATTTAACAATTCCAATCATGCAGCCTTGTCATAACACGCTTACCTGCTGCCTCTACTTCACCTCTATATCCATATTACTAATAAATTAATTTATTAAAATTGTTAAATAATTAATAATTTAATTTAATTTATTAAATTGAAGGACACTCCCACCAATCAATTGCACTTGATAAACAATTCGGATTCTAGTTGGTTGTCACATGGTAGGTACAATTCTTCGGATCAAACTATATGTATCTAATTTTCTACATAATAGATTACCGAATTAACAAGTGACGGCTCCCTATTGAGGGTGCCTGTTGGCCTAGGCGCACCCCCAATAGGAGGCATCACTTGTCGATTTGATAAAAAATTATGTAAAAAATTATGTGCAACAAGAATAATCATAATTCTTTTACACAAACTCGATTCTACATTTTCAAGAGTTAAACTAACTCCACCACAATTAATCTAGCCATGTTGTTGTCAACCTTTTCGAATATAAACAATTTTCCACTGCACCAGAAATTTATTCTTGTATAGTCTTAACTCTCAATTTTCTAAATTAAAATGTTAATTTAACTTAAACATAATTTTAAGGATTAAGGGTGTGTTTGAACCATATTATTTTGGAAAAATGTATTCTGAAATAGTAAATTGATGGAGAATGTATGATTAAAAAAGAAGGAAAAGTTATTAATGTGATGAAAAATATTATTTTATTGAAAAATGTGTGGTTGAAAATAAATTGAAGAATGAAAATGAAAATTTTAACGTGCATCACACATCAGTTAAATCTTTAAAACTAAAAGTAATTTATGTTTAAGATAGTCTTACGAGTGTAATGTAAAAACTGTCCACATGATCCACTGATTACAGGTGAGGTCTGGTGGGTAAATGTGTGCAAAATCCAATTTGCGGATATGGCAGCTGTCCTACGAATCTGAGCCGCGCACGCAAAAGGAAGCAGATGAGTAATCTTGTGTTTTCAAGTTGTCAATTCTGACTTTCTAAAGTAATTAATACCTTTTCATCAACTTTCGACTTCTGCCAATAGAAGAGGCTATATATATATATAAAATATAATCCCTAAGGCCTGTTTTTGCCCAATAATAATAATGAAAATTTTCAGTTCGAAAACAATAAAGCAATATTTATTTGGCCTTGTATATAATTTTGTTTCAAATCCAATACATTATAGTTACATGACATTGTAATGAGACGAGACAATTATCATCGAGAAGTCGGATCAAAATTCAGTTGATCGACAAATCTGATGTCAATTGTCCTTTTCTATCAAGGTAAAAAATAGAGTAAAAATGTGACTTCTAATTAACTTTTGTTGATACAGTTGACACAAAAGCCGAAAAAGAAGTCGATCGTGAGTCTATTTTATAGCATTGACGTCAAAAGTTGAAAAATAAGTCACTTGTGAGTCTCTTTTTAGCATTCAACACTTAAAATTATCTTAAAGTATATTGATGTTAAGGTAGGCGGCAAGAGCATGTAATAAAACAAAATGGCGATTTGCACTATGAATCTTGAAAACTTGAGAGCTAGCGTGGCAATCGTCCACCTTAATTTCAAAAAAACTTGAAGATTGAGAAGACAAATTTATACGTTTTCGTTATTGTCGCTCTTAATGTCTCTAACCTTTTGTAAATAAAAGTGATCGTTGACTCCACGTATTGAATATACTAAACCTACTAAAATTCTACCAAAATTATTCCTAACGTCGTACAAAACTAATCAATAAATTTAAGAGCACGTTCACAAGTGCTTTTAAGTGTTTATAATTTATGAATCATACGAAGACATGAATACTAAGAGACTGTTTGGTACGGCTTAAAATCCAATTAAAATTGAAAATATGGCCGTTATTGGGTCCCACCCGTCTAATAAAAGTCAACAACAACGACTATATTTTCAATTTTAATCCGATTTTAATCTCTACCACACACCCTCTAAGTATTATAAATTGTAAATTCTATACAATTCGTGAATAAAAAATATATTCGATCATCGTAGAGAAACCTGAACTTTACGAAACATGCACTAAATTTTACCATCATATCCCAGTCATCTCTAAGATTCGAGCTCACTATTCCACTTTTACACCTCATTTTTATAGGTTCTTCGAAAAATCCTGAATGTCAAAGAATTGTTGGCAAAATTCAATAATAGAATGTCTTTGAACGAGTCAAGAAAATCAAGAAATTTACTGTTATTACACGTACAAAGAATATTCAACAACAACCGAGTGGATTTCTTCGTCTTAAGATTCGTATTTGAATTTCTTTCTATTTCCAAATCGAATCCATCCAAAGCACTGGTCAATGGTCCAACCTTTGGGAGTCAATTTTTTTATTTCTCACGTCCTTTTCTATTCACGTCATAACACAAATTATTAGTCAAATGTTTCAACTTTTATAGAAAAATTAATTAATTTATATCTTTATTAAGGCCACAACCTTTTTTTGCGTATTGAATTTTTCTGTCCATATTTTCATTTCTCAAAAGATTTCTGATTGGTACACGCGAGAAATGAGCTAATATGAGGGTTACTTGTTCAAATCTCGCTTGTAGTTAAATTCTTATAAGCACGTCAATGTATTTATAAGTTCAATTGAGAGTTTAATACATATCTACCATGTTCGGGGTGGAAAAAAAAAATTGAAAAAACTGAATTATATCGAATTGGTCTGTTCAATTTTATTCCGATTTAAGTTTTAGAACTATTCTATTAGAATCGTACCGTACACATCCATAATAAGAAATAATGTCTATAAATTACCTCAAGATTTTTTAATGCGGTGCAAAATTGTTTAGTCTATAGTTCGTTCTCACATTCTTGAAACGACTGGAGTGGACCGATGAATCTATTTCCCCGCCTCTTTGAGAATAAATTAGAATTTTGGTGGAGAATCGTCGAATATATGAGATTACAACGACCATTACATCTAATTCAGTTAAGGTCCAAATTATTAGAAATCTTGTCCCCTTTTTTTTTTTACCGTAAACATATGAACTAAAGAGTTTTTGTCTCTTGAGATCATTAGTTTTCAAGAAGTTAGAAGTATATTTTTCGCTTGACAGAACGAGAATGCGCGTTTATTTGATCTTGATTCTCGTGGAGCGAAAGTGAGACTAAATTGGATCTGCATGACCCTCCTTTTAATATCCATAAATGACTTGTTTTTGATAATAAATTATCATATCGAACATATAAACGTATCAAAGTATTGTAGCTTTTCATTTAATTTTTTCATGACAAAACCCTACTCCAGGACCATATTATATCCATTTTCCAATGCCATCAGACAATATGGACATGTTATTTAGTGCTAATAAGTGAAAATGACAAGTTTAATTAATCTATATTTTTAAAATTTTATAATTTATTTCCCTCTATTTTAATTCATTATGCGGTTAAAGGACAATAAGTAATTAGTTTCGTACAACCTGTCTCATTGGCATTTGTTGAATTTTAATTTAATTAATCGCATTTTATAGTCATGGATTAGGGGAATCCATGATGCAAAAGCGTGCTTGTCTTTTTTCTACCAACCTTGTAGCTACCTCACAATTAGAGGACAACAAATTGATAAACCTTTGCTGATATGGAGTAGATTACCCAATGTGTTAGTGGAAATTAATATTATTTATTTCAATATTTTTTGCCAAACTTAAGCTTATGTAAGCCGTGATTCTTGAAGTAAGGAAAACGTCACTTGTATATTGTTTTTTGACATTATGATTGACATGACATGCGTTGATTGGGTGAAAAAACAAATCAAAAATTTAAACAATGGCGTGTCCATGTGACAATCATAACATAATGACACAGTGTCTCACAACGTAATATCGTTGATGCTGTTCAATTTAACGTAACAATCATAAAAACACAACATAATGACTGTGTCTCACATAATTAGTGTTCATAAATAAATTTATAGGTGGATGAGGGGCGAAATGGTAGACTCGCGAGAATAAGAGAATGCAAAAAAATGAAAATTATTTAAGTTTTTTAATTAGAGTAATTATTTATTAATATTAAGTAAAAAAAAAAAAAAAAATTGAAAAGTGAACGCTTGATAAAAAGTGAACATTAGGAGATAAAAAGTGGAACATTAGGATACTGTTACGAGAAACTTTAGACAACATTATTATGATTGTTGCAAATGTCTTTTACAAAGTCTTACTAAAACCTAAACTTTTGGCATGAAATGAATCCTTATAATATGGACATTAGGACCAATAACCCACATTAATAATTTAATGTATTTTCAACACCAAACCAAAAAATTAGTCAGGCTCACTGATATAATTCTTTTCAAGTTCCTAAGTATGGAATTATAACTTCTAGGTAGGCCCATAAATTAAATGTCCTGAATTCCATATATGTATAGTTGTTACTTGTTATACTAAAGTTATCTCGAAAATTATAATATTATCCACCCCACCCCACCCCACCCCACCCCACCCCAACTATGATATTTCTTGACAGAACTTACCCAAAATTTTGGAAATTAATCAAGATGTATATTCCTATATGATACTATAAGGGTTGTCAAAATCCGTGCCATTGTTTAAAGGGCCATGCTATGGGTACATTGGCCTTGAGATAAGGGTGTTCATAATGAACACCCGGCACCCCCCCCTATTGGTGGGGTGCCTGTGGGGTGTCCATAATGGACACCCTTATGTCAATGCCATTGTACAACTAGAATTATCCTTGTTTAAAATATTGTTAACATTAATGTATAAAAATTGTCTCCTCACAAAAATTTAGGTGCATATTCATCATTTTGAAATAAATCTATTTAGAAATTTTGTTAAAAAGTCGTAAGCCTTGCACGTGACCTAGTTTTTTAAGGACATTATAGAAAAAAATTACCATTTCTTTAAAATCGATTAAAAACGAAAAACTAAAGCAAAAATCCTATTCCTATGCAACAACAAACATGCAACTAAAATGAAAGTTTGAGATGAGAAAACCACAAAAATTTGAATGAGGACCGAGGTGCTCCATAAAATCATGTTTGGAGACCCCATCTGCAATTTTTTTCTAAATGTATTATACTAAATTATGTTGAAAATTAGAATATTATCTTCATAGACCAGACCCCACCCCCACCCCACCCCCTTATGGTATTTCTTAAGACATTGAATGAATGACTGGATTAACATTCATATGGTGACAAAATGGGTAAAAATGCCGACTCCTAAGCAGCATTGACTTGGTATTTAAGAAAGTGATGTTTCTGAAGGCAAATACAGACTATGACTAACCACCAACCAACCACATATTTTGGGCTTGAACAAATCCAAATCAAGAAACTTCCACAAATCATCTAAGATTTACAATAAATGGCAATTTATGTAAATTCTTTAGGTCTTATTTTTTTCTTCCTAGTTTGTACCTCTTATGCCATAAATTTCATTTTTCCTTTTTTTTTTTTTTCCACTTATGGGTTAAGACTCGATCCCACCAAACCATTTTAGGGCTATATGCCGTAAGGACATCTTGAAAATTTTCGTGCTTAGTAAACATTACTCGACAATAATGTACAAAATGAAACATAAAATTTGCACTTTATATTTTCCTTAGTTTAGTCTATACTCCATTTTTAAGTACTATAAGTATAACAAACAAGATTTTAATTTATTTATCTTCCATAATGCCGTCGAGTAAACAATACATAATTCTAACATACCGGTCATACCTTGAATGTATCTATTAGTAACATCACGAGTCGAAAATGTAGTTACCTTTGTCGATTTTTAATTTGTTCCAAGTTTTTAACATCACGAGTCGAATTTGTAGTTATGTCTTTTTTGTACCTTAGTAGCATTTTTTCAAATATAATTCATTTTGTTATTTGTCTTTTAGATTGACAATTGGTACTTTTTCCAATTATGTAATGCAATTTTTTCACTTTTGTTAATATCTAGATTATATATCATTTTGTCAATTAATTCATGAAATTCGACGTAGCAAATCTTGTAATATAATAATACGATAATACTATCAATGTATTATTTTACATAAATGGCTTGTAAGTACAAAATCTAACGCGAATTTGTCCAAACACAATGGTTGTGGATCCACATAAATGCATAATACACAATTTGGGTAATGCTACCCTCATATTCTAGAAATTATCCAAGAACAATGCTAATACATTCTTTCTATCAAATATTGTTATGTCCAAAAATCATTTAACCTCATAAAAAGCGTGTTGAATTTTATAAAAATTACTTGAAATTAAGAAGAACTTAAAGAACCCATATGATGTACTCTATCTACCATGAGATGAATCAAGATACTATCCAAGAATTACGGATAAAAAAGTAAAAAAAAAAAACTCCAGCTTTGTTTGAGACTGCCGCGTCAAGGGTTCGAATCCTGAAATATGGATTTAGCCCTTGGGTAAATGCAAGTGTACAAGCAGCCTTCCACCCTGTACCCTTGGAGGTATAACATGAGATTTACCTCCTTCACCAAGGCCCAGGGCAGGGCAGGGCAGGTGGGGGCCGTTAAGATTGCGGTTCATCTTTAAGATACTATCCAAGAATTACGGATTAAAAAAAAAAAAAGATACTATCAAAGAATTCAACTATTCTTCCGGAATTATAATAAATTAGGTGCTCATTAACGACTGATGTTGTGCTTCAGTTACACAAATTTTGAGCATTTATGGGAAGTGAGTAATATTGGTATATTTTGGTAATTCTACAATTTCAAATGTGAACAAGTAATTCAAGAATTGTTTTGGAATAAACCCATTGGGCTAAAGCCTGTTCAACGTACATGTACTTTCAGTTAATGGACATCAGTATTAAGCTAAAAATAATCAAATATCCTAATCTTTACATGGCTAATTTTTTTGATAAATTTATTAGTATTGTAGTTAAGCCCCTGTTTGGTTGCAAATTTTAAAAATATAGTACTTTTTGGAAAATGTATGATTAAAAAGTAGGAAAATCTTTTGGAGTTTACGTGTAGAATATTTTATTGTATGATTGAAAATGAGTGAAAAATAAATTAAAGTAAATTAAAGGAGGTCAAACAGGGGCTATAATTACAGAAATAATATTTGCTTATTTTTTATTTTTGTATATTTTATAGGAATAACCGATCATTCTCTAACAAGAATTTTACCTTCAAAATCATTTACCATTGTCCAGTGTAACCTATATCAAGACTAGTAAATTAAGATAAAAAATGGGACCTCAGTGGCTCGACCTTAGGCAAAGGAAATATTTGGGTTTGAAAGATTAAAGAAGGTAACAAGGTAACTTGGTCTGAAAGAACATTGATAGTCCTCTTGAATGGGTCATGCTCCTCAATCGTCTGTCTGAATGAACTTAATTAGCTTATTCGTGAACGAATGACTGAATGCTAGCCCTATGCAAACTTGTCATTATGAATAAATTTGATGACGTGCGGTTTTCTCCTTGCACACTTTGTAACGAAATACATTCTCGATGCATATTTATGGTTAGATCTATTATTTAGTTGAATTAATATTCTAATAAATTAAATAATAGAATCCGTAGATTCAGGTCTTGGTGATTTGTTAATCACAAGGAGTTGTGATTGTGAGATACAAATTACATATCACTGAATCATAAATTGTCCGTGTCGTATGTAGCAACGAGATACAAATATCGTTATTACGTATAGACCATCATGTGTGGAATTTCTTATTTTTGAAGTAAATAGCTGATCTCACAAGCTAAAGTGTTGTGACACTTGAATGAACACGTGGATATTTTGTTATAGAATACAACATTGGAGACCCGCTGAGAGACTCCACATGGATAACTATCTGAATGTCAGTGGTTAATTTCTAACGTTCGGTAGTGGAATTGGTCCTTTGACTTGAGGTTATCATAGTACCTTATATGCGGACAATCATATTTTGGTAATATTGGATGTTGCTCTACCAAGCGTCGCTAATACATCAGCATCATTCGGGTATGTCAAGAATCATATGAAGGTTGTGAATGATCATAGAGGATTCGTCACTCTTAGATAGTAAGATATTATGATCTACATTTTATCCATTTTATTCGTCACTCATAGTGCATTATATGATGACAGTCATACTTTGGTTGTATTGGATGTTGCTCTGCCAAGGATCCCTAATACAACATCGTTTGGGTATGTCAAGAATCATATGAAGGTTGCGAATGATCAATAGATGATTCGTCACTTTTAGATAGTAAGAGATTATGATATACATTTTATCTAGTTAAGTTGATAATGAAATCATTGGCCAATGTGAACTCATAAGTTGAAAATGAGTTTTCGACTTACATGGACTTAACAATGTGATAAAAGATATAATCAATAATTGAGATAGACACATATCCATATCTCGTAATTTGATCAGATTATATTGACGAAATGATTATAGTTTCACGATAAACGAACAAGTCCGGTTCGTCATACCACGTGACATTTTTCGTCACATGTATTGTCTGACACATTGCTAGTTGTCAATTTGGGAAGATGAATGTGAAGTAGTGATAAATTAAAAGGGGTGTTTTAATTTTTTCGATTTTGATTAGATCAAAATAATAATTCAAGTCATTAGGTACCGTGATTGAGAACCTAATAGGTTACACACAAAAGAGAACTAGAAAAATGAGTTTCGCTAATTAATTAATTAGCAAGTATTGGATAATTAATTAATTGAGTTGCTTATTAATATGCACGAATTACTTAATTAGATTAATTAATCATTGACCGATTTAATTAATTTGATTAATTAAATATTGTACTGGGTTAAATTTAAGAGACGGATCAAGCTCATTCAGACTTATATTAATATGCTGTTAGGGTTTGAAAACTGTAGAGATATAAGTTATTATTCTTGCTATCACAAGAAAAGAAAATCCTACTCGTCATTCTTGTTCTCTGTGTGGATTACCGTTGGAGACTGGACAATTGGACAATTTGGATTACAGATCGTGATCATTCGAATTCAATAAAAAGCAAAGGAGCTTGTGGAATTCATCAAATGTATAATTTCTATCACAGTTTCTCTCTAAACACAAAGCAGATCCTTATGTGGAAACTGAAAATTGTTTTATTTCCACTGTGCATGAATAAGTAAATTCCAAGAGTAGATCAAAGCCTACGTTGTGCTTGTTCGAAACTGTTTTGCATCTTAGATCAGTAAAAAGTTGATTGTTCATATTTTTCTTGAATCTAGCAATTTAGAAAATTATTTTTTATCTTCAAAAAATTTGTTTTGAAAAGAAAATAAAATTTGGCCGAAATCAGATCGGATGGTAAAAGGGTGGCAGCAGCTGACGATATGCCACTACCGGCTGCAATGGCGGCAATGCAAAGTACGCAGCCGCACGTAGATGTTATGTTCCCCTAGGAACTGACCAATTACTTAAGTCTATGTGTTAACTAGTATAAGATACATGTTGCAGCTGGAATAATTGAAGGAACAAGAAGAGGAGGATACCATAGAGATGGAGCATTGTATGATTCAATGTTATGTCCGCTAGGAACTGACCAACTAGTCTTTCTTATGGCTCGGGAAGACTAGGTAGTATAAGTTCATAATCGTCCACACTATTATATAATAAAATATATATAATTTATACGATGAGACCTTTGCATGATAAATCCCTCACTAAAATATTAAGTCAGAATTATTATTTGCCTTCCATCATTATAATGAAAAACGAGAGTCCTAAATTTATCTCAACTTGTTGAGTACACTCAATGTTGGTCTATTGGGGACATGTTAGACACTATGAAATATTAGATATTTCTAAATGATGGATTTGACTTAACTAAAATTTATCTTTTACTGAGTACACTCAATGAGATAGATTTTAGAGGCATGTTAAACTATCACATAAGATGTGTGAAGACAAGGAGTTGTCAGCTTAATGATTTGGGAGTTGTGTGGAGATACAATTGATAATAGTATCTACCTAATGTTTTATTAAGGCTTGTTGAGTACAGTCAAGATCTTAATATATATATATATATATATATATATATATATATATATATATATATATATATATATATATATATATTCGTCGTTTACATTTAATGAATCATGAGTAACCATACGTATTTTAGAGACATATCGAATGTGAAATACTAGATTTTCTTGATTGACACCGCAATCTGAGAATTGTTTTCAGGCATGAGAAAATTTGTTGTGTCCTGAAGTAGCCATTTTTAGAGACACTTGCTGATGACTTGACAAAAGAAGAGGTGACTACTATAATAAACACGGTGATGATGATTGTACTGTAACATGTATGGTGTTTACGACTATATAACCTGAGTTACAAAAGCAACAGAAGAGTATAGATGCTAACACATGATTTTCCATCTCAAGGTGTTGAATGATGAACAATCCCGTGCAGAAAGATATGAGATTTTCTAGCAACTATACCAGTGTATAATGGTAGAAGAATCTTTAGCTAGTGCACGTGTGCTGAAGATGTCGACTACATTGAGAAGTTGTCTAAATTGAGTTCAGTCATGAACAATGAACTAAGTATAGACTTGGTTCTACAATCTCTGCCAGAGAGTTATTCATAATTAATTATGAATTTAATATGAATAAATTCGAATGCACATTTATTGAGTTGTTGAACATGCTTAAAACTGTTAAGCACAATATCTATGTTTGTAGTGGGCAAATCTTAGTCATAGATTCCTCTTGGGAAGTCGAAAGGATGCTTTAGGAAAGCAACAAAGATGGCTAAGACAAGTAAAGCGAATAAGGACAAAACCAAATCTAATAACCTTTATTATCATTTTGGAATGATAGGTCATTGAAAAGGAAATTGCAAGGCTATGTCTACTTCATTAATTTCTTGGGTATTGGATACCAGATATGGATTTCATATTTGTATAAATATGCAGAAATTAAATAGAAGTATATCATTGTAGAAGGGAGACATTGACTCGTTCGTTGAAAATGGGCAAAGGTTGCTGCATTGCCTGTATGAGCTATTTCTTGCCTTGCCTTTAGGCATAATATTAAAATTAGAGAAATGTTATTTTGTTCTTACCATTACCAAGAGTATTAAATAAATTTCATGTTTGGACATGAATTATTTTAATGTTAAGCAATTGTTGTTCCATTTTATCTTGATAAGTTCTTAATGATTATGGTAAATTACAAAATGACATTTATATTCTAAATATTGAGTATTTTATAATAAGTATAGAAATTGAAAGGCATAAAAATAATAATTTGAATAACACCTATATCTGGCATTGCAGATTTGGTCACCACATAAATGAAAATACAATTCCAAACTTACATAAAGATGTATATTTAGGTCAAATGATTTTGAATCATTTGACAAATGCGAATCATGCCTATTAGGCACAGTGACCAAATCTTTTTTAATTTAAGGAGAAAGATTTGCATAATTACTAGGTCTAATACATAATGATGTATGTGGACCCATATCAATTAATGTCATATAAAGTTTCACTTATCTCATCATATTTATTGATGATCATTTAAAAAATGATCATATATATTTGATGAAATTCAAGTATGAATCTCTTGAAATGTTAAAGGAACTCAAGCTAGAAATAGAGAAACAAATAGGTATATGTATTCTCACACTAAGATCTGATCGATGTGGAGAATATCTAAAATGTAGAATTTTAGATTATCTAAAAGGAGAATGAGATTCTCTCGTAGTAGATTCCTCCACATACACTACAACATGATGGTGTATCTAAAATGAGGAATCATACATTATTAAATATAATGCAACTAAGAACAAGTCATGCAAACATTCAAAATTGTTTTGAGGTCATGCACTGATTGCCACGTGTTACACACTAAGTCGTGTCCCATCTAAATGGTTGCCAAAACTCCATACGAGTTATGGAAATGTAGAAGGCCCAACTTATCTCATACGAAAATTTGGGTTGTGACGCTTATGTAAAGCGCATTGAATCGGATAAGTTTGAGACTAAATTCGATAAATATATATTTGTTGGATATCCAAGAGATAATTGGATATCAATTCTACAATCTTGTTGAGAATAAGGTATTCGTCTCAAGACATGACATACTTTTAGAGAAAGTGTTTATTTTAGGAGATGACATTGAGAGCAGAAAAAATCTTGAAGAGTTCAAGAATTCACATATATAGTTAACCAAATAGATGAACTTGAGTCTGATCCTACACCTGCCGAGGGACATACTCTTGATCAGGTAGTGGAGACTTCTGAAAACACTTCAGCTCCATGTAAATCTTATAGGATCATTCAACCTTCTGGAAGGTACAAATCCATGATTACTAATCAGGCATTACTAATCGAGGATGATGAACTTACCAATTATGCATAAGAAAAGTCAAGTATTGACTCAAAGAGATGACAAAAGGCAATGAAATCCGATGTGAATTTAATATCTGTAACCAATGTTTGGACCTTGTCGACCTGCTTACTGGATTAGAACTCATATGTTGTAAATGAGTTTACAAGAAAATGTCAATATGGATTGAAACAAGCCTCTTGGAGTTGAAATTTTCGATTTGATGTGAAAGTCAAAATGTTTGATTTTATAAGAAATGAAGACGAATTGTGTGTTTACAAGAAGATAGTGGGAACATTGTCACATTCCTAATATTATATGTGTGAGACATATTATAGGAAACGATGTCCTTGTATTTTAATTATTGAAATTATGGTTGTGAAATAACTTTTCATGATGGATATGAGATAAGTAACTTAATCTATAGAGATAGATCTAGAAGACCGCTTAACTCATCTCAATCTATATAGATAAAATCTTGAGAAGATTTTATATGGAGAAAATGAATTGAGTGTTCGTGGATACACTTACGCTAACTTCTAGTCAAACTAGAATTGGAAACATTCCAAATCGGTATGTTGGAAACGTTCCAATCAAAAATAACCGTTGACTTAATAATAGAAGCCTCATATACCATTGCTTTAGAAAGTAACAAAAGTTGTATTCTGGATCAGGAAGTTCATTAATGAACTTGGAGTAGTTCCTAACATTGTTAATCACACGCTTCTTCATTGTGATAACAATTGAGCCATCGTATAAGCGAAGGAACAAATGTCTCATCAATGATCCAAACATGTGTTAATACAATATTATCTTATTGGAAAGATAATACAATGAAATGACGTAAAGAAAGATCGAATTTTCACAAGTTATTAAATTGCAGAGAATTTCCACAAGTTATTAAATTGAAGATCCACTGACAAAGAGTTGTCGCAGCATAAACATGATCGTCATGTAGATTCTTATGGTATAAAATATATAAGTGATTGGATCTAGTACAAGTGAGAGTTTGTAAGTGTTATGCCCTAAGTCCAATCAATATTTATGGTAAGATATATTATTTAATTGAATTAATATTCTGATAAATTAAATAATAGAATCCGTAGACTCAGGTTTTGGTAATTTGTTAATCACAAGGGATTGTGATTATGAGATACAAATTATATTTGACTGAATCTTAAATCATTCGTGGTCGTATGTAATAACGAGATATGGATATCATGATTACTGATAGACCATCACGTGCGACATTTCTTACTTCTAAAGTAAGTAGTTGATCTCTCAATTTAAAGTGTGATGACACTTGAATGAACACGTGGATGTTTTGTTATAGAACAAAATATTGGAAACCCGCTGGAAGATTCTACATGGATAACTATCTGAGTGTTAGTGGTTAATCTCTAACGTTTGGTAGTGGAATTGGTCATTTGACTTGATGTCATCATAGTGTCTTATATGAGGACAATCATACTTTGGTGATGTTGGATGTTGTTGTACCAAGGGTCGCTAATATAATATCGTTTGGGTATGTTAAGAATCATATGAAGGTTGTGAATGATCAATAGATGATTCGTCACTCTTAGATAGTAAGAGATTATGATATACATTTTATCCAGTTAAATCGATAATGAAATCCTTGACCAAGGTGAACTCATAAGTTGAAAAGGAGTTTTCAACATACATTGATTTAACAATGAGATAAAAGATATGATCGATAATTGAGACCGACACATATCCATATCTTGCAATTTGATTGGATCATATTGATGAAAGGATTATAGTTTCATGATAAACGAACAAGTTCGGTTGTATCATACCACGTGACATTTTTCGTCACATGTATTGCCCTTACACATTACTAGATGTCAATTTGGGACGATGAATGTGAATTAATGATAAATTAAAAGGGTGATTTAATTTATCGATTTTGATTAGATTAAAATAAGAATTCAAGTCATCAGGTATTGTGGTTGGGAACCTAATGAATCACACACAAAAGAGAACTAGAAGAATGAGATTCGCCAATTAATTAATTAGCAAGTGTTGGACAATTAATTAATTTGGCTGCTTATTAATAAGCCCGAATTACTTAATTAGATTAATTAATTCATGGACTAGATTTAATTAATTTGATTAATTAAATATTGGACCAAGTTAAATTTAAGAGACGTGCCAAACCCATTTGTACTTATATTAATATGCTGCTAGGGTTTGAAGACTGCAGAGAAATAATTCATTATTTTTACTAGCACAAGAAAAAAAAACCCTAATTCAAATCTCATTAGGTTTGAAGTCTCACATATGCATGGTTCCTCACAAGTTTAGGGGTGAATCGATGTACAAGAAGGTCACTTGCCCAAGCTATTCAAGAGAATTACTAGTCCAATTCAAGCATTGGTATCTCTTCACAAATGTCTAACCGGGGAAGTTTCGGTATCCCTATTTTCTTTTATCTTGTTCTTTACACATTGAGGACAATGTGTGAATTAAGTTTGGGGGTATTGAGCCTTGCCAGCTTTTGATGCTTTAATTTGATGTTATAGCCTTGCCGATTTTTGCTTTTGATCTTATATTGGTGATTTTGTATTGACATGTTAGATGGCCTTGCCGGCTTAGAATTGCTTGATGTTGAAATTGTTATTGATTCATGAGTTATGCATGGCCAAATCCATATATGCTATTTATGCCTAATATTGTTCAAAAATTGCTTGTCCATGTGAGATCCTAAGTTACATTGAGCACAAGTCATGATTAATTGTTATCTAGATTTGGTAATCATTGTTTGATGGGAAAATCTTTGTATTGGTATGAACTTAGGTTGTGAGTTGCTTGAAATTTTTTATCAACCTATATCAACTTTTCTTTCACTTAACCATATTGTGAGATAAGTTTGGGGGTGGTCGAGCCGGTGAAGGATTTTATTGAGAAGTGTGTTGATTCTATGCATGTTGAAAAAAATTTGTGTGGAGTGTCTTTTGCCAAGTATAAGCTAGGTAATAACCATATGCTATGGATTTAAGCCCCATTTTTGTTATGCTTAAAAAGAACATTGCACTTGTTGAATCGTAGGCCTTGCTTCGTAGCCTTTTGACTTGAGTTATTAAGTCCGTTGGGGTATCTCGAAACCTGGTACCCTTTGGTCTAAACAATCGGGGAGCCATCGACCTAAAGCTCGTTACAAGGGTCAAGAAGAAAGCTTAAGGGATGAGGTCAATCTTGAGTTTCCATTGAATTTTTTTGTTGATTTGGTGCAATTGTAATTGATTTTGGGCTTAGATAACTAGTGGGTTTGACTTTCTTGGTATAAACTTGATTGTGAAAGCACTCATTAGTGGAGAATCATCACACTTCTAGATGTTGAAAATGCCGGTTAGACCTAGCCGAACTAGAGCGGAAAAAGAAAAGAGTGATTGGAGAACGACCTTTAGATTTACACCTTGGGAAAATAGAAGAAATATCTATTTGAGTGTGTGAATCTCACGAGCTTGAAAGGATATATTTGACTACAAAGGGTCGGGGTTGGAACCAATTTAAAAAAAATTTCATCTTGATAATTGTTTCCTAATTTAGACGATAATTGAAAGTGAATATGCACCTACACACATCGATCGAACTTTGGATGTTTAATTTATTTTTGGTAGCATCATTTGGAGCATGGTTGTGAATTGATATACAATTATTAAAACTCTTTAATATTTTTGGCAAGTTATCTAATATGTTGATCTTTAAAGTATTTGCATGATTGTGTTAGAAGTTAATCTTGCTCGGGACGAGCAAGAGCTCAAGTTTGGAGGTGTGATAAGTGTGTAAAAACACACTTATTTGACACTTTTCTGGAATTAATTATAATTGAAATTGAGTTGATTTCTATTCATAATTATGTAATTTTCACTTTTGTAGGCTAAAACCCCGATTGGAAGAAGAACGAGGCGAAATGAGAAGAAAAATGACTAAAAGAGTACAAAATTGTGAAGTTGAGGACCAAATTGTACGAGATCAAAGTTGAGGGACTTAACATGCAATTATCTTAGGGACCTAGCTGAAAATTGAACAAAGTATTTCTTAGGTTTGACCGACATTTTCAATAAAAAAATGGTTTTGGGAATCATTTTGTAACTTTCCTAAAGTTTGGGGACTTTAGTTGCAATTTTCTCTAGATATTTTGAAGACTTCTTGCTAAGTAAACAAAATATCTATCCCCATCTATAAAATAGACTTGGCTGGGACATCCATGATGATGCTTCTTCTTTTATTTTTTTATTTTTTTCCATTTTGCTTCCCTTTTCTCTTCATTTTGTAAAATTTTGGAACACTTTTGAGATGAATCAAAGAGCACAAAGGGGAATACATCAAGGATTTGGCAAGGTTTTGGAAAAATCAACTTCAAACTTCAACTAGGGTTTATTCTATAACTTTGGTTTTTCTCATTTATTTTGCCATTTTTGTAATGTGTTGTATAAATATTCACATTTTTTACCATATGTATAAAATGAGAGAAGTGTGCTGTGTTGGAATTTATGTAGTAACTTAACCAAAATTTCATTAATATCTACATATGTATTGAATGATTAAAATGCATTTGTTATCAAAATCATAGTGTATTGATTATCATGTTTAAAATGATTTCATTTACTTGATCACTAGATGGAATTGTTGGTAGTTTGTGTAATTATTGAGAAATTGTTGCACTTACTAGGCCGAAATAATCGATATCTTGGGTTTGTCTAGTATACTAGGCGCGTCTAGGTGATATAGAGATATACACTTACCTCAGGTGACCCGTTGAGTATTTTCACAAAAAATCATGCAATTAGTTATGTTTGTATCGACATAGAAATATGCGGTATGAATTAATCGATTATGGTTAATATGACCTCGAGAGAGGGTATTAACTAAAATAGGAAAATCGGGTCTAACTATCGTATTTTGGTAATTTGCATCGGCGTGTTATTGGTTTGATATTAATGAAACAAAAGGTTAAGCGACATTGTAAATTCCAACCACGTTTTTCTCTCCGAAGTTGCCAAGACGTTTTATTTTCTTATTTTGTAGATTGTTAGTTTATTTACCATTTTTAAATCATGTTTTTAATTGTGTGTGTTTCTTTTGTCGTTAGAATTAAAATTGATTAGAGTCGAGTAATCGAAAATATACATTCCTCGTGGGATCGACAATCCGGACTCCAAATGTCCACTTTACTACTTGTACGCGACCTGTGCGCTTGCGGCATATTTTCAGCGAACACATATCCAAAAACCAAAGGTTCATCTAGAATTTATAATGTAGTATACAATGAATATTACAACTATAATGTCGAAAATAAAGTCCCAAAGTGTACAAAACCCGATCCAACCGACTCAAATCTTCTTCAACCTCACCACCCATGTGTTTTATGATATTGAACTCAAATTTGTACATCGGATCATGCAGCGTCATCCACGGGAATGACAATGGATACACTGAGAAAAGAATTCGCTGGAGGCCACTAAGACTTTCGCCTGAGAAATTATCGTCTCCCACTTGGTTTCCTCTCTGTGCTTTCTTTCTTTTGTTTTGTCAAGTCCAAGTGAAACAAATGAATAAATATATAATTATAGAGCCAAGCCATTTAAATTCAAAATTCAAAATCAATGGACAAGTGATACGACAAGATGATAGAAATTGACCACTTGATTAAATCCAATTATTGAATTTAATCCGTGGTCCATAATTATACCAAACTAGCACAATCTTTGTCACTCACACAACGCCAATAATCATGCGCTAAGTGGATCTAAGTGATCCACCTCACAAATTTTCACCTTGGATTACATATAATCCATCGCCAAATTTCTCGGTTACAAGTTCTATCCATTAGTGTGGTCTTATTTCTTCATCATCGCTCAATCCAGCTCAATATTTGCACAATAATTAATCATTATCAATATTCAATATTGATAAACATTTATTGAACTTACCCACCACAAGTAATTTTGTTCCAACATTTGCAGGGTTATCATCATTTGCCTTTTTAAACAAAATAAAATCATTGGAAGCTAACTTTTCCCTAATGAAGTGATATTTCTAGGGGTGGGCGCGGGTCGGTTCAGTTCGATTTTTTTCGGTTCCAGAAATTTTCGGGTATTTAGTAAATGGAACCTTCGGTTCCAGATATAATTCTGGAACTGTTCGAGTTCGGTTCGGTTCCTACTATAATTAATTTTTTTAACATTTATAATAACACTATATAAATACGTTTAGAAAACATTGTCAGTGCGTTTTGAATAATTAATCCATAACATGTTACAAAGTTTTTCACAGAATGCTAACACTTTAGTACTAGACAATATAGATCACAATTTTTTTTTGCTGATTCCCTCAAACAGTTACTGCTCCACTGCTTACCCACCAAAAGGTAACATATAAAAACATCTAATTATGTTCTCCATTCTGGGGAGTGGTACCAAAATCATTCATGTTTTCTGAAAACATTGTGAGAAGTGGGGTAATCCCAGCATGCTCAGTACTTTCACCGAGTGAATCTGTATGTGACTATTGACCAGGTTCAATCTTAACTTTTACAAATGAACATAATATTTTAAAGTATTAAAAATACTTACCAACTATGTAATGTAATAATCGATTGCTTGATTACCATACTAGTTACTAGGAAACTCTACAAGAAAAAAATGAAAAATAAAACATAATTAACAAACATAAATAAACTATAAATTGTTCTAATAAAATTTAATAAAAAAATATAATATATATTTTATTACCTGTCTCAATGCCCTCATAGAATTTTGTCTCTTCAGTGCAAATTCTATCTTGGTAAACTATCAAAAGTCTAGATTCTTCCTTTAACCAGTTTTGTGTACAAATCAAGGCCTCAACTGTTTGAGGAGTTAAAGAACTCCTAAATGAATCTAGAATGCGCCCTCCAGTACTAAATGCTGACTCAGAAGAAACTGTAGATACAGGAATAGCAAGAACATCCTTTGCAACCTCAGATAAATATTCAAATCTTGATTTATTGACCTTCCACCAGTTTAAAATGTCAAAATTTCCATCACTAACATCTTTAGTGGGTTCTTGCAAATATCGTTGTACCTCATCTTTTCTAGAAAAATCCATTTTGGTAGTTTTCAATTTCTTGTACCCAAAATCAAAATTACAATCATCCCAATCATCATCATCATTCGAACCCTCCAACAAAGTGACTCCATCATTAGATTCATCGCCCCCACTTCCACTTCCACTAGCTCCCTTTTTTGAACGATGCCATCCATTGTATTGGTTATACAAAGCATACAATAATTTCACGATCTCATTTTTTGTTGGTTCAACCTTAACACGGTCATACAAGATACCAATACAATGTACAACAAACTCCAACTTATACCTAGGATCAAGTACAACTGCTACAATCAAAATCTTGTTCATTTTATCAACTTTACCCCAATACTTATAAAAAAAAAATTCAGTTCTTATTCGGTTCTTAGGTTCTTGGTCTAGAACTGAGAACCGAACCAAATCTGTCGGTTCTCAATTCGGATATCCGTTCGAGTTTTTAATTTAAGAAAACCCGTTCGGTTCGGTTTGGACATTTTGCCCAGCCCTAGATATTTCAGCTCAATATGTTTTGAATGTTCATGATAAACAAGATTTTTACACAATATCAATAAACTTTGACTATCAGTAAAAATCATAACATTATCATTCAAGAAGTTTAATTCACATAGAAGGCCTTTTAGCCGCATGCATTCTTTTACAACTCTAGTTAATGCAATATATTCTACTTTAGTGTTGAAAAGTATAACTATAACAGTGATTTCCAAGGGATACAATTATCACCTGAAGAGAAAAAGTGGTAGATTTCCTCCGATCTTTATTCCCTGCAAAGTCAGAATCCACATATCACTTAAGCTCTAATCTTTCACTTCCCTTTCTAAACACTAACCCCTTCTTTAAAGTTCCAACTAGATATCTTAACAGTCATTTATGTGTAGCTAAATGAGGTTTATCTAGGTTAGACATAAACCTACTCAAGAAACTAATGGCATATGCAAGGTCCAATCTTGTGGTAATCATAGAATACATCTCAGACCTAATGACATTAGCATATAAAACATTACTCATTTTATGTAATTCTTCTTTAGTTTTAGGGCATTGTGCAAATGACAAATTCATGTGTGCAATCAATGGTACATTGATAGACTTAACAAATTCCATACCAAATTTGGTTATCACTTTATCCAAATAAAACACTTGATTAATAGTCATTCTTATTAGCCTTATTCCTTCTAATAACCATGCCAAGATTTTTTCTTGCATTCCCTAAGGCTTTCATATCAAATTTTGATTTTAAAAGCTTTTTCATCTTTATGATTTCAGCTTTAATAGAGTTAGCAAGCAACATGTCATCCAGATACAATAATATATAAACTTCACATCTTACTTTAGAGTTATTAAAATACAGACTAGCATCAAATTCACTCATCTTAAAACCAATTTTAAACACATAAGCATCAAACCTTTTATGTCATTTCCTAGGACTCTGCTTAAGACTATACAGGGACTTTCTAAACAAGCACACAAGTTTCCCTCACCTTGAACCCTTGAGGTTGAGACATGTAAATCAATTTACCCAACTCCTCATGAAGAAAATCCGTCTTAACATCCAGTTGCTCAGCTCCCAATCATACTGGACAACTAAGGCTAAGACTAATCCGATAGTTTTATACTTAATGATCGGTGAGAACACCTCATTATAATCTATCTCTTCTCTCTGAGTAAATCCCTGCGCAACCAACCTATATATGTTAAAGGGTCTTTAAGTCGTGCCACTTCTTTCAACTTGTAGATCCATTTGCAATAGACTACCTTTTGATTTTTTTGGTTTTTCAACCAACTTCAAAGTCTCATTTTTGTTCAAAGATTGGATCTCATCCCTTATAGCATTTTTTCAAAGTTCAGAATTTTTATAGTTAACCACTTTGTCAAATGAAGCCGGTTCAATTGACTCCAAGGCTTCACTTGAAACTAAGACAAATTCTATTAAATTTGAAGAGATATATTTCAAGTTGGGCATCACTTGTCTTTTCTCCCTATCCCTCGTTAATTGGTAATAATTCAAAATAGTACTTGCAGATGTTTTTTCTTGATTAAGGACAATAGTTTCAGGAATTTCAAGTTTAGGTTGTTTTCTCACCGCTTTTTGATTAGATTCTTCTTAAGGTTGGATTTCACTATCCTCTAGATTATCATCTAATCTCTTCACCTCAAACTTCATCTTCTTTTCAGTAGAAGACTCCCATTTCTCAGTCTGTTTATTCTATCCGTCTATATTTTTTAGACAAGCCATATCAATTTCATTGAACTTCACATCACTATTGTTAATAATCTTAATACCCTTCAAACCTAAAACTCATAGTCTATATCCTTTCACTCCATCTGGATAACCTAACATAACACACTTAGCAGCCCTAATGTCTAATTTACCCTCAACCTGATGTGCATAAGCCACATAGCCAAACACTCTAATGAATGATAAATTTGGAGGTTTTTCAAACCACAAATCTTGAAGAGTCTTGAAGTTAACAGAATTAGAAGATGATCTATTTTATCAAATATGCAGCAATATACATGGCTTCACCACAAAAACATTTAGACAACCATGTATTAATCATCGTACATCTGACTTTATCCATTAAAGTCCAACTTATCCTCTCCGCCACCCAGTTTGTTTGGGGTATGTTTCATAGTCCTGTACCTCATTGTACCCTTTCCCTTACAGAAAATATCAAATTCAAAGTTTCAAAACTCTATACGATTGTCCATCATAAGAGTTTTCACACCCTTTCCCATTTTATTTTCAATTAAGGCAAAACAGGACTTAAACTTCCTAAAAGTTTTAGATTTGGATTTAAGGAGATACACCAAAACTTTCCTCGAGTAATCATGTTACACCCCATTCATGCAAATAACAATATACTAACTAGTGTAAGAATAAAATTGATGACTTGACCTAAACATCCAAATTCACCACACTTTTTTTTGTGTTAATGAAATGATGGCATTTCCGAAAGTATATCCGAAACCAAAGATCATAAAACCATAGTCCAACATATTTATCCTGAGGTTGTAAAAGTATTTGCGTACCATTTTCAAAAGTCATACAAGATCCCTAAAACATAATACAACTGGAGTCTACAAAATAGCCCTGCATGTCGTCTCTATGTACATCAAACTTCGAAATCCCGTAAGAGCTCCTTAGCCGCCATGTCTCCTAGGAAGTTCTATGCTCATCTACAATGTAAAAACTACATAAGCTAATACTTAGTAAAGAATAATCACGCAGGTCATGAGTATGCGTGATGATAGTAAATGGCACCATGCCATTTACTTTAAACATGATGCTAAAGATGTATTATGCTCAGACATTCGTCAAAGTCAACTCTAAATAATTTCATTTGAAATCTTTCATTGGGCCCTTGACCCACCAACTATGCACTGGATAGAGCTCTATACAATATCAATATTAATAATCAATGATCAATAATCAAATGGCCAATCTGAAATCGACACCGACGAGTGGACCATCATTTTGTGACCACTAGATGCCCATGTCCTAACTATCCTTATGATCACCCAAGAAGTATTCCACCCAACAACGCCAATAATCAGAGTATCATAGAGGTACAATCGAGTAGTCCCTCCTCCCGTGATCAACAAAGGCCTATTTCCTATCCACCTTCGTAATCAACCAAGAAATATCACCCGCGGTGTCAAAACATATCACCTAAGCATGCCTCACATGCTTTAGTGCTCTAGTAGTGGTTAATAAAATATTTTATGAGAAAAACTCAATTTTACAATCATGTTGTGCATGCTAGATTTTCAACTGGACGTATGTCGTGCATGCACATGAAAATGCTCGTGAGTAACATACTTAATGATCATAACCGTCAAATGATACACAATAAACTCCTTATCAAAGTTATGTAAGTATTCCAACACTATGTTCTTGCAGCGTAGGTGGAAATGGATTTTCACTTACCTTTTTACTCTTGTGTGTGCACGCTTCTATGGAGCGTAAATTAATTCTCTTTTCCACTTAATGTCGGAAAATCGCCTGTATTACCATATAATATTAAACACAATCCTCAATTTGATAATCTTAACACACACTCAATCCTGTGCTATGTCCATTCATGCCACAATAATTTAGATGACATTAACAATTCAAGTTACCGATTGCATTGCAAACTAGTCCTATAAATCACACTATTTCTCGAGTCCAATTATGAACATCCATGTCATCCAATTGTTGTTTAAAAACCTAGCACTCCTTAAAATATATTTTCAATACCTAAGAGATAATTAATGGATATGTAAAGGCTGAATCTAAGTTAAATACACTAATGGACAGAATTTGAGGTTTCAGTCGCTGTTCAATCCTTTTTCACCCCCTTAACTTTATCCAATAATTTCCAAATTTTTACCAAATTTATATAACATGTATGTAAAGGTAATCATGCCATAAATTAGTTATAAATGATTGGTTTACAATTTCGAAGGCATTCCTTTTTACAGACACCAAATCAAACAATTTTCCCCATGGCTGTTTTGAGTTTCACTTGAACTAGAGTTTCAAAAATTGGATTCTAACCTATTAAAGATCATTTATATACTTTAAATTCTTATATCCAAATGTTCCAAGTGAAAAAATGTTTCCATTCAAAATATCATATAACACCAAAGGTAAAACAAGTAAAACTCAGCAACTATATAGTTTCTGTCCTTAGTTGTTTCACTCCATATATTTTCGACAATTTTTTTTTTACCATAATAACATCCCAAACACCAACCCCACATAATATCAAGCAATTTTAGAGGTTCAAAAGATTGTAACACCTTAAGAAAACAATGAAACAACTTTCAAAACTAAGAGCTAAACTTACCTATCTCGTACTTCACTTCTCAGCTCCTTGTTTCTGCTTCCCTCCGTTTCTTTTCTTTATCTTTCACTTGAGAATCACTTAAAGGGATAAAATGTCTTAAAATGGGGTATCTATAGAATCCTAAATGGGCTGAGGTCATGAATCATGCTTAAGGATTAAGAAAACACTTCATGCAGCCATGTTGACATGTGTTAAGCACGAGGTGGCTTCATGCCGCAATATTTGACTTTTTCCTCATCATATTTAGATCCATATGTGACTTACACACACACACACACACACACACTAAGTATCAAGGGGTGGAGGACGTGGTGGAAGCCTTAGTGTTGAAGAAATTGGATGATAGAATGACAGGTCTTCCAAGCACGAGGTGTTCAAGCATGAGGTGGCCTCTTGTGGTTAAATTCTGGTTTTGTACCTATCATTGGAGGATTTGTATGAAACTTATGGATAATATATTGAATATATAAAGCCTTAAGAGACTTGTACACGTGACTAATGCTTAACGGTGAAGGAATTGACTATTACAAGGACAAATTGACAAGCATATGGTGTATTAAGCATGAGGTGTCCATTGTAGTAGAAATCTGATTTCGCCTTTATCCTTGCAGGTACAACTCAAATGTCCTTAGCTTATTTTAATATCTTTACAATCCATCTTTCCTACCCTAAGATTCCAAAATATTTTACAGCGTTAATTCCTTAACCGTTTATTTAATTACTTACCAGATTGACACCTGATTTTCGGCCGATTTCAACATTTCCCTCCTCAATGTTTATACCATCATATAAAACGCATATTATTGTGTAGTGAGCATGTCACTTCATGTTCTAAACATGTTAATTAGCTATCTAGAGTTTACGGTGACCTTGATCAACCGAATGAAAAGCTAGAGCTTTTATCGATACTAATTCCGGCCTTTTCAAGAATCCAATTGCTTAACACGTCAATCTCCAACATCTAGATTAACCTATTTTCTCTATCATAGCTCAATGTAGAATTTGTCACCTAGGCCGAGAAGTCGAAGGCTAACACCATATAAAGATTTTAATCTCTCAATAATCAAACGTACCATTTTAAAATAAAGCAATTAGGAAAATTGATGCAAATGACATTGTAAATAGTATGCATGAATCATATTGGCCAAATGTGTATCGTGAAGTTCGGGATATTACAGATCATCAACAATAGATAGAAAAAATCTGTTCCTTCCATGTGTAAGATATTTTTGGACCCCACAAATCTGCAGGAATTTAGTCTGATGGTCTTTTAGTGCTGTAACACACGTCTCACAAAAGCTTAAAGTTGTAACATATCCTTACCAAGTAAATTCTGATCACTAAGATATTTCAACCCCTTGTTCGCAATGTGTTGTATTCTCTTATGCCAAATATCCGATCTATCTTCACAGTCTAAAAACAATGCCAACTTTTTGCTGTCTAAGGCCTCACCTTGAAGAACATATAGCCCATTCCTTTTGGGACCTTTCATAACCACTGGAGACCCTTTACAAATCTTTAAAGTATCAACATGAGATTTGAACTCATAACCTTTTTCTTCTAGAGTGTTTAAGGAAATAAGATTCAATGTTAGGCTTGAGACAAACCAACACCTCTAAGGGGTTTGATAATGCCAGTATGTATCCTAATACCAATATCACCTACTCATTTTCCATTGCGTGTACGATCATCTACCAATTATACTTTTCGAAGATTCATAACTCTGTAGTTATAATATAACACATATGAAAAGTAACACCTGAGTCTAAAACCCACTTAGTGTCAAAATCGATATTAGAAATATTAATGACATGTATGTTATCATGTGCATGATCTACATCAGTGTTAAAATCTCTCGACACACTCATAACATGTAGACAATCAAGGGAATCACTTACAACAACTAAGTTCTGATCATCACTTTGTTGCAGTCTTTATTTCTTCTTAATATTATTACAATTTCTCTTGAAACACCCTATTTTTCCACAGTAGAAGTATTTCTCACCACTCTTATCTCTAGACTTAGACATACCATTTGATTTTCCTCTACCCTTTTTACTTTGAAAGTAATTCTTTCTGGTCTCATTCTTCCCTTTAAAAAATAGATCATATTCTCTCGAGTTACCCCTCAACTCTTTCTTAAGTTCTAGCTACCTATCCCTCAAGGCATCAGTTACAATATCTTGGGTCAAAGTTTCCCTAGCATACGCGATAACATTTCTATACGATTTGGGTTTAGCATTCAAAAGTATTACCTCTAGATACTCATCATCAATTTTTTTATCATTGTGGGCCAAACACTTGACAAGTCTGTTAAAGTTACCCAAATTGGATTCAAGATCCTTTCTAGGGTCCCGCATAAAACTGAAATGTTTTTAAAACAAATGTATTTTGTTTGGAAGAGATTTTTTCGAAAATAGCTTGTCAAGTGCTTCCCACAACTCTTAGGCAGTTTCATGTTGTTCAACTTATCCCAAATACATCATCAGATAAATGCAATACACTAGAACTATGTGCAATTTCATTCATCTTAGTAATTTCATCTAGTTTAGCGTCTAATGCATTAGGATTTTTTTGGGTCATCAAGGACTTTAGAAACTCTTTGTTGAATTAAAATAATTTTCATTTTTTGCTTTCAAATGAAATAGTCTCCCTTACCATTGAATTGCGACAATTCAAATTGAGAGGCCATGGTAGCAAAACAATATTTCCGAAAAAGTTTTACTTAAGCAATTTCCGACATACAAATGCAAGCTCAAACAAATTTATGTATAAATGCTTTTCAAGATGACATACACAATGATATCATAACAAATAACACATAGATAATATCACAAGAGTCAAATAACAATATGATAACAAATAACAAAATACTTTAATTGTAAGTTTGAGAGGGTGTTAGAACGTGCAAATTGAGCGAACTAATATGCCGGTTCACATTTTAAAGAGAGATGTGAGTCTTTTATAGATTTAGGGCTACTATAAGCTGCCCTAAATCATCCAAAAGCTGTAGCAACCATAGAAACCACCACGAGCCGCTAACAGAAATACTTTCTCCACTCTACCTTTCTGCTTGAGGCTATATCTACTTCTACAATGCATCAAATGGAAATCCAACATCACAAGGAGGTCAAAAACTCAACAAAGAACAAATTGTTTTTTTTCACCATTGTTGGATTCCTTCTCACGCACCCTCACATGTCACCACTGTCTACTATACTTGTAATGAATCGCCACATTTATCATCGATGCATGTATTGCACGCACTATACCATCGGTTTTTTCTGGTTGTCGTCTGGTGGTGGCCTATGTTCATCTACTAGATGCGTAGATCCTTAAAAAAATGGGTTTAAAGTTTCAGGCGACCTTATTTTCAAACAAAATCGAACTCTATCAACTTCCAATTCGACGTTCGGGTTCTTGTAACACTTTCTACCACTAGCCTAAGCTCCGATACCATTTGTAGAGTTTATAATGTAGTATACAATGATTATTACAACTACAATGAGAAAAATAAACTCTTAAAGTATACAAAACCCGAACCAATCGACTTAAATCTTCTTCAACCTCACCACCAATGTATTTTGTGATGTTGAGCTCAGATTTGTGCCATACAAGATCATGCACCATCGTCTAATAGAATGACAATGGTTATACCGATAAAAGAATCCGTCGGAGGCCACCAAGAATTTTCACTGGAGAAATTATCCTCTTCCACTTGGTTTCCTCTTAATGCTTTCTCTTTTTTGTTTTGCCAAGTTCAAGTAAAACAAGTGAATACACATATAATTATAGAGCCAAACCATTTAAATTCAAAGTTAAAAACCAATGGACATGTGATATGACTAGATGATAGAAAGTGACCACAAGATTAAATCCAACAATTGAATTTTGAATTTAATCTATGGTCCATAATTATACCAAACTAGCACAATCCTTGCCAAACACTCAAGGCTAGTAATCATACGCCAAGTGGATTTAAGTGATCCATCTCGTAGTTCCAACCTAAAAAATAAGACAAAATACTTGTTTAGCATATGCACTTTGGCCTTAGATCACGAAAAAAATATCACAATAAATAGTTTATTTTGGATTTTCTTCTTCATCAAGATCTGGATATACATCACGAAAAGACCAGTCTTCTTCCTGAAAACCTCTTTTTGTTCAACTTGATGGGGGTAGCTAGAGGAACCTAATTGTCAAACGATAATTTTTTCTTCATACTATTCACGTAGAAGTTCTCTTGCTAGAATGCTTTGTCATAGGTAAATGATGATTTTGTTCATCGATGTATGTTACCTTCAACTTGATTTCACTGTCTGAGGTTTATTGGACATGTTTCTTGGCATGAAAGCTTGTACTAATGTTGTTTCATGTAGTAATAAAATTCTGAACCTGTTGAGCTTTTAAGATGACTCTGGCTAGATTTTTGCCTATACCATGGATTATCATCCTATTGGTTTGAAGCCCTTCGAGTAGTATTTTGTATACGACATTATGAGTCATGATTTGACTATTCACAATAATAATAAAAAATTTCACGATCATACAAAACTTCACAAGTTGTAAACGTGATGATTCAAGAATATTGAGACACAATTTGTGATGTAATCAAAATATGTCGTTTGTGATTGATACATAAAGTTGGACACTTTATATTGATAAGATTGCATTATTTTCATTAGAATTTGTCAAGATCCTGGGTCCAAGTAATAATGTGTTTAGTGCATATTGAACATGACCGTAGATGACTTGTTTGTAATCATTAGGAATGAGACTCTATTCGATCATTGAACATTTTACCTAAATTTTGAGCAAATAATTTACATTTGATTGCTAGTTCAGATTCTTTGAGGTGCCAATGAGCGAAGTCTTAATTGAAATATCAATCTTGGTACTTTGAAAATCAGGACGAAACAATTAAATATTATGTACTTGCAATATAGGAACCCGTTAATCATTACGATTAGATGATCATCGCTCCAATGCATTCTCTATAGGCATTTAAATTTGAGCTTAGTAGGCTGAAGATGTGATCGTTGTAATCTATGTTTTAATTTGTTCACAACGAATTTACCTTATGAAAATATGATTTGGAAAGATATACATGATTGAAGGGCAAAACGATCATTTTACCTGTTCCAACATATTAACAATCAAACAGGGGTTGACTTGTGGAATGATGATAAAAGGATATTGTTATCGGATCATGATTTCTTTCCATAATAGTCACTTGACTCTAGAGTTTAATTTTAGCTCTTTGGTAGATTAAGTCGGGATTAATGAATTTATCTTAATGGTGAAGATTTGAACCAATTAGAAATATCTATTGGAGCTTGAGTTTTGTGAGTCCAATTAGGCCTTTCTGGCTCTAATATAGGTGTGAGATTTAATTAAATTACTACAATAAAATCCAAGGGAAATTGTATAATTATGAAACCCTATTTGAGTATTATATATATGCCCTCAAGCATAAAGGGTTAGTCACATTCTCACATCTTTCAAAAAAGGAAAGCAAAGAACAAGAGGGAAGATCTAATTGAGGAAACTTCTGCTAGGTGGTGAAAGGCCATTAAAAATTCTTCCAAGGTTACAACTCATCCTATGTGTGAAGATTTTTAAAAAAATAAAAAGAAAAAAATCAATAAACTCAAATGAAATCTAAAATGTATAATCTATTTGGATTTAATATTCTAAGGAAAATAAGTTTCTCTTGTGATTAAATCTAAATATCAACACATCCTCTACTAGATCATTCTCTGAAATATGAACCGCTTTTTGAATTTCATTTTTCTTCTTTGAATAATAATCTCTTTTTCTTCTTTGATTACGGGCTTCAATTCTGTACACGATCGAGCGTTTTTCTAGGACTACAAGTTACGAGTCATGAAGCGATGATAACCCTTATATAATTCATCATAACCATAGCTCGGCTCTAAAAAGTTGAAGATGTTATCATTATGTTGAGAGAGAAAATCACTAGTAGAACCTTTAGTGTTTATAAAAGCATCAAATGTGCTGATTTTTTTTTTCAATATCAAAATTAGAAGTAGGCCTATTGCAGGCACTTTTAATCACATCCATAGATCCCAATCCTCATATGTGTATTAACAAATATTTTTAATTTCAAACATTTTTTTGTGGACAAACCTAACAGAGGTGTGTATATAAAAAGAAAGTATCTACCTCAACTAAAATTTACTAAATTTGCAGTACTGTCCACACCCTTCCATGGCTACACTACTATTCTCGTGAGAGTTTTAGCTTTCGAAGAGAGGCTCGGTTGTTTGGTGAGGTGGATGGTAAAGTTTTTCATGTTAAGTCATGTTCAATATTGCATAGCAAACATGTTGTATATATGCATATAATAATTGTATAATCAACATGAAACATGTGAGTTCACTAGATGCCGTTAGATTGATCTAGATTATAAGTTATATTTGGAAAGCAATAAATAACACAAAGTTTGATGATGGAGAACAACTCCGAGATCGAGTCAGTTACCTTTACTATAGACTATGTGAGTTACAGTTCAATTCCAAACTAGTTTTACTAGCTGTTGTAAACCCTGCAACTCCAAAATCTACTGCTCATTCCAGCCTTACGATTTACTACAGTAGATACTTCCAGCCAACCCCACTAGACCTCATGATCTACCTCCTATAGCTTTTAAGAGCTGATGTCTCAGTCTCATGATCTTCTGCACATGTCTCTCCCAAGTGGATACCCAATAATCATCTATTACCGTTCTTCTTCCTGCGCTTGAATCCCTCTCTCAAAGTGTTAAGGAAATTAGGTGTTTTAGATTAGAACCTATGATATTTTCCAAAACCGGGTTGCCGGATCACAAGAATAATATGTTTGTTTTTACCAAAGAATAATGCTCTTGGAACTCTCAAAATATGATGTGGATGTGTTATGCAATGAAAGCATAATGGAACAACCTCCTGATATTCATCCCCGACATTTATATTTATAGTTGGGGATGCGTATGTGTTATGGGCCGTGTAAAACTCTTAAAAATCATGAATTAGGTCTGGTCGCATAAATATGTCGCTCGAGTGAGAGAGCATTTCGCTTAAGTGAGGGTGCTGTAAAGGCAGGTGACGACTCTTTTGTTTCTTATGTTCGAGTGTGAGTCAGGCGAGCAGCTAGTGAAATCTCGACGCCGCGTTTTCCTTGTTTCAACCTCTAACCATAATCTAACTTATCTATACAAAATTGCATCCAAATCCCTGACTTTTTACAAGTGTTCAATTAAGACATTTTTTATCACAAACATGCTAATTAAGACATTGTACCTAACAATCTCCCATTTTGGCATTTTGTGACAAAACCATACAAATAAAGTTAAAGAAATAAAATACATCAAACTAAACCACCCAATCTATACTATCCAAGTTACTCAAGTTCTTTTACTTCTTACATTCCTTGGTATACCTATTTTCTGAAATCAAAAACTCAATACCTAGTGTAAAAGCACGTGATATAGGAAACCAAAAACTCATGAATACAAATAAGCATGTAGTTTGAGACGTGACATTAATGTCAATCAAAACATCAACTGAAACATTAACATTACAAAATATTAAAACTCAAACAGCTATACATGTGATATGCTTGCACATTCTCCCCTTATTGCAAACTGTCATTATTTTTATGTAGTACATAAATGTATTTATGTCTCTCCCCAACGACCCGTCAGATATAAAATGCAAACCTCAATTTCATTCAATGCTCCCCACGTGTGTATTCTTTCTAATCTTTCCCTTTTTGTCACAAATAACTAACGGTACAATTTCAAATTCAATTTTACCCATGAATATACAACAGTCTAAAAAAAAATAGTTAATAGCATGCACATGCATAATTAACAAGTAGTAAACCTCCCCACATACTTAGTTTTGGTCATAATGGAGTAAATTATTTGATAAGTTGGTTTTATAACGGAGTTATTAGATATCTCTCACTTTTGAATTTGAGAATTTCTACTGCGTTTATGTGTTTTGCTTATGATACATTCATGTACTTTCATAATAGGAGAGTTAACAATGAGAAGATGGAATCAATTAGGAGCAATTTAAGTGTCACCAGCCAAACCAAGAATGTATATTACAGGGGGTATTGGCGCCCCCGCGCTATTATGAGGTACCTAGTGCCCAACTGAAAGCCTCAAAGTGTTTCTCAATCAAGAAGACAGGCGTCCCCGCGCTACGATGACACTAGTCCACCACATAAGCCTTAAAACTGACGAGTTTAAGGGGGAAACTATAAATACGGCCGGAAGGGTTCAATTAAAGGACTTTTGGGAAAGCAATCCAGCGGCTACACAAGAGAGAACACCCTTGGAGATTGAGAAATCCACAAATCAACGAGTTCTTCTTATTCTCTATCAATGTTTAAGAACATGAATTGTGTTTTCTTTTATATTTTCATAGAGTAATTTATTTTTCTAGAGATACGATATAGCCAACACTATAGATTATGCTTTGATCATTTAATTATCTATTTCAGATGTTATTCCATTGGTTTATTTGTGTTTATCTACTCTTAATGCTTTTGAATGCTTGATCACCATTTGAATGATATGGAATTTGAAATTTACTATCGAGAGAAAGAATTCTAAATTGAGACAATTGATAAACACAACCTAAGAGATTATATAGTTTGAGAGGCTTATGAAATCCTTTGTAACTGTTAAGAGAACTAAAGATCCTAATGAACTTTATCATCTTAATTTTAGATGGAGACTCAAAATTATGGTTTTAATAGTAATTCTTAATTTTCCATCGAGAGAGGGGATTAAGATAATTTTGGGTTCTTGACTAATAAACCACAAGAATAGATTAAAAAATAGTTAGATGAGATGAAGCCTGATCTATGGTTAGGTGAAATTGGATCTCTAGAGTTTAAGCTAATTAGTGTTAATCTTGTTTAATTGCATTGTTAATTAATCAAATTAGTTCAGTTAGTTATCTCACTCCATTATCCCTATTTTCTAGATAAAATTAAGGTTATTTTAATTACAATAATTATTAGGATTTGATTTCAATCCCTGTGAAAAACGATACTCTACTCTCACTATATTAAAACTTGACACCGTACACTTGCGGTTGGAAAATTCTCGCATCATGACCCATGTGTGTAAAGTGTCGCTAATTCAAGGTAAACAAGACTCCAAACCTTAATTTTGTGAGAAATGACATGCTAAACATCATTGTCAATAAGTGTATTCTCCTATTAATGAAAGTCAAACCATAAAACACAGTAGGACCTATAAATTAATGCTCTTTTTCTTTATATATATCAATTTCTTTTTCCAAATTTGAGCACATATAATTGTTCACATATTTAAAGCTCATCATATTTTTTACATCTTCCATATTTTCTAAGCTCATCAATTTTTCATTTTAAGTGTAGGTCCTTCTCCATTGAGCAACTAAGACTAGTTAATCTAAGTTAGTTGACCATAGGCACTAGATTTTGAAACACCCTGCAAGCTTAGTTGCTCGAGTCAAATAGCTTCAAAGAAGAATATTAAGATATTGAGCTTATTCGGGGATATACTTAGGCTTAGGTCTACTAAAAGTAGTCAATTCATGTTCAAAGTTAACTTACCAACAAATGACTGACATCCCAAATCTCACACATGTGGTTAAGTCCCATTCACAATATCATAGTGTGTGCAGTGCATATAGTACATGAAGACACTTATACTAATTACTCCACATCAACCCAAGCAAATAATGGAAACTATGTTACAACTTATCAATTATGTCCATACATGATCACAACATGCAAGTTTAAGACTGTCATATATTACGCTGTAATAAATTTACCATTCCCATTTTTTTGTTTTTCAATTTTTCAATTTTTTGTGTATTTCTTTTTCAGAAGAGAAAAATGAATGCGCCATACACAAAATATAACAAAAATCAAACACACAAACCAAAACAAAGCGTGCATGTGCTAGTGAAAACATGACTAAAATGCATATGCATGAAACTAAATTCTAAAAAATAAACAAATAAATGTGATGCATGCAAAAGTCAATAACACATAACAATTAAGTACACGTATGTACCAAAAATACCTAATCAGCTAGGTATATGAGTGCTCTTACCTTTAGGAGCACAGTGATCTATATTAAAGTTTTTAAGATCACCCTTTTTCACCCAGACTTTCCTAGTACGAGAACGATTTCCAGACAACCGTGTCACCAACTTGGGCAAACGACTTACTTGATTAGTAAGGAATCCAATTTGACCAACAAACTCCTGATTTCTATTCCTATTAAAACTCTTGATTCTTTGTCTATTCAGGAATTGATGACATCTAGGGCGTATGTGTCCTAACTCACCACAGTGAAAGCAGGTCGGGACAAACCTAGGACCAATGTTATGTGGACGCCGATGTCTATTCCTAGGTCAACGAGTTCTACGCTGTCTACTAGGCCTCTGTCTAATAAATCTCTTATCTGTAAGATCGGGATTAGGCACATGTGTGGCTGGTCAGTGGCAGTGACAAACGTGGTCTTAGAAGTACTAGTATTGTTTTCCTTAAAACTTAGACCTTCCTTATTTCTAGCCGACTTGTCCATTCCTAAAATGTTATCTAACTTTTTAGAACTATTAGAGAAGGCAAGCAGTTGAGACTTAGAATATTCTAGATTGCTCAGAAGGTTCTTAACCTGGATTTCTAAGGTCTCTTCTTCAGTAATCAATTCGCTAACTCTCCTAGAGGACTTCTCAAGTCCACTGGTGAGGTTCTTAACCCGAGTCTCTAAAGTTTCAATCATGAATTTCACTTCACTCAGGATCGAAGTAGATCCCTCAATGTGTGTTACTAACTTCTCTTTCTCCGACATAAGTTCCGTAACTCTCGTACTTAAGACTTTATTTTTAGTTAGAATCTTAACACTCTTCTCATAGTCTATCATAAGCCTCATGAATATCCCCCTCACTATCAGAATCTTCTTTTTGAATTCTCACTACTACTTATGTTGTCCGTCTTTTCACTTCCCTTATCAGATTCATTCTTAATTTTCGTAATAAAGACAATATATTTTCCACTTTCTTCAAGACTTGATTTCTCACTTTGATTGTCCAAGTTAGACTCGTCATTAGTGAGAGTAGCATTTATAGCCTTATCCGAATTTTTTCTACTGCTAGGGAACTCACTCCTAACGTGGCCAAAACCTCGATAATTATGTCATCTCATAGATTTAGAACGCTTTCTAGACTCACTTGGATCACTTCTATACTTCTCTTGAGGTTTTTGTTTATTCCTAAACATTTTTCGAATTTTTTTAGCAAAGTATGCTAACTTCTCTTCATTAGGATAATCTGAATCCGATGACTCTCTATGACTATTCCTCAAAGTTTTTAAGGCAAATGACTTATCGTTTGTGGGTTTAGCTAATGTAAGGTCATAAGTTTGGAGAGATCCAACCAACTCTTCAAACTTAATTGAATCTAAGTCATTGCTCTCCTCTATAGCCGTGACTTTAGGCTTAAACCTTTCAGCTAAGGATATAAGAATTTATCTTACAATTTTAGGCTCCAGGATTATCTTACCTAGGTTGAAACTAGAACTCACTATGTTGTTTAATCTCGCATAAAACACATCAAAAGTCTCATTTTTTTTCATCCTAATCTCTTCAAACCTAGTGGTTAATATCTTCAATTTAGAGTTCTTAACTGACTGAATTCCCCCATGTATGGTTTGTAGGATATCCCAAACCTCTTTGGTAACTTCACACATAGATACCTTCCTAAATTCTTCAGGGGACACTACCATAAATAGGGCATGTAAGGTCTTGTTATTCTAGTTACACTCATCTAAGTTTGATATAGTCCAATTAGCAATGAGAGTGAAAATAACTTCATTATAAACCGTAGAACTAGGGACAAACCAATCATTAACCACACTATACCAAATTCGTTCATCTATAGATTTTAGGAAAGCTCTCATTCTAATACTCCAATAAGCATAATTATTGCCATCAAAATATGGCGAATGGATAATGAATAACTTATCTAGAAATCTAAGGTCAAGACACGAAATTAAGCTCTGATACCACTTGTGAGTTCGCTAGATGTCGTTAGATTGATCTAGATTATAAGTTAGTTCGACCTTACATGCGGAATTATGCTAATTAAAGCAACAAATGACTCTTAATTAGTTTCCAGATGGTTAAACATACAATCCAATTTTTCTAAGTTGAATTACTGTAGTTGTAATACTGGAAAACAATAAATAACACAAAGTCTAGTGATGGAGAAATCTAACTGGGTAAAAACTCCGGGACTAAGCCAGTTACCTACACTATAGACAATGTGGGTTACAATCCAATTCTAAACTAGTTCCACTAGCTATTGTAAACCCGCAACTCCAAGATCTGCCGCTCATTGGAGCCTTATGATTTGCTACTGTACATATTATCCAGCCAACCCCACTAGACTTCCTTACCTTAAGTAGTTTCCAAGATCTGCTGTCTCAGTCTCACAATCTTCTGCACACGTCTCTTGCAAGTGGATACCTAGGAATCACCTATTCCCGTTCTTCTTCCGGTACTTGAATCCCTTCCTCAAAAGTTAATGAAGTCATGTGTTTTGGATTAGAACCTATGATATTTTCCAAAACCAGGTTGTCGGATCACAAGAATAATATGTTTGTTTTTACCAAAGAATAATGCTCTTAGATCTCTCAAAATATGACGTGGATGTGTTATGCAATGAAAGCACAATGAAACAACCTCCTGAAATTCGTCCCAAACATCTGTATTTATAGTTGGGGACACTTAGGTGTTATGGGTCGTTAAAACTCTTCAAAATCACAAATTAGGTCTGACCGCATAAATACATCGCTCGAGCGAAAGTACTGTCGCTCGAGGTGAAAGGCGGGCGACGACTCTTCTGTTTCTTACGCTCGAGCGTGAGTTAGGCGAGTATATAGCGAATCTCGATGCCTCATTTTCCTTGTTTTCAACCTCTAACCCCAATCTAACTCATCTATACAAAATTGCATCCAAGTCCCTGACTTTTTTACAAGTGTTCAATTAAGACCTTTTTGTTTACAACATTGGACCTAACAAAACCTTTTTTTTTTTTTTTGCCTTCTAGGACCACTAGTTTCCATTTTAGGCGCTTTTAAAATTTGCTTACCTTTTGCATGGTAGATTGCATCTAACAAGAAATAAGGAAACTTTGAGAATTTTACTTATTTTGAGGGTCTAATTAGGTTCCAACATTGACAAACTTGATCCATAGGTTATGCACAACAACTACTTATCAATTAATCTAGTAAAATCCATGTTCTCGAGTTTTTTTTTTTAAATCACATATTAGCCCATTATAATTTTTAGGCTCCACAAGATAGAGTACAACAGGTTAGATCCCCTACATGCCATAGATAAAATGTAAATGAATATAATAAAGGACTACAAATGTCGAATGTTCGATAAAATTTCGCAAACGTATGAGATTGTTGACAAGTAATAGTTTAGTAGAAAAAGTACGTCCTACGATGAATAACGCTTTAAATTGATTTTTATTAATTCATTGTAAACTCAAACGTAACAGTAACAAAATGTTTGATTTATTTATGTTTATTAATTACCCTAATAATTATTTATGATTGTTATGAAACTAAGTATGAGAACGAGGTGGTGGAATTCCAAATCTACCCGTTGTTTTTCTATCTTTCAATTCTCGACCTATTTTATCTAATGTAATTTGTGTATTCTTGACAACCAAATATCCAATTGCATTCAACTATCTCTCCTAAGGAGCCAAATCTATTCTAAGCATGACCAGGTAACATCCCTATCCCGAATTCATATGTGAAGTAATGCAATTAATTACACGATTACCTATGTGATTGCACAAGTTATAAAATATTATTCTTCATGTCTATTGATCCTTATGATGATATTACAATGTTTTAAACTTATCACGAACCTCTCAAAAACATAGCAAACAACTAATTACCTAAATGGTGATCAAGCATTCAAGTAATTCAACAATGTATGCAATATTAATCAAGAACACAAATATATTAATTAATTGGTCTTTAAATTTAAAAAAAATAAAATCAAGAGCCATGCTAGCGGTACATCGGGGTGTACATCACGGTGTACACCCCCCTCACATGGGTAGTTGGCCCATTGGATTAAAATATTCGAGTGGGCCCCTCCATGTGAGGGGATGTAGACCTTGATGTACACTTTTTGATGTACATCTAGCATTTTTTAAAAATCAAATATGCGGTTTCATCTTCATCCCAACACTAACGAGTTTTAGCTTAGCATGTTCATAATAAATTACAACAAGAGTTATAAAGATTCATCAATAGAAATGTATAAATAAAAGAGAGATGTTGAATCTATTGTTTGCTATGAATCTTCAATTTTGAGCTTTGAACCTTCAAATTCTTGACGTTAATTACCTCCAATGCTTTGCTAGACTTGTTCTCTGTCAAAAGTATGTAGAATGTCGAATCTGATGATCTAAATAAATTATAGTGGCCAACTATTCTTCTCATCTAGATTTAAGTGTTACGATCATTTTTCAATCATGTACAATTTGGTCCCTATTCTTCATCTTTTGGCTAGCTCTGTTCCTTTATATTTGCATTTAAGCCCTTGATAATTTACTTTACGTTCAATTGGTCCTCAGTCTCCATATTAAGTCATATTCCATTAAAAGTACTCTCAAATATCCTTGTTTAATGGGATAGATAAGAGCATAAAATGCACTTACCACCTAGTCTCCAGACAAAGCAATGAAAATTGAAAGTAGTAAATAAGGAGAAACTAATTCCTCTACAAATGTGAAAGACGAAACAAAAATTCTAAATGCCTCTTAATGTGGGAAACCCATATATGTACAAATTCATTAGGGCCATCCCTCTGCAGCTAGTGAATCAACGATTGAAGAAGACTAAGTGCGTGATCTATCAGAGAGCAGTGTGGATGGACTATGGTTCTCCTTTAAGTTTGAAGTTGTGAACTACAACAGAGGACTTCGTCTCTATCCCCAAACTCGAAATACTAAGTCAGTGTATATGAAGGATCCCATAAAGATTAGCTTGTATCTCATTATTAAATATAGGACAAATACCATAGGATGAGAAGAAAGCACAAATACATCATCTAGAACGGTCCAGAATGATAACCTACCACTAGCAAAATCTTCTGTGATGTACCCATTAGTGTTGATCTTGTAAAAAAAGGGATAGGAGGAGAAGATGTGTGTGTGTGTGAGAGGAATAGAAAACAAAAGGGGAGATATCCAAGTCCTCTCACAGCGTATAAACCAAAATAAATAGCTCGTGTAAGGAAAGAAGATAGTCCGATAGACCTTCTATATGATTCAGAAAAAGGCTCCATAGCTACACCTTGGTGCTTCGTATCATTCTTCCCACTACATAAGAATAGAAGGATGAGCAAACGAATGGTAATCCAAATGTGGCCACCCGAACAAATTGGCGTGGCTGACATTGAAAGTAGTATTGAAAGTTCTCACTCTGTCGAAGTGGGACTTAAAAATATCGGAGAAATTGTACAATTCATGGTTGGTATTCCGTTACTTGTGCATAAGTGGTCGCAATCAACGAACATCGGAGAATTGTCGCAATCATTGAACATCATTAACATTAGGATGTCAGATGACATCTAATCTACTATTAAATGACAACATCAACTAAGAGTACCTATAACAATCCAAGGAAAAGAAAGAGATCTCTAGTGGAATAATCAGATTCTAAAGCATACAATAGACATCTTGGGATATACAGCCCAAGGAAATGCTGCATGGAAAAATTTGATAGAAAAACTACCATTCGACGTGTCCCTTCACATAATGTGTTGCGTTTTTTATATCGCAAGTGTACAATATTGTAACAAGTAATATAGTGGACATTTGAGTCCAAATTATCGTTCCCACAAGGACTATACTTTAAACTTAATCTACTTTTCCTAACTCCTATTTGATGAAAGTAAACAAATAAGGAATGATAATAGTTGTGTATAATTTTTTTTTTTTTTTTGTGAACTAACTAACTTAAACTAATAGAAAATATGAAAAGATCTCAAACAACAATTGATAAAATATTTGATTATGTAATGAATATTAGGGCAAAACAAATTGATCTAATGATCACATTAATTCCCAATTCAAGATTCTAGCCTAATGTAGTGTTCGGTCGAATTATTCTATTGTATTCAACTTACCCCTCTCAAGCATTGAGTCTATTTAACTAATTCAATTCCATATCTCTATGCAAATTACCTTTAGTTAAACGAATTATAGTTCTAAAAATTCCTAAAATGACCGCAATAATTAATATAGGTATCTCTACAAGTTATACTACTTTATCGAATTTTATTATACGTTCTAAGCCTCAAACTTACATTTCGATTCGTAAGAAACTCAAGTGATCATCAAATTATTGGCCAGATAATTCAAAGGATTAATCTTATAACAAAATCAACACTTAAAAGAATATGCTACATAAATCTTTGAAATTAAGAATCAAGAATCACAAAAGACTACATTGTTCGCCCTAATTTAGAGTTTAGTTACATATAATGTAAAAGGAAAAATAAATAACTATGTTTAAATACATCACCAAATTAATTGAATATAGACATGGAAAAGAATCAACTCTTGCACCAATGTCTTCTCATGCTTCCAATCTTTGCTTTAATCTTGAACCCCGTGATAAATTTCATATCTTGATTTGGCTCTTCGATCTCTCGTTGTATCTCTCTTTTTTAAATGTATGGAACCCTCAATTCGTGTCTTCTTTCATCTATTTATAGTTCCATACACGTTTTTGGCCAAATTGGAGTCTTTTTCTAGGCTTCTCGTGGCCCAACAACAACCCTAAAAATTTGGCAGTGCAATGCCTAGGCACTTGGATGCAGCACCTAGGCACCGCGAAAGTTACCCAGGCGATGGCTGGGCTCTATATAGGTAGTGCCTGGGAGCTGAGTTGCTGTTTCACTCTGTATTTGTTTCAGTATTTTTGTCTTAACATTTTCTTTCAATATCCGATTAAGGCGATTCAAAATTTGTTGGAAAGATAACTCAAAAGGCTACAACTTTGCTAGAAACAGCTCTTTTTCAATTCGAACTTTTATTGGGCAAAAAATTAGTCTCAATCTCCCGCTAAAAATTTGGACATCCTTATGCGGTTGAGAATTGATTTCTTTTCACTCCTTTTGATCTTTAGTTGTATCCATTTGACCCCTAACACTCTCGAATTTTCATCTTGAGCTTTGACACAACTTTTTGAGTATTTGTACTTTAGCCCCCAAACTTTGGATCTTGCCATTTTTTGCTTCTTTATTTCAATTTCACTTCCATTCATTGAGTTTCACCTAAAAACACATTATATAATAAAATAAGCTATAATTCCTTTAAAAGAATTACAAAATGTAAATATTTTAGAGCCCGAATAAGTGTATAAAATACAATTATCATAATGCAATCAAAGTATCACAGTAGAGTGATATATTCCTAATTTTATTGGCCATAGAAGGTGAAAGGACTTGCAATAGTTGATCAGTATCTCACACTATATCATAAAGAAATCATGAATTCAAATCGATGTGTACTATCGACATTGTAGTAGAGTTGTTAGGAAGAAATCCTCCATCCAACAATCGTGCTAGAAAAATATATAGCATTGTCCAAGTCGCCACATAATAGTTAAGGTTGAATAAGAGATAAGGCATGAATATCCCGACAACACTTTAGCAACAAAAAATAAGCACAAAGTGATCACTGCAATTGAAAAATCCATCGGAGATTTAGGGAGAATGTGTCAACAATGTACTGCAGTCTCCTAAATCTCAATTTGGCCTCCTCAGTTGGAAGACAAATATCTTTATACTTTTTACAATGTAAATGGTTTGCATGGTCTTTAGAATCCTAAAAGAATCTAGCAAAAACACTATCCACTTTCTTCAAAACAGCCTTGGAGAGCTATATAATCTGAAGTATATACAATGGAATGGGGGGTAGAAAACACATCCCAATAATGTAATTAGGCTTCTCTAGGATAATAGTCTTAATGCCCAATCCAAAATCCTGCTCTTGACTTTTTGAATGAGGTAATCAAATAGAAATGTTAGGTTTATATGTTGTATTGATGATGCCGTGAACAAAAGGACCAACTTGAATGATTATAAAAGTTTAGGGACTATGTAAAGAGTCAGGATTGAAGTTCGTGTGCTCATTCCAGGAGGACTGCTTTACAATAAAGAGTCATGATTGGTGTTAGTGTGCACATCCTAGGAGGGTTGCTTCAAACTTCAAATAGGAGATCAGAAAGCTTGTGTCGTCAATTTTGCTGGTAATCTGTATGTTTATCAAAAGTTGATATTGGGTCTTTGACTGGAAAAGTGCTCGAGATTTTTCCTGCATTGAGTTTCTCCGTGAACAATTCTGGTATTGTTTATTGCTTTTCTTACTGTTTTGATAGTACTGCGGTATTCAAATATAGGATTATTTGAATTGTTTGACTAATCAGCTAGACATAATTAACTTGTGATTTGTTGCTTGTTAAGTAAAGTTTTAATTCCCTATTTATACCTAATCACCCCCTTAGGTGTAGTTGGGTTGAATCTGACATTTTTCAATTGGCATCAGAGCTTAATTTTGATTCCTGGCCCATACTTATTTTAGTTTAGATGAGTAGTTCTTTGTCTGTCCCGCCATATTTTGATAGCAGTAATTATGCATACTAAAAAGTTTGAATGAGAGCTTTTCTTAAGGCGTTGGATGAACGTATATTGATTTGTGTGCAAAATGGGTGGACTCCGCCTACAACAACTGTTGCAGGTGTAGTTATACCCATTGATATTTCTTTGTGGACCAAAACAAATTTGGACGAATGTAATTGGAATAGTAAATGCTTGCATACTTTGTTTATGGTTGTGTCTCCTGAGAAATTTAGGAGAGTGTCTATATGTAAGACAATGAAAGAAGTTTAGGACATTTTGGAGACAACCCATGAGGGTACTAAAATTGTGAAAACTCCAAATTGCAAATGTTGACGTCTAGATTTGAAAAACTTAGGATGAATGATGATGAGAGATTTGATGAGTTCTATGCTAAGGTGAACGATATTGTGAACTCTAGTTTTAATCTAGACGAAAAGATCCCCAAGTAGAAAATCGTTTGTAAGGTTCTTAGATCCCTATTTGAAAGGTTTAGACCTAAGGTAACTGTAATTGAAGAAAGTAAGGACCTAGACAATGTTAAGTTAAAAGAACTAGTAGGATCCCTCCAAACTTATGAATTGATCTTATTACAGCCTAATAAATAGAAATCCATTGCCATGAATACTGATAGAGAAGTTGAGAATGAGTCCACTAACACTGACACACTTAGGGATGATGAAATTGCTTATTTTGTTAAAAAACTCTAGAAGGTGATGAGTAATAGGAGAAAGCATCAAGCGTTGAATAGTGAAGTGTAATAAACGCTCGAGAGGTAGATGTGAGAATAACACCTCTAGGACTCTTGCTAAGAAACTCATTCTGTCCAATGCCATAAGTGCAAGGAATTTGGTCACATTAGGAGTGAATGTTCTAAACCGAAGAAGAGTTTGGGTAAAGAAATACCTAAGGCTTTAGCCATGATCATGAGTGATGAAGAGTTAGATTCTAGTTCTTATGATGAGATGTCTGGTGGTGAGGATGAACAAGATTATATGGCCTTTACCTCGATTGCTGACACTGGATCTGGCCATGAGACTGAGAAAGGAAAATGTGAGGATAAGAGTGAACGATCGGGAGATTTGTTGAATTGTTATGTTGCTCACCTTGCTCTCAAAGCATAAAATAATTCCATGTGGTATCTTTACACTGCATGTTCAAGACACGTGTGGTCACAAATCTTTTGTTTTCTTCACTTGATGAGTGGAATGGTGGTGTAGTTACGTTTGGCGATGGAGCCACTGCACTAATACTTGGAAAATGAGTTGTGAGTATTGCTGGACTACCTATCATCTCAGATGTGCTATATGTGAAAGGTTTTAAGTCAAACTTGCTGAGCATCCTTCAAATTTGTGATGCTGATTTTGAGGTTACCTTTGTCCAGAAAAAGGTGTTCTGTTTATGACTCGACTGGTAACATTGTTCTTGAAGGTGTGAGAACATCTGAAAACTGTTACGAAGTCTTACCTAATTCTAATTACAGGTGTAGTAGTGCCAATATCAACTTAACTGAGTTGTGGTATCAACAACTGGGTCATATAAACCATAACAGTTTGTCTAAACTTACCAAGAGGGAGATTGTCAATGGCCTACCTAAGTTGGATAACTCTCCTACCACTGTTTGTGGTCCGTGTCAACAAGGTAAATAGCCTAGGGTACCCCACAAACAAACTTCTAAGATCTTGACGAGCAAGCCTATTGAATTACTCCATATAGATTTGATGGGACCATCGAGGACCGAAAGTCTTGGTGGTAAAAGATATATTTTGGTTGTGGTTGATGACTTTTCTCGTTTCACTTGGATTGAATTGCTAAGAGATAAAATTGAAGTGTTTAGTACTATCATCTCTTTGTGTAAGAAACTTAGAAATGAGAAAGGCTATTCTGTGTCTAGAATTCATAGTGATCATGGTAAGGAGTTTGAAAACTCAAATCTTGAGAACTTCTATTTAGATGAGAGAATCCAACATGGGTTCTCCTCGCCAATTACTCCACAACAGAATGGGGTAGTTGAGAGGAAAAATCACGTGCTTCAAGAAATGGTAAAAGCTATGCTTCATGGTAAAGATTTAGCTATGCATTTCTGGGGTGAAGCCGTAAATACTACATGTCACATTGTTAATAGAGTTTATCTCAGACCAAGAAACTAACATGACTCCATATGAGATCTGGAAGGGTAAAATGCCTACTGCTGAGACTTTCGTGTGTTTGGCAACAAGTGCTACATTCTAAGAGATAGAGAGAACTTGGAAAAGTTTGATTCCAAGAGTGATGAATGTATATTCTCAAGTTATTCCAAGAATAGTCGGGCTTATCGGGTGTACAATAACCGTACATGCGTTGTGATGGAATCTATCAATGTGGTAGTTGATGATGCTTGTAGTGAGGGAGAGATTGGCGAAGAGTGTGTTGAGCTAGAACAATTGGAAGTTGATCCAATTAAGGTAACTGAACCTAAGAAAGCTTCAATTCCTGATCTACCACAAACATCAAATGAGTTGGTTGTTTCAACTAAGGATTCTACTTTTGATAATGAAGCTAAACCGCCCAAAGAACTTTCGTCCAGAGTTAAATTGAATCACCAGGATAATTTGATTGGAGATATAGAAAAAGGAATGAGACTTCGCAAAGGGTTTTGAACAACCTTTCATATGCGAGCTAGGTGTCTCAGATTGAACCGAAGAAGGTTGAGGAAGCCCTTAGGGATGAATGTTGGGTTAATGCTATAAACGATGAGTTAAATTAGTTTGTTAGAAACAAAGTCCGAGACTTAGTGCCTAGGCTTGATAATCACAATGTTATTGGTACTAAGTGGATATTCAAGAATAAGACAGATGATCAAGGTACCGTTACAAGAAATAAGGCTAGGTTGGTTGCTCAAGGATACACTTAGGTTGAAAGAGTTGATTTTGACGAAACTTTTGCCCTGGTAGCTAGGCTTGAATCTATTAGAATTCTTCTTGTGGTTGTCTGTACTTTGGGTTTCAAACTGTACCAAATGGATGTCAAGAGTGCTTTCCTGAATGGTGTTCTTCAGGACCTATGTGGAATAACCTAAAGGGTTTGTTGATCCGAAATATTCTCACTCTATGTATAGGCTGAATAAAGCCTTTATGGGCTGAAACAAGTTCCTAGAATTTGGTATGGGCTGAAACAACCTCCTGGAATATGGTTTCAATAAAGGTGGTGCAGACATATGCTTGTTTTTAAGATGAATTGAAGATACCATCACCATAGCTCAGATCTATGTGGATGACATCGTCTTTGATTTTCCTGTTGATTCTCTTGCTCATGAGTTCGCTGAGTGTATGAATCAAGAATTTAAGATGAGCATAATTGGTAAATTAACATACTTTTTTGGTCTTCAAGTCAAGTAGACTGATGAGGGATTATTCATATCTCAATTGAAATATGCCAAGAATCTTGTCAAGTAGTTTGGGTTAGACTGCAAGAAACATACTAGAACCCCTATGAGTACCAATATCAAGTTAGGTTTAGTACCTACAGGCAAGAGTGTTGACCAAACACTGTATATGAGTATGATAGGTAGTCTGCTATACCTTACAATTAGTAGACTTGACATAGCATTTAGTGTAGGGGTCTGTACGCATTTTCAGGCTGATCCTAAAGAATCATACTTGAGCGTAGTGCGACGTATTATCAGATATGTCAATGGTACTATTGATTATGGGATCCTATACTCTAGGGACTCTAATCTTGACCTTGCTGGTTATTTCGATGCTGATTTGGTTGGTAATGTCGATAATAGAAAGAGTATTTTTGGTGGCTGTTTTTATGTTGGTGCTAACCTCGTTGCTTGGGTGAGTAAGAAACAAAATTCTATCTCATTGTCTACAGCCGAGACCGAGTACATTGCGGCAGAAAGTTGCTGCACTCAACTGCTTTGGATGAAGCAGATGTTTAGTGATTATGAGATTGAACATGATACTATGACTGTGTTTTGTGATAACACCAGCGCTATTAATATTTCTAAAAATCTTGTTCAACACTTTCGAACTAAACATATTGACATCAGACATCATTTTATTCGAGAGCTTGTGGAAACTCAAATTGTGAATCTTGAACATATTTCTATTGAGAACCAATTATCTGATTTATTTACTAAGCCATTGGATGATCTTCGGTTTAAATCACTTAGAACAACTATTGGCATTTCTGTACCTTATTGACTGAGTATATTTGATGTATGCTGGTATTCTACTATTGTGTGACATTGTGTTATGCATACATCATATTTATTTACTTATTTTTCATGCATTTTATTTTATGTTCTCGTGTTTTGTTTGAATTTTTATATGTTTTGTGCGCTTGGTGCATTCATATTTTTCTACGAAAATCAAACAAAAATATTTTCTTTTCTTTCTTTAATTTAAAGTTTAACAAAAAAAGGCGGGGATGTTGATTTGGACATTGGTTTTACCACATGGTTTCCATTACATTTGATTTTGTTGGTTGTAATCAAGAATGAGTTTATTTAGTGAGCTGTAATATAATTTCTATGACTAGCTTATGACACTTATGGAGTATTTAATATAAGTCTCTTCATATACTATCTGTACTGCACACACTGTGATCTTGACAGTAGGACTCCACCCCATGTGTGAGATTTGGGATGATAGTCACATGTTAGTAGGGTGACTTTGAACATGAATTGATCATTTTTATTAGATCCAAGCTCGATATAACCCCCGCTTGAATCAATATCTGTATGAAAAATAAATATAAATGACTCAATATCTTAATACTTTTTTTCGGAGCTTACGTGACTTGAGTAATTAAACATGTGGGGTTTCTCATAACCTGGTACATATGGTCATTTGACTTGGGTTAACGGGCCTAAAGCTCGTTACAGAGGTCATGTTAGTCGCTTAACGGAAAGGAGCATGCACTTATGATGAATAAAAATATGTGAGCATTCCTATTAAAAGTTGAAATAAAAAGAAAAGTATTTGTGTTGTAGGCCAGGGGGAGAAAATAATTTTTTCTTTTTGAAATGAGCTTTCATATGTAGTTCTAATCTGCTCTACGGTTTGACTTTTATAAGTAGAGGAATATACTTATTAGCAGTGATGTATAACATGTATTTTCTCACAAATTTAAGGTTTGAAGTCCTACTGCCAGAGGATCAGTGACACTTAACACATATGAGTCACTTATATCATTTACTCCATGGGTGCTTTAAGTTGAAATTGTGGGAAAATTTACTATTCACTGCATATGCTTGTGTTTGCTTATACATACATTATTGAGATGTTGTGTGATTTTGTTTTGTCCCTTCGACATTTGTAACAAAAGGGGGAGAGATTGTTTTGTAAGGGGGAGATATATCATATCATATCATACATATTTATTGTTTGAGCAGTGCTACTTATGTCTGTAGGGGTCGATGGGATAATACATAGATATATTTTGACATCTGACTTAATATACATTGCATTGACTTTTACACTAACATTGTGTTTTTTTTTGTTGATTGATATTGCATTTTCATGTCTTGAGGGTTCGTTGGGAAGAGACATAGATACATTTTTCTGCTACTTTAACACTTTGAAAGTTTGCAGTAAGGGATGCTTGTGCATTACAGTTGCATTGTATATCATGCACTGAGGGGGAGCATGTGCATTGCATTTATGTTGCGTGTCATGCATGGCTGTTTGAGTTTTGATGTTTTTGTGATACTAATATGGTCACGGTGTTTTGTTAGCATTAATATTGCATCTCAAACTATCTTGCTCATTTATTTGATTATGCTTTTAAGTACTTTATTGCTTATTCCCTATATCACATGCTTTTACACTGGGTATGTGAATCTTTGATTTCAGGATACACGATGAACAAAGTGGAAGCTACATTCAGTTGATTTAGTTGGACTTGGGTAGTTTTGATAAGTTAGTTTATGTTTTGTAGTTGGTTTTATCACAGAATGTCAAAGGGGGAGTTTGTTAGATTTATATGTTGTATTGACGATTCTGTGAACAAAAGGACCAACTTGAACGATTATAAAAGTTTAGGGACTAAATTATAATGTTTCATAGTTGTTAGTTTAGCTTAGGGTTTGGGGTTTTATGTTTGGAAAAAGAAGGATTCACGTCGATTTATCGCTAACTGCTCATCGGAGTCATGCTCGAGCAGATGAAGCAGGAGCATCCTAGCTCTACCTTCGCCCCATTGTCGCTTAAGCGACATACCTTTTGCCCGAGCGACATATTATTCAGCCAGACCTAACTTCGATTTTCGAGACTTTTTTACTTGGCCCATTCTACCTAAACTGTCCAACCTATAAATTGAGGAGCCACATATTCTACGAGAAGGTAATTGAACATACTATTTTCTAGAGAGAATTCATCCTATACAAGAGATAAAGTTCAATCCTTCAATCACATATGCGCTCATCATATTGAAAACATCAAATACATCAAATCAAACATTGGATTGCATTCTTCGCTTGGGTCTGTTAGAAAGATTGTGTCGTCAACTTTGCTGCATTGAAAATCAAGGAAGAATTTGAAGAACGAGGAGTTCTTGAGAAGATCTACAGAAGATAAACTACGTAAATAGTCAGGATTGGAGTTCATGTGCTCATTCCAGGAGGACTGCTTTACAAAGAAGAGCCAGGATTGATGTTAGTGTGCACATTTCAGGAGGGTTGCTTCAAACTTCAGACATGAGATCAAAAAGCTTGTGTCATCAACTTTGATGGTAGTTTGTAAGTTTATCAAAAGTTTATAGTGGATCTTTGACTAGCAAAGTGCCCAGAGTTTTTCCCACGTTGGGTTTCTCCGTGAACAATTATGGTGTTGTTTATTGCTTTTCTTACTGTTTCGATAGTACTACGGTATCAAAGATAGGATTAATTGAATTATTTAACTAATCACCTAGACATAATTAACTTGTGACTTGTTGCTTGTTAATTAAAGTTTTGATTCCGCATTTACACCTAATCACACCCCCTCTAGGTATAGTTGGGTCGAGTATTGCATTTTTCAACCAAAATCCATCTAGCCCTTTTAAATAAAGTGACCCCAAATAAAAAATGATTGTTGCTAATGACAAAAACATGTTGATGCTTAAGTCTCCTAATTTGACTAATGGTTGCTTGTTATAGTAGGATTAGACCTGTCTTGTCTTTGTCTATCAATTGACTAGAAACAATTTCGTAATGCTCAAGACAATGAACTAGTCGCTAGATGGATTTTGTCTAGTCACAGTTAAATATAGTCATATTGTTATCAAAGGATAAGTGAACAGTAATATCCTCGTGTCAGTATTCCATACATGGATACCTCTGAAACTTATAGGCTAATAGTCAAGAAAGATAATTTGTAGTGATAATAAAAAGAGAATGGGGGATAGGACCACCTTGTCTGAGACCAACCATATGACCGGTCATTAATTAGTATCGAGAATCGACACTCAAAGATGCGTCTCTTGAGACGATCTATCCAAATACGATCATAACCAAACTCATCTAGAATAATAGATAATCCCCAATCCATGCGAACATATACCTTAGTCATATCAAGCTTGTTGACTACATTACTTCCCTGCACCTTTGAATTAAAGGAGGGGGAGTGTATTAAGTTGAGACTTTTTAAGACTTTTGGAAACTTTTTCAAGTGAGTGACTTTTGTAAACTTTCAAGTGATTTCTATGGATTTGATAAGAATTAATAAAAGTCTTCCATGAACTTCTGTAGACTTGCATTAGAGACTTTTAGCGACTTTGATAGACTTTTACATTTTAAAATAAAATATTAAGCATATATAATGTAATATTTTAAACAATTTTGTCCAAATCATTTATAACTTGTATAATTGAAAATGCAAAGCAATAAATCAGATTTTTCTTGTAAAATAAAAAAAATATTTAATTTTTTTTCAAGTCACATAAAATGGATTAACAAATAATCAAAATACCAAAAAAATTTAATTGTATGTAGTTATGTTCAACAAAAAAATATCAAACATTCTCAATATCATTCCACATATTAGTTGCTATAGTAGCCCTCCATACATTAGCACTCTCTCTTTGACACTCAAAAAAGGGTCCAAAATCTTCCCCTTCGTTAATCGAAGAAGATGAAGAATCTTCATTATCAGGTTCAACATGAAACTCATCGGAACCTCAACATGACCCACAATTCAAAGATAAATATACAAGTGAGAACTTCTCTTCTTGATGAATGATATAATCAAGATTGATAACAAGAACAGAAGAGGCAAACATTTCAATAGATGGCAATGAATTTAGCTCAAAGTGTTGAATGAAGAAACTTTTTGATGATTAGAGGATTTTCACAAATTCAATCACTCAAAGGTTTTCACAAGAATTCAATGTTTATTGATCTTCTTAAAGATGACAGATAAGGTAGTTGAGTTCAATAAAAGTCTCACTTTAATGCTCAAGAATTGTTAATGCAAGTGAATGAATAGTGAGGTATTTATAACACTGAAACAGTCATAAGTTCTGTCCTAACGGACGCCTCTTACCGGATGTCCGGTATAGTGTCGGATGCTTAGATAGCACTTATTTTTTGTCAGAAGTTTGGACTGTTGAAAATATGACCGTTTGCCAAAAGATCAGTTTTACCGGACGTCCGGTACGACTGATTTTGGCCCGAAATGTGATCTTTTCAATTTTTATCAAATGTAAGTACTAGAGGGACGTTTTAAAATATTTTTCAAAGTATTTGTTGTATTTAAAATACTTGTTGGTACTTCAACGTGTCTCGATATTCGTGTAGGCGATTCTTGCGGGATTTGCAACGTCATTCTTCAAGGCCTCGAATGTTTGAAACTTGTTTCCATTTGGGCTTGTGTGCAACTTACTTGATCTCAAACTTTGTGACATCAATTTCATTTAAATACAATAGTCACTATGGCCACTTAAAATTAATTTGTTAGTAAGAAACATGATTTGTTTGTGATAATCAAAACGAGGCGTCAACCATAGACCAACAATTTTCCCCTTTTTGATTATGACAAACACAATATGATTTGTAAGATATATGTATGAACAAATTGATAGGAAATAGAGAACAATATTTGCATACATGCGTTCCCCCTATTAATTTCACTACAATTCCCCATTTTTAAGTATAATCAAGCAATTATGCAAATCTCATCTATTTCTTCTCCCTTTTGGCATAAGCGAAAAGTTCGCAAACATGTCTTCACAAGTAAAAATAGCAATTATAACGAAAAAAGCATTTCATAGATACGATAAAGTTTAGTACATAAACAAAAGGTCAACCATAAGTTTAAAACAATTTGAATACATCAAATAGAAAACTATAGAGCCGAAGGAGGAGGATGCAGAAATTGAGTCAACATGTCGGTGAAGAAGGTTGTCATCTGCTCCCGCATAATGGCCTGCTGCGCAAGGATTGTGTCGTACTGATCTTATATGTGACGGAGCTCGTCGCTCATCCCATCGACTATCAAAGTGAGGGAGTCGAGTAGTCCACTCAAAAGTGAAAACTGATCCTTGGAAAGACCTCAACTGGCAAGTTGAGGAGCGCATGAAAACCCCGTGGCCTACCATGTACCCTCATCGTCGTCATCGTCCTCTTCTTCTTTCGCGAATGGCAAAATAGACGATCTCGAGGTCGGGTCGAATCCCTTTGTTTCAGCCACCCATTGTCCATCTTTCTTAACTATTTTCATGCATTTGAGTATAGAGAAAGTAACGGTGTCGGAGGGATGAGGTTTGATGAATGCCTCATCGTGAAGAGGGATATCAAAGTGTTGTAAAATTTTGGTTAAAAGCATGCCATATGGGAGCACCTTAGCAATGCGAGAGGAGTGAATGAATTGCATGAGACCTAAAGCAATGGTCGGAAAGTCAACTTTCCGACCGACAAGAAAAGAATTGAGCCGAAAAAGATCAAAATAGTTCACTTCATCCCGATGCCCCTTCCTAGGCAAAATGACATTGGTGATGATATTCTACTGACATCTACAGGGAAGAGTAAGTTGATGTGTAGATATTTTCGTGATGTTTTCAAAATTTTTACTCGTGACACAATGACAAGCATCGATTGGGTTATAGCCATCAACAGAAGGTTGAGTTTTATGTACAAAAGTTTGAATCTCACATGATTCAATTTCAATAATGGTACAAATAAGAGTTTTTGAAACCGTAATTCGAACATTTTTAATAAAGCATATTATGTCAGCGTCACGAGAAGGAAAATTCATGTTTTGATAGAATTCTTGCATTAGCCGTGGATATGTGTTTTCTTCTAAAGTGCAAACAAGTTTCCAACCCATGTTTATGATAAATTCTTCTATTCTAAATGAAGGGGCGTCAAAAGTAAAAGTAGATAAATCAACATTTTTACTGGTTAGAATGGGTGATTTTGCAAAGATATTCACCGGACCTCGGGTTCAAGATCCATATCTTCTTCCTCGGAGAATGGAGATGGAGCACGTCGTTGAACGATTTGCTTAATTCTTTTGCCACGACCTCTTGAAGTAGACATATTCACAAATATGGGGATTTTTGAAAATGGCTTGAGGAAAAGGGTTCCAAGCTTGAGGAATGAATAGGTGAATAGGGGTTGATAATGCCCTAGAAATTTGATAAAAAAGTAGATTGAGAAAGAGATTTGGAGCAAGGTTTATAGATGCGAAATCTAGCGCTTGTTTTCGCAAAAAAAATCTATGAAATCCCTAAAATTCTAAGTGGAGATTGATCGATTGATGATTGAAAACTAAGTTTAAGAATGAGAAATGAAAGGGTTTGGACCTAATTTAAGATTTCGTGGAGTGGTGAGTGGTGTGCGAGAGGAATTAGAGGAGAGAAGTAAGGAGAAATCTGGGGAAAATCACGATTTACAGGCTGAAACGTTCAGTATCGGACGTTTGCCAGATAGATGCAAAGCAATAAAAAAAATTATGTGTTGCTGGATGCTTGATACCGGACGTCCGCTATACCTTTTTTTTTAATGGAGAATAGTATGGTGAAAGTACAAGTTTAAAAATCATTTTAGTTCGATAAGACCCAAGCCCCGTCTAATAGTTGAAAAGCGATCGAGCGCAAGGAGTTTTGTAAAAATATTGGCTAATTGGTGTTCGGTATCAACAAATTCAAGTGAAATATCACCGTTTTGAATATGGTCTCTTAGAAAATGGTGTCGAATCTCAATATGCTTCATTCGAGACTGTAAAACAGGATTTTTGGATAGATTGATTGCACTTGTATTGTCACACATAATAGGAATATGATCATAGGATAAGTGATAGTCTCTAAGAATTTGTTTCATCCAAAACACTTGAGCACAACAACTTGCGGCGGAAATCTATTTGGCCTCAGCCGTAGATAAGGCAACGGAGCTTTGTTTCTTGCTAAACCATGAAACCAAGGTAAAAATAAGAAAGTGACAAGTGCTACTGGTGCTTTTTTGATCAACTTGACAACCGGCCCAATCGGCATCAGGGTAACTAAGTAAATTAAAGTGAGTTCGTTTTGGATACCAAAGTCCTAAGTTTTGAGTCCCTCTAAGGTATCTAAAAATTCTTTTAACGGCCCTGAGGTGGGATTCGTTAGGATTATATTGAAAAAGAGTACATAAGCATACACTAAACATGATATCGGGTCTATTTGCGGTTAAATAGAGAAGGGATCCAATCATACCTCGATACTTAGTGATGTCGACGAAGATGCCTTGTTCATCCTTGTCAAGCTTTATGGTAGTGCTCATTAGAGTATTCATTGGTTTGAGATAATTCATTTCGAACTTCTTTAGCATGTCTAAGATGCACTTACTTTGATTTATAAAAATGCCATCACATGTTTGTTTGATTTGAAGCCCAAGAAAGAATTTGAGTTCACCTATCTTGCTCATTTCAAATTCCAAGCTCATGTTTTTAGAAAATTCTTCACAAAGTTTGATATTTGTTGCACCAAAAATAATGTCGTCAATATAAATTTGGACAATGAATATATCTTGTTTTTGAGTTTTGATAAAGAGGGTGGTATCGAATTTTTCAATAGAGAAACCATTTGAAAGTAAAAATTTGCTCAAATGTTCATATCAAGCTCTAGGAGCTTGTTTGAGGCCATAAAGAGTTTTTCTAAGTTTGAATACATGGTTTGGAAATTTATGATTTGCAAAGCTAGGTGGTTACTAAACGTAGACTTCTTCTAGGATAAATCCATTTAAAAATGCACTTTTAACATCCATTTGATAAAGAGTGAAGTTTTTGTGACATGCAAATGCAAGAAGTTTGCGAATGGATTCTAATCGAGCTACCGGTGCAAATGTTTCCTCATAATCAATTCCTTCTTCTTGATTATAACCTTGGGCCACTAATCTAGCATTTTTATGCACAATGATTCCATTTTCATCTTTTTTACTTCGAAAAATCCATTTAATGCCAATAACGGTTTGATTTGTTGGTCTAGCAACCAAGTCCCACACATTGTTTCTTTCAAATTGATTTAGTTAATCTTGCATTGCTAGAATCCAAAACTCATCAAATTCCGTTTCATTGAAATTTTTAGGTTCGATTTGTGAAATGAATGCACAACTACCTAGATGATTTCTAAGAGAGGTTCTAGTAGCGATACATTTTGATGGATCTCCGATGATTAACTCCTTTGGGTGAGATGAGACGAACTTCCATTCTTTTGTCAATGTGTATTCTTCTTGTGCTTCAGTTGGAGTTTCTTTTCTTTCTTAATCGTTGGATTCTTTTGTTTGGTCTTCATTCGGTGCTCCTTTGTTTTGGATAGTAATTTGTTCAAAAGGAGTCTCCAACACTACATCATCATCAATACCTCCCTCTTGATCAAATAGATTAGTTTCATCAAAAGTAACATGCGTCAATTCTTCAACGACTAGAGTTCTTTTGTTGAAAACTATACATGCTTTGCTTGTCGATGACTAACCAAGAAAAATTCCAATATCGGATTTTGAATCAAACTTTCCTAAGTTATCTTTTGTGTTTAAAATAACACATTTGCAACCGAACACTTTAAAATAACTAATGTTGAGAATTCTATTTTTCCGAAGCTCGTATGGAGTTTTCGTTTTCTTGCGACTAACCAAAACTCTATTTATGATATAACATGCGATATTGATGGCTTTGGCCCAAAAATATTTTGGTAAATTATTTTCATTCAGTATGGTCCGAGCCATTTCTTATAATGTACGATTCTTCCTCTCTACTACACCATTTTGTTGAGGAGTTCTAGGAGCCGAAAAATTATGTTTATATCCATTATTGTTACAAAATCATTAAATGCAAGATTGTCAAATTCTTCACCATGATCATTTCTAATAGTAGTAATAGTGTGACCTTTTTCATTTTCCACTTTCTTACAAAAATGTTTGAAAGCCTTTAAGGCTTCATCTTTTGCACTTAAAAATATCACCAATGTAAATCTAGAAAAATCATCAACGATAACGAAAACATAGTATTTACCACCTAAGCCAGCTGTCGTAGATGGTCCAAAAAGATCCATGTGGAGAAGTTGTAATGGTTTAGTCGTTGAAGAAAATGCTTTTAGTTTAAAAGAACTTTTGACTTGCTTTCCGAGTTGACATGCATCACAAATTTTGTTCTTTTCAAATTTCAAGTTTGGCAATCCTTTTATAAAGCAATTTTTAGAAAATTTTGAAATAAGCTCCATGTTTACATGACCAAGTCTTCTATGCCAAAGCCAAGTTTCATCTTTTAATCCAAGTAGACAATGTTCGTTGTTTTCATGTTCAATATTAATGATATAAACATCTTTGTTTCAGCTCCCTATGAAAATCACCTCTTTCGATGTAGCATTTTTAATTAGACATTTGGAAGAATCGAATTTTATATTATAACTTTTATCATACATTTGACTAATGCTTAGCAAATTATGTTTGAAGTTATCGACTAATAAAACATTTTCAATAGAGGGGGATAAATGATTACCGATGTTGCCGATTCCAATTATCTTACCTTTTGCATTGTCTCCAAAAGTTACATAACCACCATCCTTTATTTTGAAATTTGAGAGTAATGATCGATCTCCGGTCATGTTCTTTGAACATCCACTATCAAAAACCATTTGCTTTTGATTTTACTTGGTACCTCATCTTCGACGGCCATGAAACACATGTTTGCAATTTCATTTTGATCATCACTTTAATTTTGATCTTCATCATCGCTATCATCCCACGTAGCTTGAAATGCCTTTTTCTTGAAGCTTTTCTTTTTGTTTGGGCACTCGGTTCTTTTGTGATCGGGTTTGTCACATTCATAGCAAATAATTTTCTTTCTTTTCTCTTCTCCTTTGTCATCTCTTCTTTGAAACCTTTTTTTGTTTCGAAAACCTCTCCATTTCTTAACAAGGAGTACTAGATCATCAAGCTCTTCATCGCTCACGTTGCTTGTTGATGGTTCTTCATCAATTGCCGATTTTAAAGCAATTTGTCTCTTGGGAGCCTCTTTTGATCCCTCTTTGCTTTTCCTTGTCTTTTCTTTGATTTCGGCATTGTTGAGCTCATAGGTCATCAATGTTCCATACAATTCTTCTAGAGGATATGAGTTCACATCCTTTGTGTTCTCAATGAGCATTCGTATGGGGGTCCATTCTTCCGAGAGTGACCTAAGCATTTTGCTTACAAGTTCATCGTTAGAATATTTTCGATCAAAGCCTTTTAGGCCATTCACAATGTCAGTAAAACGAGTTATCATATCAACAATAAGCTCAAATTGTTTCATAAAGAAGTTTTCAAATTCTTTAACCAACATATTTATTTTTGTTTCCTTAACTTTGTTTGTTCCAACATGAGTGACTTCTAGAGCATGCCAAATTTCATGAGCTGAGTCCATGTACTAATTCTATTGAATTCATTTCTATCTAGAGCACAATAAAACAAATTCTTGGCCTTAGCATTTAATGATAATTTTCTCCTATCTTCGTCATCATATTCTTCTCTAGATTTGGGAATATTTTGATTGGGTTTACCATCTATTTTAATAGTCTTTGTGGGTGCATATGGACCATATTCAATGATTTCCCAAATGTTATAATCAAAAGATTGAACATAAATCATCATTCTAGCTTTCCAATAATTATAATGCGTGTCATCAAAGAAATGAGGTTGGTTTGTAGAATGTTCCTCAAGATTTTAAAAACCGGTGTTAACCATAACTCAAGATTGTGAAATCTTAAAGAAGTGAGTACCGAGCTCTGATACCAATTGAAAGCCCAAGATTGGCTAACCAAGAAGGGGGTGAATTGGGTTTTAAAACTTTTTCGATAACAATACAAGATTTAAAACTAAAGTTCACACAAACGATAATAAAGCAATTCAAACGCAATTAGACACGTAGGTAATGGAAATAAGTTTGCACAAAGTAATAGCGTTAAGTAAAAGAGGTAGAGAATGCAAATGATATAATATAGAGGTTTGATCCAACGCAATGACCTACGTCCCCCGTTACCAAGCTCTCCATCATGAGCAAGGCACTTTTTACTATGTTGATTGACTTGTGGTACAATCCAACCTTTTACAAAGCTTCCGGTGACTTACAATCAAGGAGCACCGACCCTTTTACAATGTTGAGCTTTTCAGGACCTCAACACGACCCACAATTAAAAAATGAATATACAAGTGAGAACTTCTCTTCTTGATGAATGATATAATCAAGATTGATAACAAGAAGAGAAGAGGCAAACACTTCAATAGATAACAATGAATTTAGCTTAAAGTGTTGAATGAAGAAACTTTTTGATGATTAAAGGATTTTCACAAATTCAATCACTCAAAGGTTTTCTCAAGAATTCAATGTTTATTGATCTTCTTAAAGATGAAAGATAAGGTAGTTGAGATCAATAAAAGCCTCACTTTAATGCTCAAGAATTGTTAATGCAAGTGAATGAATAGTGAGGTATTTATAACACTAAAACGGTCATAAGTTCTGTCATAACGGACAACTCTTACCGGACATCCGGTACTGTATCAGACTCTAAGATAGCTGCTATTATTTGTCAGAAGTTTGAACCGTTGAAAATATGACCGTTTGCCAAAAGATCAATTTTACCGGATGTTCGGTAAAACGTACTAGACATCCGGTACAAATGATTTTGGCCTGGAACGTCATCTTTTCAATTTTTATCAAATGTAAGTGCTAGAGGGACGTTTTAATTTTTTGTATTTAAAATACTTTTTTCGAATTTTTACCTTTGAAAACATATTTTTCGAATAAAGATATTTTTATCGTGAATTTGTAATGAATCAAGACTTTGAGCTTTGTCACGATGCGTTGCCAATTATTGAAACATTTTACCTTTACATATAATCATGGAAATGTCGAAGTACTTAGTTTGAATCTCTTGACGCGTAATGCTCAATTGGTACTTCGACTTGTGTCTCGATATTCGTGTGGGCAATTCTTGCGGGATTTGCAACGTCATTCTTCAAGACCTCGAATGTTTGAAACTTGTTTCCATTTGGGCTTGTGTGCAACTTACTTGATCTCGAACTTTGTACCATCGATTTCATTTAAATACAATAGTCACTATGACCACTTAAAATCAATTTGTTAGAAATAAACATGATTTATTTGTGATAATCAAAACGAGACTTCAACCATAGGTCAACACAAATAATGATAGCACTAATGATAACAAAAACAAAAATTATAATTAATAATATTTCATCACTTACTTTAAACCATGAGTTTTAACAACTCATTGCTCTCTTCCAACGTCCATTTCTCATACTTTTCGATACCTTTTCCTTGAACCTTATCAGTTCCTTGTGTTGAATCTTCCATTAATACTACTATCATATTGTACATGCAATGTATAAAAATGAAAACAAAATATGAATGACAAAGATGGATGAAAATGTAAACAACTAAAATTAACATAGAAATGACAATGAAAAATGTAGAGTTTCTCTTATATAGTTTCTACTTTTGGATTTATTAACCAAATTCTAAATCTAATTATAATTAGTATTAATCAGCTAACCAAATTCTACACGTGTGTACAACTAACTGACCATTTAAGATTCACGCAACCACTTTTCTCAAATTTGGCACAAAATTCGACCTTTTTCCTCCACAATACACCACTATTTTGATCACTACGAGAACATGGCAGGATGCAGAAATGTAATGGCAAAGATAAATTCAATTATTTTTACACTTGATAGCAATATGGCAGAAATATGCAGAAATCATATATTGCGAAAAGAAAAATTCAAGGTAAAGATAAATTTTACCTGATTAAAGAGAATGAGAAAACCCTAGAACATGAAAGAGAAAAAAATGCCGGCTTTTGACAAATCTCACGATAGAATGAGAGATTTGTTTTGAGATTTTCTATTCATATTTTCTACCAAAACGTCTCCAAAAGTCTAGCAAATTATAAAGTCCCTAAAAGTCCTTATTAATTGAATACGTCGTAACTTATAGAGACTTTTAAAAAGTTTCAATTGAATACCCCGAAACTTTTAGAGACTTTTTAAAAGTCTCAATTGAATATACCTAAACTTTTAGAGAATCTCCAAAAGTCTCAATTGAATATCTCTAAACTTTTTAATTCTCCAAAAGTCTTTAAAAGTGTCAATTAAATACACACCCGAGTATAAAGGATATCTCGATCCATGAGGATTTTCTTGCCTATTGTCTACTCGTATGAACCCATTCTAGTATGGAGAGATGATCTATAGAAGTAGAGAAATCATATTCGAATTCAAAATCTTTGTAATCACCTTTATTGAACATCATGTATAGGCTGATGGGTCAAAATCCAGACTACCTACATACAAGCACTTTTCCTCTTGGGGATTAAAGCAATAGAGTTGTACCAAATTCCCTAGGTAGATAACTACTAGAAAATTGAACATCCTCAAGGACAATATAACATAATTGTTGATAAATGAAGGATAAAAAGCTATCAGCCCTACCTTACTATCACCATTGAGAAACACAAGTTCAACCCTAACAATACCTAAATGGGGGGAATAGGTGTAATATGCGAAATGTAAAAATATATCGAATTAAACAACAAGTCACCTTTAATTCTTAAATAGATTATTAAACATACAAGTCAATTTGTCCTAAGTTGAATTACCACAGTTGTATAATAAACAGTAAATAGTAAAGCAGTAAATTAAATACCGGGATGTTTACGGAGAAATTCAACTAGGAAAAACACTGAGCACTTTACTATGCAATCTATTATAAACAATCTTAACAACTTACAATCAATCAGACTAGATGACCCGTACTATCTGACCACCAGACTGCATTCCTTACAGCTCTCCCTAGATCCCTGATCCTCTGTACCAATCCTTAGCTACATTGCCAAAACTCTCCGAGGAATTTTTTATCCTGCAGCACTCTTAGCCTTGTAGAACCATTTATGTGGATCACGGAGAACAACCTATTCTTCATAGACAGGAGCTCCTGTTGACTTCCTTCTATCATCAGAACTCTGACCAGATGAATAAGAAGTGGTTTTTGGTATTTGGATATTGGATCTGATGTTTTTCTCTTAAAAGATCTCACACAAGATAAAGGTTGAAATCCATAATGTGGAAGATTCACTTCTAGACTTTTTCTCTTAATATTCAACCTTAGGAAAAAAAAAACGTGCAGGTAAGTTCTGATATTTATAGGTAGGTCAAAAAATAAATGGGCCGGGTAAAAAGCCTTGGCAACATTCCAGCAAAAATTCATGTCATTTTCGTCCTTGTTTCAAACTCGAAACCTTAGAATTATTAACTAACTTTTGAACAAATTGCATATTACTCCTTGAACGTTTACATCCTATCAAATTAAGTCTTTTTGTCCATAGAACTTGATAATTACAAAATCAACTAAACCCTAACAACCGTCAATGTTAAAAATCGCTTTTCATATCTTAGCTAAAATAGGAAGTTAATTGAGTGCCATATTATCTATCTCCAACACAAATCTAGTTAATAGGTTCAACATGCTATGAATGAGAAGATAAGAGATCATGGTAAAAAGAGATAGCCAAAACGAATTGTTTGAGGTGTATATAATTCCCTAACTATGTCCTGAAGGACCAAATGTAAGATTGGATCATCGCGAACCATCTAATGAAAATAACGGGTATGATGACCACCCTTAAAAGTCTCCTTGAATTGACCTTTCGCTTCCAATACCCCATATATAGTTAATGTTCAGTTTAGTATAGCATGTACTCGATGAAGTAGATCACGATGAATAGGTGTATGATCCAAATCATACACTTTCTTAGCATCCATCATACACTTCCTTAGCATCCTCAACCTTACTCTTTACATCCCTGACCCTATGAAAGATAACGCCAAATACATATTGATCCACCGACACAACCCCTTTTCAGCTTGAATAATTTCTTCTAGAGAGCAGCCATTCCTGTGACAGCCATCCCTGTGAGGTGAGTAGGAAGGGATAAATTCTAAGAGATAAAGATAAAAAAACATGATGCTTAGTCCACACATTAAGGAATTAGAAGGGCTAAGCCCCAGAATAACCAATGGAAGACCAATGACGAAGCAAATGCAAGTGATTAGAAGAAGTTCGATTCATATGCCTCATAGCTAGCTTTTGATATAAGGATCATGCTAAAGAACTAACGAGTACTCGATTATATAATGTCCACTCTATGTCATTACTCCAAGTATACCGACTCAATATAAATTCTTTATTAAAACCATAGTCTATCATCATATCTATCCAGTGTGTTCATTTGCATACGCTCACCATTATATGCAATATAATTATAATTAAAATTTCTTCCAACATTCATGACCCATCCACATTGAGGAAAATATGATGAAGCCTTGTCCGTTAGTCACTTCTACTAACATGAAAACATGAAGCATAGATAGGAGAGATATAAAGTGGCTTAGCCAGTTTGGGATCCATAATTTTAGTATGCGACTATTGGGATGATCAACAAGAACTGTAACAATAGTCTCCACATTCTAGAGTCACCAAATCTTTTAGACACATTCTTTACTACCATATTCAAGGATTAGGATCATAGAATAAATTCAAAGTTCTCATTTAACATAAATGGCTCCAAAACCATTGGAAGATAAAAATAATGGAGTTGAATAAGCTTTTTAAGATGTCTACGAGTAGCTGTACTAGCTATATCTCTCACATATTTTATATAATGACATTTAAATTTACACACTTTGACCCAAACTACACCTAGAAGGGATAAATAGGTGTAAATGCGGAATTAAAAATTGTAATTAACCAGCTACAAATCACTAATTAATTATCTCTAGATGGTTAAGTATACAGTTCAATTACCCTATGTTTGAATACCGCATAATATGAAAATAGTAAATAAAGCAGTAAAAAACACGCGAAATGTTCACAGAAAAATCCCAACTAGGTAAAATCTCCGAGTGCTTTACTAGTCAATATTCACTATAAATGATCGAACTTAGAGTCCGTCAAACAAGACAACGACATGAATTTTCTTACCTCCTGACTACAATCCTCCTAGATTGCATGCCTCGCAACAACTCATGACTAAGATTCTGACAACCCTTCTAGATTGCGCGCTCCTGCATCAACTCCTTAACTGCAATATCAAAGCCCTTTTGGATTCTCTAACCCCTGACTTTATGGATTCATCTATCTCTTGTAGATTCTTGAAGAACTCCACGTTCCTTAGTAAGCTTGGTATTTGGATTAATTGGAACTAATGTTTTCTACATCAAATATAATCAAATCAATGAAGTTTGAAGTCTCTCAATGAATTGGAAGATGAAAATATGAGCATTCAAGTTATCTCTATGTTTTAACATTCTAATTTACGTTCTGTAGCATTTTGGTATTTATATGATAGGGTTGGGGTTGAATGTGCTAAATAAAAATCTTTGAAATCACGATTAAAATATTCCCGGCTAACCTGTCGCTTAAGCGAGAGCTTAGCAATAATCGAGTGACGACTTGTTGCTCGAGCGAGGACTCAACGGCGAGAATATTTCCATTTTTGTCACTAAAATGAAGTCCTGTCAACAATCTATTCATGTTCTCGATTACAAGATCATATATGGCGTGACTTCATTTCAATGGATGTCGATCACATCATTCTTGGTCGACCTTGGTTGTTCAATTTAGATGTTATCATTTATGGTGGTTCCAATTCATGTTCCTTTGTATTTAATAGAAATAATATACACCTTAATCCCCTACCCCCATAATCTGTTGGCTCGTCGAGGCAAACAAAAGCGAGGAACTAAAGGGATTATATATAATTAATCCTACGGAGTTCGAATGCACACTTGTGGACGATTCGGTTGTGTTTGCCTTGGTTGTCCTAGAGGTTCCATCAAATCTCCCATTAGTAGCCCATCTCGAAGCCCAGATGATCATTCAAGAGTTTTAAGATGTGTTCTCTGAGGATTACCCGATGAGCTACTTCCTTTACGGGACATCCAACATGCCATAGATTTGGTCCCGGGTGTGTCGCTTCCAAATTTGCCTCATTATAGGATAAATCCTATTGAGCTCGTTGAACTATAGAGGCAAGTTGGTGAACTCATTCACAAAGGATTCATCCGTGAGAGTTTAAGTCCTTGCATAGTTTCTACGCTATTCATGCCTAAGAAAGATGGCTCTTGGAGGAAGTACATAGATAGTCATACCATCAATAGGATCATGATAAAGTATCACTTTTCCATCCCTAGGCTTGACAATATGTTAGATATGATGGTTGGTGCTACAATATTTTCTAAGATCGATTTGAAGAGTGGGTGTCACCAGATTAAAATTCGCCCAGGTGATGAGTGGAAAACCACTTTTAAAATAAAAGCTAGTCTTTATGAGTGGCTAGTTATGCCTTTTGATCTAACCAATGCCCCGAGAACTTTTATGCGAGCAAACACACAAACTCTTCATCCTTTCATGGGTAGGTTGTCTATTTTGACGACATTCAGTACAACGAAGGAACAACACCGAGATCATCTTAAGTAGGTTTGTTTTGTCCTTCGGGCAACAAAATTGTAAGCTAGCATCAAGAAATGTTCTCTCTTCACCTATAGAGTTATTTTCCTAGGATTCTTTGTATCCTCTATGAGGTTATCTGTCGATCCTGCTAAAATTCAGGCGATTATTAATTGGCCTGAGCCTAAGACTGTACATGATGTCAAGAATTTTCATGGCCTAGCTACCTTTTACCGTCGCTTCATCAAGGGGTTTAGCACAATCTTGGCTCCTATTACGGAATGCATGAAGAAATAAGAGTTTTATTGGACACATGAAGCGACTAAGGCTTTTAAACTAGTTAAGAAGTGAATGTTGGAAGCTTCTGTCATGCGTCTTCCTGACTTCACAAAAGTTTTCGAGGTTGAGTGTGATGCCTCCGGGAGAGGAATAAGTGGAGTCCTTAGTCATGAACCCCACCCTGCCGCTTATTTTACTAAGAAGTTGAATGATGCCAAACAATGTTACTCGACTTATGATAAGGAATTGTACACAGTTGTATAGGCTTTGCGATATTGGTGTCATTATTTTCTACCCCAAGAGTTTGTTCTTTATTCGGACCATGAGGCCCTCTGTCATCTTACCACCCAGAAAAAGTTGAATTCTAGGCATAGTAGCTAGATTGAATATTTATAGGCCTATTCTTTTGTTTTGAAACATAAGAAGTGGGTTGAGAACCAGATGGTTGATGCATTAAGTCGTCGTGTCTCCATTTTGTCGATTATGAACGTCAAGGTTATACGCTTTGAGCGACTTACGAAAGATTACGAGATATGTCCCAATTTTAAGTATCTTTCTTAATTTGCAAGGAGGATGGTCGGATATCGTGGATGGTTTTTGCCTTGAGGAGGGTAAGCTTGTGAATCCCTCGAACTTTGGTGCGAGACTTCATAGTATGGAAAACTCATTCGAGAGGCTTAGAAAGTCACTTTAGGCGAGATAAGACCATGTAGGAGATTGAACGTCAATTCTATTGGCCTAGTGATGTGGCCAAGATAGTTATTACATGTAACACCTATCAGTTGGCCAAGCAGAAGAGGAAAAACACTGGCCTATACACATCTTCCGCATTCCCGATTGCCTTTGGCAAGATGTGAGTATGGATTTTGTGTTAGGGATCCCATGTATCCCAAAGAAACATAATTCTATTTTTGTGGCAGTGGATTGTTTCTCGAAAATGACTCATTTTATCCCTTGTAGCAAAACCTCATATGCATCCAAGGTTGCTACGTTGTACTTTAACGAAATTGTTAATTTGTATGGCCTCCCAAAACCATTGTGTCGACATGGATGTTTGGTTCACTAGTCACTTTTGGAGAATGTTGTGGCATAAGGTTGGTACAAAGTTGAAATTTTTTACTGCCTATCACCCGCAGACTGACGGTCAAACAAAAGTGATTAACTATAGTCTTGGTAATTTATTAAGATGTCTGGTCCAAGAAAATCTTAGGAATTGGAATTTAATTCTTCCTACAACTCAAATTGCATCTAACAGTTTCATGAATCGCTCGTTAGGTATAAGCTCATTTGAAGTTGTTTATGGTTTTAAGCCTAGGAAGCCTTTAGATCCCATTTTGATGTCCCCACGTGCTAGAGTGTCTATGTTAGCTAAAGCATTTGCACAACATCTTCAAGATTTACATATTGAGATCAATAAACAACTTGAAACTAGTAACGCATCATATAAACTTCGAGCTGATTTGCATAAAAGGCATGTTGATTTTAATATTGAGGATTATGTTAATGATCTGAATTTGACTAGAGCGACACCTACAAGGATCCGCCTCCAAATTACAAGCTCGTAGCACTGGTTCTTTTAAAATCTTAAAGCAAGTTGACCCAAATGCATATGTTCTTGATCTTCAGCCACATTTTGGCTACCACCATACTTTCAATGTTGAGGATTTAGTTGCTTATAAAGGCTACTTCAATCCCTCCGATGATCATCTCCTACCTCCATCTGTAGACCTTGACCCTGAATCTCTTGTCACTTCTAACCCATTACCACATTTCCCACTACACAAAGATAAAATTGATGTTATTTTAAATGAACAGATTGTGTTGAGTAAAGATATGGAGGTTCAACGCTTCCTTGTTTGTTTGGTTGCGAACTAAGTCTGATTGCACATGGATTACTAGAGAGACACTACAATAGCTTGACCCAGACTTATTGGAGCTCTATTGGAGTCAGCAAGATCTTCATTTACCCAGTTCTCCGTCAACACATTCAGGGGACATTGGTGGAGACACTAGATTCAGACCACCACTAACACGTTTTTATGGACATCATAAGAAGCCTGTTTAACCCCTTATCCACTCGACATAGTCGAGTTTTCTTCCACCTCGGGAGAGTTGATGCGGACATCGTCGAGATCGAGATTTATTTTACTGTTATTGGACTTATTATTTATATTTTCTATTATTGGGCTTGTAGTAGAGGGTTGACCCAAGCCCTTTAAGTTAGGTTTTTGCTATTTATAGAAATTTTCATTGTAGTTGAATTAATTATTGATTGAGTAAAACTACGATTGGCGGCTGTCACGTCTTTCCCCTTCCTTTCTCCCATTTCTTCTTCTTCTTGTTGAAATTAATTTCCTCCCATTGATTCTACACCATTTAGCATACTAGCTTTCCAATGGAAGAATTTGCCAACAACTGTGAACTAGAATAGCCCAGATTGTGTCCACTTCTCATAAGCAAATGGAACAACATGAGGCTCCCCAATTTAATAATGAGGTTACTTAAGGATCATCTCAACTTAATAATCTTTATTAACACATTCTTTATCCTTGAGCAAATATTTGATGAAATATTTAAATTTGTAAATTTTTGTTTTTTAAATTAAGTGATCTCATTGTGACAAAGTATAATTTGACGGCCAACATAAAAGTGTAACATAAATCCGATAACCCCTAATTTTGTTCCCTTCAACATTTGATAATATGCGTTTCATTTAATCTAATTTAGCCTATTAAAGTTGTATTATTATGTTTTCTATAATTATTACATTTACAATCGATTAAGTTGTAAAAGTTTTAGACATTTGTCAAATTTTTTTTTTTTTTTTTGAAATTCTTTGCACTAACTATAATATCCATATAGACAATGACATATCGGTTGTGAAAACTGGTTTGTTGCCAATAAAATTTATAGAGGCGACTGATGGGAATACTAACTGTTATCATGATAATTAGAAAATAGAAAAGAGTAATTGGAAGAATATATATTGGGCTAAAAAATACGATTGCGCCACATTTACATAATAAGTTTATATACGCAAGATGTGGTGATCTATGACTAAGTTGGAATTTTTTTAACCAAATAAAAAAACAAATGTATCCTCTCTATTTTTGACACATCATCTTCTGTATATAAACTATTATGTAACTGCTTATTACAAATAGTATTATTTAAAAAAATATAATTATGAATAACAATACTTACAATTAAGCCCTTGGTTCGTTCTATAGACACGCGACACTTTTGGCACCATTAAAATAGAAAAGCTCGAAGGTCATATTGAAAATCAAACATTCTCTTTCCATTCAATACCATATTTTATTTTTTTAACCCTTCTCCTATGCCCATTGCCCCATTGCCCTCTAGGTTTTTGTGGTCTTTACTACCAACCAAATGTGCCCTCTCTTTTTAATATATGTTCTTCTTCAAATACCCATAAAATGTCTGTCGAGGAATCAAAGCTTGAAGTATATGAAAGTTTGTGTTAGAATAAGGAAAACTTAAAGAAGTATAGCGGTAATGACAAATAAAACTCTACTCTGATATTGATTTTTGATAAGTGAATTTTATACACTTATTCGGACTCCAAAATATTGATATCTCATAATTCTTCTAATGGAATTATAGCCTAATTTATTATATAATGTGTTATTAGGTGAAACTCAATAAATGGAAATCAAATTGAAAGAAGGAAGCGAAAAATGGTGAAAAATGGAAAGATCTAAAGTTTGGGGGCTTAAGTGAAAATCTCAAAGGTTGTGTTGAACCTCACGATGAAGATTCGAGAATGCTAGAGGTCAAATGGATACAACTAAAGATCAAAAGGAATGAAAATAAATCAACTTTCAACTGCACAAGGACGTCCAAATTTTTTGTTGGAGATTGAGACCTATTTTTGGCCTAGTAAACATTCGAATTGAATTGAAAAAGATCTATCTATCAAAGTTGTATCCCTTTGCATTACCTTTCCAATGCAATTTGAATCGTATTAATCGGATATGGGGAGAAAAATGTATGATAAAAATACTGAAAACGACGCAGAGTGAAGCATTGATTTAGCGCCTAGGCGATGCTGCCGTATAAGTAGGTTTTTTTTGTTGATTGGGCCGTAAGAAGCCCACAAAAAGACTCCAATTTAGCCAAGGACGTGTAGGAAAATATAAATAGACCAAAGAAGGCATGAATTAGGGGTTCCACACATTAAAAAAAAAAAAAAAGATACAACGAGAGATCGAAGAGCCAAATCAAGATAAGAAATTCATCGCGGGATTCAAGATTAAAGCAAATATTGGAAACGGAAGAAGACCTTGGTACAAGAGTTTATTCTTTTCCACATCTATATTCAATTAATCTGGTGATATATTCAAACATAGTTATTTATTTTTCCTTTTACATTATGTGTAACTAAACACTAAATTAGGATGAACAATGTAGTCTTTTTGTGATCCTTAATTCTTTAATTCCAAGATTTCTGTGATTTATTCTTTTATGTGTTGATTTTATTATGAGATTACTGTTTTGAATTATTTGGCCAATAATTTGATGAATACTTGAGTTTCTTACGAATCGAGAGGTGAGTTTGATGCTTAGAACGTATAATAAAATCCGATAAATTAGTATAACGTGTAGAGATACATATACTAATTATTGCGATCGTTATAGGAATTCTTAGAACTATAATTCGTTTAACTAAGGGTAATTCGCATAGAGATACGAAATTGAATTAGTTAAATATGTTCAATGAGTACTCGAGAAGAGTAAATTGAATATCATAGAAGAAGTCGATCGAACACTACATTATGTTAGAATCTTAAATCAGGAATTAAGGTGATCTTTAGAAAAACTTGTTTTGCCCTAATATTCATTACAAACGCAATTATTTTATCAATCATTGTCCGAAATCTCTTCATACTTTCTATTAGTTAAAGTTGGTTCACAAAAGAAAAATTATACACAACTATTACCATTCTTTATGTGTCTTTTATCAAATACAAGTTAGGAAAAGTAGACTAAAGTCTGAAATATAGTCATCGTGTGAATGATAATCCGGACTCAAAGGTCCACTATATTACCAGTTACGATATCGTACACTTGCGATATAAAAAATGCAACAAGTTTTTGACACCTCTACTGAGGACTATTTACTTTTAGTCTTAGTTATTTTATTTTTAACTGTTATTTGATTTTATTTGTTATCTACTTTTCTTTTGTTTTTTCCTATTTACATTGTTTAACTAACCTCCTACAATTTTAATCTATCTTGTATTGATATTCTCTCTTTGTACTTTTTCATATATTTATACATGATTCTCACAATGGTAAAGTAACAAAATTGTTGTAATGACAAATCTCTACATGGATTGTCAAGATATGCTTGGATGATATCCAAGTTGTGAAAATTGTTAAGCGATACATTGTACTGGAAAATGCTTGTTCTCTAGTTTACACACGCCAAAACTTCTGAGATTTCGAAAATATTTGATGTGTAGAAAATAAGCAATTGAAAAATCTGATGAAGAGTACATGCTCGTGGGAGATTTTGTACCTGACGATTGGGATGACGACATCAAATTTGTGAGAGATAATCCTTCCCTATTGAATGAGAAGGTACTTGCAAAGTATTTTAAAGAACTTACCAATTTGGATGAATACGATATGCTTATGTGAGATTTTATGCACTGGGAAGGATTTCAATAGTGGAGGTACAATACATTGAAGGAGTCAACAAAACCGACTTCTCATTGTTTGGGGTCTAGATTGTAGACCGATCATTCAACTCGAAGATATATCGACTATGGAAGAAAGGATTAAAGAGAATAACGTGTTGATCACAACAGAATCAAATGAGGATGTGGCAATCAATGAGAATGAAATCAACTCACATTTTTTCGACTTTATTGATTGTCATTGTAGGAGTGGAAGTCTATATAGTTGAAATTGAATCGGATGAAATAGAAAAGTCATAACACATCGAAAAGGGCAAGGTAGAAGTTTGGAGACTAAATGAAAAGTGGATCAAAGCCAAACGAAGGAAAATGGGCAAGACATCTAAAGCTTTCTTTAAGTACTCGTGATTCAATTGCCAAAGTCAAGCTAAAGATTATAAAAAAAAAAACGCTTATTGGGAGGCAGTCCAAGCTTTCTTCCTTTTTATTTATTGTATTTTTGAGTTTTAAGATAGTTTAGTTTATTTTAAGTTATATTATGTGTAACTAAACTCTAAATTAAGGTGAACAATGTAGTATTTTTGTGATCCTTAATTTTTTTAATTCTAAGATTTCTGCAATTTATTCTTTTATGTGTTGAGTTTATTATGAAATTAATACTTTGAATTATCTAGCCAATAATTTGATGATTACTTGAGTTTCTTACAAATTCAAAGGTGAGTTTGAAGTTTAGAACGCATAATAAAATTCGGTAAATTAGTATAACGTATAGAGATACATATACTAAGTATTGCGGTCGTTATAGGAATTCTTAGAATTATAATTCGTTTAACTAAGGGTAATTCTCATAGATATTTGGAATTGAATGAGTTAAATAGGTTCAATGAGAACTCGAGAGGGGTAAATTAAATACCATAGAAGAATTCGATTGAATACTACATTAGGTTAGAATCTTACATTAGGAATTAAGGTGATCATTTTGCCCGAATATTCATTACATACTCGATTCTTTTATCAATCATTGTTTGAATTTTTTTTCATACTTTCTATTAGTTTAAGTTAGTTAGTTCACAAGAAAAAAAATTATACACTACTATTACCATTCTTTATTTGTCTTTTATCAAATAGGAGTTAGGAAAAGTAGACTAAGTTTTTTTCATCATCAATGCATCAATGCAGAGAGACTGTCATGAGCATATGTCATCTAAATGTAGGTCAATTCATGTTCAATGTCACCCTACTAACAAGTGACTGCCATCCCAAATCTCACACATGCGGTTCAGACTAATTCACAAGATCATAGTGTGTGCAGTGCAGAAGTTTACATGATGACAATATATACTCAATACTCCATGTTAAACCGAACCAAACAATGAAAATAACAGTGTAAAAAAGATAAATACTTACTTGGCCATACATAACATGTTTAAAATTATAACAATGTGTCGTTTGCCAAAAAAAAAAAAATTTTTTTGTATTTTTTCATTTTTCATTTTTTAAAAAAAATATACTTAAAGCAAACAAATGTAAAGAAATTGAAACAACAAAACAAATACACAAAGTAAAAAAAAAAAAAAGGTAGGATACATGCATGAATGAATGGACACAATTAACTGCAAATGCATGCACCTAAACATAGAACTAGGACGAAATTTGAATGGCCTTAACATTAAGAGCACGACTATTTTCACGACCTTCGAGGTCGCTTGACCCAAACTTTCTTAGAAGCAGAAGATGATTGAGTTAATTGAGTAATCATCTCAGTTAAATGGCTAACTTGGTTGACAAGAAAGTCAACCTTACTAGTGAAATTCAGATTTTTACTTCTATTCACACGGTTACGACACCTAGGTCGTCCCAGTGCACCATAGTGGTGGCAAGTGAGAATGAATCGTGGTTCAAACCTGCTCGGTAGTTGGTGTCGATAAGTAGGACGATTGACCCTACTTTGTTCGATAGGTCTCGATCCAATGTCATGCTTACCTTTGGGTTTCGAATAAGCAATCTCACGAACTTTGTTCATGGCAGGAACGAACGTGGTTTGGATGTACTAGCTGTAGCATCATGGTTATGAATATAACCCAAACCAAGCCTGTCACCCGCAGACTTGTTCAGCACAAACAGATTATCCAGCTTCTACAAGCCACTCATGAATGATTGGAGTTGAGCATTACATTTATCAAGATCAAAAGTTAATGATTTAACTTTAATCTCCAAATTTTCATTGACGAGCTTCCACTCACTCACTTTCTTGGTTGAGTCCTGAAACTCACTTAACAATTTTTCACGTTCAAGCTCAAGCTCGTTCACATTTTTCAGAATGATTTTGTTGACCTTCTTGATTTTGAACCTTTCCTCAAACAATTCATGATAAGACTCATGAATGTTCATCTCGTCATCAGACTTTTCATCGAACAACTTACTCTCATTCTTTCCTTTCCCATCCTCAATCTCATGGTCGGATTCGATTGCAGCAATCGAGGTGAATGCCATGAATTTTTGTTCATCCTCATCACCAGATGCCTCATTTTGAGAACATGAATCCGACTCCTCATCACTCATGTTCATGGCTAAATCTTTATGCCTTTCCTTATTCGAGTTCATATTCAGATTAGGACATTCATTCCTATAGTGATCGTAACCCTTGCACTCATGGCATTGGACATATTGAGTTTTCTTAGCGGGAGTCCTAGTGGTGTTCTTCTCACGTCTACCTCTCGAGAGTTTATTAGGGATTTCACTACTCTGTGCATGTGGCTTTCTCCTATTCCTCACCACCTTCTGGAGTTTTTTAACGAAATATGCAATTTCATCGTCCCTAAGTGTCTCAGTATCAGTTGAGTCGCTCTCATCTTCTCTATTAGTGTTCATGGCAATGAATTTTTTGTTTCTTAGGCTGTGCTAAGGTCAATTCATAAGTTTGGAGGGATTCTACGAGTTTTTCTACTTTAACACCGTCTATGTCCTTACTTTCTTCAATTACAGTTACCTTAGGTCTAACCCTTTTAGGTAGGGATCTAAGAGCCTTACGAATGATTTTCGACTCAGGGATCCTTTTGCCTAGATTAAAACTAGAGTTTAAAATATCGTTCAACTTAGCATAGAACTCATCATCATTCATCCTAAGTTCTTCTCATCTAGACGTCAACGTTTACAATTTGGAGTTTTTCACAATTTTAGTACCCTCATGCATTGTCTCCAAAATGTCCCAAACTTCCTTCGCTGTCTCACACATAGACACTTTCCTAAATTCCTTAGGAGATAGCCATAAACAAAGCATGCAAACCTTTACTATTCCAATTACATTCGTCCAAATTTGTTTTGGTCCACATAAAAATATCAGTTGGTGTAACTACACTTGCAACAGTTGTTATAGGTGGAGTCCACCCATTTTGCACACAAATCCATATACGTTCATCCAATACCTTAAGAAAAGATCTCATTCGAACTTTTCAATAGGCATAATTACTGCCATCAAAATATGGCAAAAAGACAAAAAACTACTCATATAGACTAAATCAAATTAGAGTTAGGAATCAAAATTAAATTATGATACCAATTGAAATTTACATAGTTCGACCCTCACAATACTTAGAGGAAGGTGAATAGGTATTTAATACAGAATTAAAAATAATTACGAATTAAATATCAACAAGTCACTTTTAATTCTTATCTAGATGGTTAATCATGCAAGTCAAATTATCCTATATTGAATTACCGTAGTTTGCATATCATAAACAATAGGTAATAAAGCAGTAAAGAACACAAGAATTGTTCACGGAGAAACCCAACTGGAAAAAAAACTCCAGGTACTTTGCGAGTCAATCCACTATAAACGATTCTATACTTATAGTCTACCAGACTAGATAACGACACGAATTATCTGATCTCCTGACTGTAATTCTGACAGCTCTCCTGAATTTTGTGCTCCCCTGCACCAATTCTAGCTGCAATAACCAACGTTCTCCTGGAACTTCACTATCCTGTAGCAGCTCATAGCTTGGTAGAATCATATATCTCATGTGGATCAAGAAGAACAACCTGTTCTTCATAGACTAGAACTTCAGTCGCCTTCCTCGATCTTCAGCACTTCTGACAGATATATAGGAAGTTTGGTTTTTGGTATTTGGATATTGAATATGATATTTTTCTGAACGAAACACTCACACAAGATGAATGTTGAATGATGGAATGAATAGATCTCTCAATGATGAAGCTCTCTCAATTAACAAATTTCAGAAAAACGTTCTGTACGTGTTCTAGTATATATAAATAGGTCAAGAAATCAATGGGCTGAGAAAAAAATCTTTAAAACGTGAAATAAAATTTTTCTCGTATAATGCGTCGCTCGAGCAAAGGTCCAGACAGGGTGTTGCTCGAGCGAATGAGGGGCGACGGTCTAACGACGATGTTTCTGCTTTTGTAGCTCGAACCTACCCTTGGCGACAGTCCAGCAAAAATTCACACTATTTTCCTCGTTGTACCAAACTCGAGACTCTAGACCTAATAACCAACTTTTAAACAAATTACACATTACTCCTTAAACTTTTACAATCTATCGAATTAAGTCCTTTTGTTTACATAATTTGCCAATTACAAAATCAACTAAAACTTAACAAATTGGAGATTTACAACTTTTTAATTAAAATTAAGATTCAAAATTTGGTTAAAATTGTTCATCCTAACTAACTAATTTATTTAAGATAGTGGGAGACGAATAAAACAAGAAGGAACTATAGTACATCACCAGATTTTAAAATAAAATGAGAAAAAATTAAAGATCTTATACCAAGGTTTCACATTGTTCATGTAAAAACCTCAAAACCCTAGCTTTTAATTGATTTCTTGATTTTTCCTTCATTTTGAGCTCTTTTTATTATAATTGACACGTCTTTTATGTCCACGATGCCTCTTTGGCTTGTATAATATATGTACAATGAATCCCTCAAACCTCGGCTTGAATATGTGTATAATAAAATCCCACGAGCTCCTTCAATTATTGGACTAAAACATATATTTATAGAACAAGATTTTTGTCAAAATTTTTGGTCAAATTGATTTACACAGAGTTTGAAAAAGAAAACAATTCTCTTTTTCAATTGGACTCCCTTTCTCATACAATTTTAATCATTCATCTTTTGATCTTTGCAATTAAGCAATCTTCATCCCAAAATCATTAACAATTGATTGATATAAGATTTCGAAGTTTGCAATTTAGTATTCCAAATGTCGAGTTTAACTCCCGAACAAATGATTTTTTATCAAACACTCCACTAATACTTCCAATTGATCACTTGCAATCGGGTTAACATTCAATTGCATTGAATATTCTCCAATCAAGTTTCAAATAACCTTTTTTTTTACATCAATTGTATCAAACTTGAGATTTTTCCTAAAGTTAATTTAATTTACACAATTTAGTAGAATAAGAGTTCGAATATGTGTAAAAATGCACTTATCAAATTCTAAACTTAAACTCTTGTTTGTCACAAGCATAACTATCTATTGAACACACAAGAAAATAAACAAAAATATAAATACATTAGATAACTTTGTGAAACTTGCATCAAGTATTGAAATCATTTGATAACTCATACAAAGTTTATAAGAAATGTAACTAAAATTAAATTTTTACTTATTTTATGCTTGATCGATGTATGTGTGTGCATAATCAATAGAATCATCATGAACATTTCAAGTTGATTATTTTTTTACCCTTAATAATCAAATATTTCGTTACTCTCTTATGAGATGCACACACATCTATACTTGTTTTTATTTTTCAATCACATACTCAATTGTTTATTCAAAGTTTGATTACACAACACTCTTTCCTTTCACGCTCATGTTTGATGGAGTTTCACCAATAAAAGTCATTATCTCAATACATGATAATTTTCCCTAAGTTTGAATATCTCAACCTCCAATTCAATTACGACAATAACCTTACAGAAGTCTCAAATCCAAATTTAGTATCCAAGGCTTTTCAGGGCAGAAACAACACTTATAATTGTTTTCTCATTGTCTCAACGTACGTTTGTGTGTTTTTATTTTTTATTTTCCAGTGTCCCTCTTCTATTTTGGGATCTTTGCTTGATTATCGAAAGTCGTTTTCACTCTACGTTGCTGCAACATTCTTGTCCGATAGATCGTCTCCTAAACATTGGTGATGAATATAGTCGAATTAATCAAGGCTAGCTTCACACAACAATTTGTATAACTTTTTCCTACATTCCACGACTAATGTGACGCCTTTTATTATTTTGGATAAGTAATTGGAATCAAGACCATAGCATATTATTATTACTTAGGTTCTACTTCTTAGCCAAAAAATTTCACACAAATATTAAATAAGCATGGAATTAAAACTTATCTAAATACTCCCAACATCAGATCTACCACCTCCAAACTATTGTTTCAATAGGTGTGTTACATATTATGATTTTGATTTATAAAGATGTAAGTTCATTCAACCTATTATATCAATGTAACCGGTTGAAAATAAATGATAATCATCATGATTATTGTACTTGATATAATAAGATCTAACATGAATAAGTATCAAATTATTAAAAAAAAATTACATCCCACGGTCATAATTTTTGGATCATAAATAATTCCAAATACCCATCAATTAACTGACAAGATTATTTAACTCACATAAACACACGTAAAATAAAAATTAAAAGTTAATTTTTTTTCCCAATTTTCCAATATATATTTTTAAACATAACCACAAACAAATAATTATACATATCTAAATAATCTACAACCCCAAACTTAGAATACACATTGTGCTCAATGTGGGCACAAAAATAAGCTTAAAGAAGGGTTATTAATACACCCCTATATATGATACTTCTTTTTAGCACTTTATCTTTTATCTTCCTTTGCAGTCATTTCCTTGCTCTTTTGCAGAATATTACCATCACTCTTGAAAGGAAAAGGGAAAAATAACTACAAATATAATCACATGCGAGTTTAGGTTAATATAATTTGGAATGACGTACATAACTTAGTTATAACCTAAAAAGAAGAAAAAGTAAAAATAAATTTTTTTTTTTTTTTTTTTTTTTTGAATTTTAGTTTTAGCTCTTGTTTTGTAGAAATTAAAATTAGATCTTAATTTAAATCAAAGACAACAATTAATTTTAACCACACATTTTATGGGACCCATAACTCTTCAACCATATATTTTATCTATCTTATCAAAATCTACTAAAATTTTGATTTTAATCCCCACCAAATATGGGCTTAATTTTATTAGTTTTATAAAAGAAATACAAGAAAATAATTTTTAAATTTTTCTGGTCAACTGCGGGTTGACCACGATATGGAAAACCCACGGTTGACCCAGGGAAATAGCAGGGTCAGTTGACTGCGAAAAAACTCGACCTTTTTTTTTTTTTTTTTTTGGAAACATGGTAAAAATTCTTAAGGGTACTATTCAATTCTATTTTCTATATATAATGCATTAACATAAAATTAACAAAGTTAAGGGTTAGAAGGATGTATTGCCTCTCATTAATTCTTAATTTATAGTTTCAAGCTTGACTTTGAGTAATGATATTTCATGACAATTTGAATAATACTTTGGAGGGCTTACTTAACTTACATAGATTATGTTTTCACCATACTTCGCGCGTCCGCCAACTTTTTTACTTTGTTCTTTTGAATAAAATAAATACTTCATTTGTTTTATTAGTTTATGATTAGTATAACTAATATACGAACCATCTCTTTTGATCACATTACTCTTCGAATTTAATAGTAGCTATTACATTACAAATTAGACTTTATTCCTCGTGAGAACGATACTTTTAACTCACATATTTTATTACTTGTACAATTATCCCATACCCTTCTGGGTTTTGTCCGAACATTACTCTCCTTAATATTCTAAATGATTTGTTGTATTATTATTTCTGGTTTCAAAATAATATAGAATTAAGTCTTAGGTTTCCTTTCACCTGGAAAAAAAAAATTTAAGAAATAAAAAATATATCATGACAAAACATTTGATAAATAAAATTAGAAAGATATATGGGGTACTATAAGGTCTTATTCCCTAGGTTAGACCGTCAGAAGAATTTGAAACAGAAACTACTCATTTCATTGTGCTTACAAAAAATACAGCATGAAGACAAATTCAACTGCAAAAAGAAGCCAAATTCAGCCTAATTGGTTGACGAAGAATTCCAAGAAAAATATGAACAATTATTCAACAATCTGTCGCGTAAATGCGAATGTGCCAAATTTGTGTATTCAACTAACACGCAAAACAAAATCAGCCGAAAAATGTCGTACGTTATCATCCTTACATAAGACAGACAGACATTTGTTTTACCATGAATAATAATTTGTCTACTTTGTTTTAACTCAAAAGATCCCAACAGTGAGCTTATTTGTAATGTTTAATGTTTTGTCGTTCTGCATGTGAATAGGAGACTTTCTGCATAAGATTAGCGGTATGTATATATATATATATATATATATATATATATGCTAAGCACAAGCGACATAAAATGATTAGATTTGTTGATAACTAGTGTGCCAAGTTGCTGGTACTTCAGTGATCAATCCTATATATATGTAAGTAGGGTAATTGGCGCAAAACATCCCTACCTTTGACGGGTTTTGTGCAAAACGTCCCTACCTTTCATTTTTTGACGCAGAACGTTCCTACCTTTCACATTTTTGGCGCAAAATGTTATTTTCCCCAATTTTTGACCATTTTACCCTCCAATTTAAATAAAACAAAAAAGAAAAGAAAAATAAAGAATAAATTGCAATCTTACTCCTAGACTTTTCTAAAAATGCAAATGAGTCCAAAAAAGCCCATTCACTTCACATTCATTCGTGGGGCTATTCAAGTATTTGCAGACCTTCGGGCAGAGCTTTTGAAACGTAGGCAAAGGTGAATCTAAGTCCTTGAGCTTCTTCACAACGTGAGCAATTATTTTTGTCAAGTGCGCAGCACAAAGAACAACAAGGAGACGGAGGCTCTCCTTCTTCACGGCGGGTTTCGAATCACTACTAGCGTCATAAAGGCGGTTGAGGAGCATCGAATGCAATTTGAGGAGGCTCTCATTCTTTACGAAGGGTTTCGAATCATTGAAAGTTTAGATAAAGAGTTAATGATTTTCTACTTCAATTCAACCATGGCTAAATGAGATGATAAAGAAGATGAAGATGAAGCAGAAGATGATCTTGAAGGGGTTGCTTGGTTAGGGGATTTTGTAGGTTTTGAGGATTTCCGTGAACTCATTTTGAAATCTTGATAAAAGAATTAACCAATAATGTTTTATGAATTAATTCAGTTTGATGGTGTGTTGTTTGTAGTGAATTGGGGCCATATTCTGTGTAGCCGGACCTGGGCAAATAGTTCGGGTGGTCCGTGACCATGATGGTGGCCAGAGGAGAGATTTTCGACAGGTTACAAAATTTTGATTTGCTGGCTTTGATGCATGATCTTGGGCGTATAAGTGGATGAAATGGGGAGTTTTTTGGTGGAAATTGTAGAGGATGTTGATGAGATTAAGTTGGTAGTGATAACCGGCGGCTAAGAGCTCCCGATGGTTATTTTTTTGTTTTTTTAAATATTTTTATAAGTTTTGGACTCATTTACATTTTTAGAAAAGTCTAAGAGTAAGATTGCAATTTATTCTTTATTTTTCTTTTCTTTTCTTTTCTTTTTTTTTTTTAATTTAAATTGGAGGGTAAAATGGTCAAAAATTGGGGAAAAGGACATTCTGCGCCAAAAATATGAAAAGTATGGACGTTCTGCGTCAAAAAATGAAAGATATGGACGTTTTGCACAAAACCTGTTAAAGGTAGGGACGTTTTACGCCAATTACCCATGTAAGTATTATGTCATATATTCAATCAATTTTGGATATAAGAACTTTTATATATAATTGATACGTAATTATGGGAAATTATATTATTTAATTGAATTAATGTTTTAATAAATTAGATAATATAATCCCTAGTTTCAAATTTTGGTAATTTATTATCCTAAATAGTTGTGATTGTGATATACAAATTACATATCGTTATTAATGATAGATTATTACGTGTGACATTTCTTACTTCTGAAGTAAGTAGTTTATCTCACGAGTTAAAGTGTGTTGACACTTAAATGAACACGTGAATGTTTTGTTATATAACAAAATATTGGAAACCTGCTGGGCGATTCCACATGGATAACTATTTGAGTGTCAGTGGTTAATCGCTAACCTTCGATAGTGGAATTTGTCCTTTGACTTTAGGTCATCATAGTGCCTTATATGAAGAAGTCACACTTTAGTGATATTGGATGTTGCTCTGCTAAGGGACGCTAATACAATATCGTTCGAGTATGTCAAGAATCATATGAAACTTGTGAATGATCAATAGAAGATTTGTCACTCTTAAATAGTAATAGATTATGACTTACATTTTATTTAGTTAAGTTGATAATGAAATCATTGGTCAAGGTATACTCATAAGTGGAAAATGAGTTTTCGACTTACATTGACTTAATAGTGGGATGAAAGATATGATCGATAATTGTGATTGACACACATTCATACTCGTAGGTGATCAAATCATATTGACGAATGGATTATAATTTCATAGTAAACGAACAAGATTGATTTTGTCATGCCACATTACATTTCTCGTCACACATATTGTCGTGAAACGTTGCTAGATGTCAATCTGAGACGACGGGTGTGAATTGATGATAAATTAAAAATGAGTATTTTAATTTATCGATTTTGATTAAATCAAAATAATAATTCTCGTTAAAATTGTGATCGAGAACCTGATAGGTCACACATAAAAGGAGAGCCAGAAGAATGAGATTACAATTAATTTAATAAGTGTTGTACAATTAATTATTGAGTTGCTTGTTAATAAGTTCGAATTAATTAATTGGATTAATTAATTCATTGACCAAATTTAATTAATTTAATATTAGATCGAGTTACTTTTAAAAGACGGGTCAAGCTCACTGGAACTTATATTAATAAACTATTAGAGTTTCAGAAAAATAGAATAGAACATAATTTATTATCTTGCTAGTACAAGAAAAAAGAAACTTTAATTCTCTCATTCTTGTTTCCTGTGTGGATTTTCATTGGAGGCTGGACAATTGGACAGCTGCGAATTGCAAATAGTGATTGTTCGTATTTCAATATTAGCAAAAAAGTTTACAAAATCTACAAAAGGTACAATTTCTATCATATTTTTTTTCTAAACACAATGCAATTTTTTAGTTGAAATTGAAATTACTTTATTTTCCACTATGCACGTTAAGTAAATTTTCAATAGTGGTATTAGAGCATACTTTGTGTTCGTTAGGAATTATTTTGCATCATGTAACAATCAACTTTTGATTGTTCATTATTTTCTTGAATCTAGCAATTAAGAAAAATTAATTAAATTTCTTGGTCGAAAAACTGAATCGAATCCAAAGGTCGGTATGGCCACGTGCTGGCCAGATCATGTAGTGCATTAACATCGCTGCACATCGTGAATACTCTAGAGCTGCACTCTGATGCCCCCATCGAGGTGTCGCCGTTGCTTGCCACAATGGGTGGCGTAGGCTGTAACAATGTTGCCCTTAAGCCCAAGACAAGAAGAAGGAGCATTTCTAAGGTTTTCAGGAAATGGGCGAATGGTTGGAGGTGGGCCCTGAGTTGCAATTTGAGAAATTGTAGGCCCCTGCTTGAAATTTTATTTCAAGGGTCAATTTGCAATTTTAAAATGGAGGACCTGCTTGCAATTTAAGAAATTGAAGAGCCTATTAATAATTTTAAACCAAGGCCAAACTGCAATTTTCAAAATTGGTTTGAATTCAAATAGTAAAATGGTTTTAAATTAGATTTTCACAAGGTTTGACATTAAAAATTTCAATTTTGACCCGTTAAAATTTTTTATTGTAAAATTGACGATTTTTATATTATCGTTAAAATTGGATTTTAACTTAAATATTAAACCTTGACCCTAAATTGATTTTTTTATTTAGGAATTTTATCATAAATTAAAATATTAATTCAATTATAATTAGAGTTGGACTCTAATTTGATCTCACCCTAATATATTCTTAAAATTAGAGTTGGGACTCTTATTTCACATTTAATTAGAATTTGATTTTAATTAAATAAGTTCGCCCTAATATCTTGGAATTAGAGTTGGACTCTAATTTTTTGCAACCGCATTTAGTTTTGAAGTTAGAGTTGGACTTCAATTTAATATTTTATTTAAACTTGATTTTATTTAAATAGTTTCGCCATGTAATTGTAGAATTGGAGTTGGAATCTAATTCGGTATTTAATTAAGATTTGATTTAATTACATAAAACTGCTAATTAAATTAATTGATTAATTAATTAATTAATTATTTCGATCTATTTGTCTAAATTAGTTTAGACAACCTTAATTGCTAGAAACTTGACACATGTATTCAAATAATAATAGATATTATGTAGGAACGTATTTATATGATAAATGTTTTTTAGTGGATGATTATAGACTTGATCATGTGGATGTGTTGAATGGTTAGTTTTATTCTTGTTATTTTATAGGCTTGCAATCTCTTATTTATTTTGGACCTGTGAGTCTGTTGTAATTTTATGGGCCTGTGTGTCTCAATTATTTAGGCCCGCAGGCTAACTATTATAGGACATATGTTACAGTTAGACTAATTGAACAAAAAGAAGAGGAGCAGACCATAGAAATAGAACATTGTATAATTCAGTGTTATGTCCACTAAGAACTAACCAACTAATCTTTCTTATGGCTTGGAAAGACTAGATGGCTCAAATTGCAGAAACCCAATAATCTGAGCCCAATACTGAGCCCTAGCTATATTATAAACCATCAAATCTCTTCTCCCTTTTTCGACGACAATGATGCTCAAATGGCTTCTATCTTCAACAACATGAGGCTGCTCCCTTTTTCAGCTTCCTCAGCGCCGCTTCTACCCTCATCTTTTCCTATATGGGTGCGGTATATGGAACAACAAAGAGTGGTGTAGGTGTTTCTTCGATTGGGAGTAGTCGATGAGACACTGGTTCAATCGATGATTGCGTTGCTCTGCTCCCTCTCACATTGTTCAATCGCTGATTATCAACTGTCACCCATTCTTACTCTTGCCGATTTGGCCTCAAGTGGTGAGGATTCAGTGCAAGAAGATGATTTTAAAGCAACTCCTTAAGGTCCCGTCGCCAATTCATCAGTTCTCGAAAACCCTCGACAAGAACTTGGGTATGTTTTTATACCCTTTTGTCTGTATATATTCGTTTTTATATAGACACATGTTGATCTTTTATCATAAATTGCTTATGCAGTATTTATCAAGCTCCTAACGGATAATCTTTTTTATCTTTTAGACAAATTCATATCTATATTATAATAATAAAGAATTAATATTTTCCTTCTTTAAATGGATATAGAGGTATTTTCATGTTATTTAGATGACAGATGAGTATGATACTTATCATTTAAAAAACCTCTCATTTGTTCCGAAGTGTAAATTATTACCTGATTCGATGTGTTCTTGTGGTGGTCTAGAATTAAATTTGAAAAACCACATCCACTTTCATAGTCTATTTTTGAAACTATACTTGTATTTCAAATTTATATTAGGTGAGACCACTTGAGTCATGTTGGGTCTGATTGGACTTGATTGGACTTGGTTGAACCCCAGATCTGAAGTGCAGTTGCTTTCCAATTTTATTTTGACCATTGCATTTATCTTTGCTGTACTTGCTTATGACTACTTGCTTTCAATGTCTGTATTGAACAGTAATGTGCGTAGCTCTGTCTGGTTCTTTTCTTTCTTTATTAGTTTTTCCGAAGTTTTTGCTATATATTTGTATATACTTGAAAGAAGTTGAAACATAGGAAGGTTGAGGCCGTAAATTGAAATAATAGAATATATTGAAAAATTGATAAGCATAACAAATTCTGTTTTAAACATCTAAATCCAGATTATTATCAGGAATTGTCATCAAAACTTGTGAAGTCCTTTGATGTATTATTGATTATTAATGTGTTTATCATTTTTAATGCTTGACCTTATAAATAACACAAAATTTGAATTTCAAGCCTCTGCAGCCGAGGATGACAATGATGATGATGTGAATTTGTTTGGTAAGGAGATCGAGGAAGAGAAGAAGGCTGCTGAAGAACGTGCTGTAGCCATGAAGGCATCTGTAAAGAAGAAAGAGAGGCAACATTAAAAAAATATTGCGAAAGCGTTCATAAAATATTGTCGTAGACCTTTCGCAACGTTTTTTCATAGTCTTTCGTAACGTTTAAAAAATGTTGCAAAAGGTCTAAATGTTGTAGTATCCTTCTACTTTACGACAACATAGAGATTTGCAACATACGCACAAACGTTGCGAAAGGAAGTGTACGTGGCTCAACTAAATTTTTTTTAAACCAAATATGCTTACAAGGTATGCAAGTTTGATCAATTTAAAAGCCTCTTGGAGCTGGAACTATACCTTGATGAGAAGATTAGAAGGGTTTGATTTTATCAAAAACAAAGACGAAACTGTGTGTTTACAAGAAGATAGTGAGAGTATTACGCATTCCTAATATTATATGTATAAAATATATTATAGGAAACGACGTCTCTGTATTTCAATCGTTGAAATTATGATTGTCAAATAATATTTTTATGAAAAATATGATAGAAGCAACTTGATTTATAGAGATAGATCTAGAAGATTACTTAATTCATCCTAATCTAAGTAAATAAAATCTTGAGAAGATTTTATATGGAGAAAATGAATTGAGAGTTCATTGATTCACCGATGCTAACTTCTAGTTTGACTAGAATGAGAGCAAATCTCAATCAAAATATTGGTTTACTTTTAAGCGATGTGCTGGAAATATCCCAAACATGAAATAACTATTGATTGAATAGCAAAAGCTTATACACAATTGCTTTAGAAACAACGAAGATTGTGGTTTGGATCAAGGATGTGAATGAACTTAGAGTGATTCGTAACATTGTTGATCACATGCTTTTGCATTGTGATCACAACGGAGCCATCATGCAAGCGAATGAACTAAAGTCTCATCAATGATCCAAACATGTTTTAAGGCAGTATCATTTAATTGGAGAGATAATACAAAGAAATGACGTAAAGAAAGAACGAATTTTCACAATTGATAATAGATTCATTGACAAAAGAGTTGTCGCGGCATAACATGAACGTCATGTAGACTCTTATAATATTAGGGACATGAGTGATTAGATCTAGTGCACATGAGAGTTTGTAAGTGTTATGCCCTATGTCCAATCAACTTTGGACATAAATGCTTTTAATATATAATTGATGCATATTTATAGCAATATCTATTATTTAATTAAATTAATGTTCTAATAAGTTTAATAATAGAATATGTATATTCAAGTTTTGGTAATTTATTAATCACAAAAAGTTGTGAGTGTGGGATATAAATTACATATGACTAAATCTTAAATCATTCGTGGTCATAAGTAATAACGAGGTATGGATATCATTATTACAGATAGACCATTACGCGTAGTATTTCATACTTGTGAAATAAGTAGTTGATCTCACAAGATAAAGTCCGGTGACACTTAAATGAACACATTGATATTTTGTTATAGAACAAAACATTGGAAACTCATTGAGGAGATTCCATATTGATAACTATCTGAGTATTAGTGGTTAATATCTAATGTTCAGTAATGGAATTGGTCTTTTAACGTGAGGTCATCATAGTGTTTTATATGAGGACATTCATACTTTGGTAATGTTAGATGCTACTCTACCAAGGGTCGTTAATGTGATATCGTTCGGGTATTTCAAGAATCATATGAAGGTTGTGAATAATCAATAGAGAATTCGTCATCTTTAGATAGTAAGAGATTATGATTTACATTTCATCCAATTAAGTTGATAACAAAATCTTTTTCCAAGGTATACTCATAAGTTGAAAAAGAGTTTTAGACTTACATTGACTTAATATTAGGATGAAAGATATGATTGACAATTGAGATTGACACACATCCATATTTTGTAGTTAATCGGATTATATTAACGAATAGATTATATTTTTACGATAAATGAACAAATTTGATTTTGCCATACCATGTGACATTCTCTGTTGCATGTATTGTCCGACATATTGTTAGATGTCATTTGGACGACAAATGTGAATTGATGATGTATATTTTAATTTATCGATTTTCATAAGATCAAAATAATAATTCACTTCATTGGGCATCGTATCGAGAACCTAATGATTCATACACAAAAAGAGAACCAGAAGAATGAGATTACAATTAATTAATTAACAAGTATTTTACAATTAATTAATTGTGTTGCTTGTTAATATGCCCGAATTAATGTTAATTAATTCATGGACAAAATTAAATTAATCAAATAATAATAGATCATGTTAAGTTTAAAAGATTGGCCAAACCCACTGTGTTTATATTAATAAGCTATTAGGGTTCCAAAAAAATAGAATAGAACATAATTAATTATCTTGCTAGTACAAGAAAAAAATTCCTAATTTTCTTTTTTCTTGTTTCATGTGTGAATTTTTCATTGGAGACTACATAATTGAATAACTGTGGATTATAGATCATGATTATTCATATTCTAAGATTTGTAAAAGTGTTTGTAAAATCTACAAAAAGATACATTGTCTATCACAGTTGCTTTGTAAATGCAAAACAGGTTGATGATTGTTGGAGAGAGAGTAGAGCCAAGTTCGAAATTTGAAAGAGTTGATAAAGCTGATCATTTACATGTTCGAACAACGAAGTCTATAATATTGAAGACAACAAGCCAATGATCAAGTAACATGTTGGGGATGGAAACCGGAACGAGTTGGAAACACTCAAATTTTCAGTCTCAATTTGAGACCCATTTTTGGCATAGAATACATTCGAATTTGAAGATTTGAATTTCTAGAATATTTGTATCCTTGAAGTAAGCTTTCTAATTCATTTTGAATCACCTAAATCGGATATCGGGAGATGAAGATATGACCACAATACTGAAAGCTATCCGGATCCGAAAAAACTGTTCTGACGCGAATTTCCATATTTTGTTAGAATTTTAGTTTATGTAAGATTCTTGTAATATTTATCAATTATTCATGTTTTTTCTATATTTCCTAGGTTTAGTATAAATACAAATTTTATTATTTTATTGGATGTTAAGTTTAACATGAATTAAATTAAAGAGAATCTTCTCTCGAAACTTTGCTTCAAAAATTGTGTTCTTCCATGGACATACAGAACTTATCAAGGTCTAATCTTGTGGCGTTCAAACATTGGATCGTGGGTTCTTCATTGTGTAATCAAGGAGTTCAACGCATCGTCGTTATCGTTGAGTTTTTTGGTTCAAATCCAAAATCGGGTTTAATTGGTGTTCTTGAGTTCCGCATCAATCTAGCTGTGGGTTTCGTAGTCACCGTTGATACGGGGTTCGCATCATATATATATATATGAACAAGCGGTTTAGTAACTTACATATTGATTATTATTTTTATATTTTTGGTTTGTTTGTGCCTCATTTTCTTGGAGAATAGATCTTGGAACACTATAAAGTTTTGGAGAATATATAATTAAAAAGTAGGAATTTTTTTTTTGAATTTACGTGTAAATTTTTTTTATTGAAAAATTAATTTGAGGAAAAATAAGTTTTTAGAGAATAGAACTCTAACAAGAGAATTATTATTTTTATTTTCATGGTTTGTTTGAGCCTCATTTTTTTTGGAGAAAAGATTTTGTAATAGTAAATTTTTATAATTAAAAAGTAGGAAAAATTGGATTTATGCGTAAATTTATTTTATTGAGAGAATATGATTAAGAAATGAATTTGAGGAAAAATGAGTTTTTAAAAAACAGAACTTAAACAAAAACTTAAAGTGCATAAGATTTTAATTTGAAAGTGATCAATGAGCAATGCCCTACCAACATAATGTTGTCCTCGTTTGGTAGGGACTGAAATTATATTTTTAGTAGATTTTGATAAAAATTAATAAAATATGTAGTTGAAATTTTTTACATATAATGAAATATATTATTAAAATTAATTGTTAACTTTGACCGAGACTTTGGGGGCGGAGCCTAGAATATTATTCAGTGCAGGCAAAATTCTTTTGATGTGTTCTTATCCTCTACACGCTCTAACAATTATTTCTTGATTATTGTCTTTGTGACAAATATAATTGTGTCCGCTTTGATTCTCCACTTTTTTTAGAGCCACGATTTTGTCTGGCGGTATCATGTCACATCCGTCAACTACTTTCCATAAGTCTTGCCCTTGAAGATAAAGCTCTATGCAACTTTTCCATGTGGTATAATTTTTAGTTATTGCGCTTTTTCATTACGTGTACCACTTGTTAGAAGTTTCAGAATTTCCCTTTGTACACGAACTCCGAAGGCTAAAAAATTTGTCTATGATTACTATGCTCTAATATCAAATTGTTGAATTTAAATATTAAAGAAACAATTTAATTAATGAAAATTTGTGTAATATTTTGTTAATAAAACACACTTTCTCTCACCAAAGACCGATACATGCCACCTCAATATCTACAACACTATCACCCCACTTTGTTGCAACTTCAATGTCAATCTATCACCTATCACACTACTCAACCACTTTCTCTAAATCTATCAATTCTCTATTTCTCTCTTCTTATACACCACTAAATCTCATAACTCTCAATTTTCACTCACCACATGTATGTATGTATGCACTGCCTCTTTCTTTCTCTCACACTCCATTTAGCCACACGGCCCACACTCATAAGATATATTTACTTAGCAAAGTCTGTGAATTGGGCTTCTTAAGTTCTAGATGAACCTATCAAGGACAGTGGAGGTAAATTAGTCAAAAACAGTGATAATAAAATAAATAAATCCGAGCACTAGCACCTTCAAGATTCTTCTTCAACGTTGATGATTTATTCACTTTCATCGGTTGTTGCTTTCTAGTATGTGGGCACCGAGAATTTAAAGGAAATGTGCCATAGTTCACGCCTGCATTGGACCCTTTATGGCTCCGCTCCTGTTTGACTTGGACTTTAACATATAAGAACTAGAGCAGACTTGGGCTCAATTTTTACTAAATTCGGCTTCAACAAATCAAGACGTCACAATGAGATATCAAAATTCTCCTCTTTTATACGGGGCAGAGTATCGACTGTGAAAAAAATATGTGCAATTTTTGTTAGACAATATTCTGCCACAATTCTCCTCTAATTCGGATAATTAATTATGAAGCAGTCAAAGATGATTCTTAGTAAATAATGTAGGAGAAACAGTCATAAAATGGCTAATTAATTATGTGACAAGATGCCTTGAAGTGAATAAATACAACCTTACGGAGACAACCTGGAAAACATCGATAAGTTATTGCAACATGAATATCATCTAAAGGAAGCTGGAGAATTTGGGAATCCAATTTTACAAAAATCATCGAAAACATTGTCTTTTTTCATCAGAATTTGTCCTGTTAATAAGAACAAAAGTAACAAGGGACAAGAGAATATAAATACCTGTGTACATGTCATTGAGCACTCTGCGAAGGGCAAATTGATCATTGGATTGCCTGAAAAACTAGACGAATCTAATGGAAATTTCCGCAAAATCTGAAACGAACCCTGAAAAATGCAGCATCTCGGTTGATGCTCAAGAGACTAAGTGTGTAAAGATGCGACGCAGATCTCCTCCCATGGTAGCACTTAGATACAGCAATCAGCAGATAGAACGACGGCAGCCACAGGCTTTTGGGGTTGATCAAACTGCTGCTTCTGCTACTGCTGCAACTACTACGATGAAAAGAAGTTCAAGATTCCGCGGAGTTAGCAGGTTTAATATACAGTTCAATCTGAACATCAGTGATTTTCTTGTTCACTTCATGCAAATTCTTGCTTGGTCGACCTCAAATTTGATTGGCTACTACATTTTTCCCCCCCAGGCATCGTTGGACCGGCCGCTATGAAGCTCATCTGTGGGATAAAGGGTCATGGAATGCTACTCAGAAAAAGAAAGGAAAACAAGGTAGATAATTTTTCATATCCAGTTACAAGCACTTCTTTAACTTTTATGATTAATTATTGTAAAAAAGTGCTTATGCATTGTTGTTTTGACATTGTCATATGATCCTATGTCGGCTATAATTTGGTTGGAGCAGTCTATCTTGGTGAGTACCTTATAAATTGATCATTACCAAACGTGAACTTAATGGATTACATATGTAACCCCACAATTTTATTCATTAATTAGGAGCTTATGATGAAGAAGAAGCTGCAGCAAGAGCATACGATTTGGCTGCAATCAAGTATTGGGGAACAGCAACCTACACAAATTTCCCAGTATGATTCTCACATATAACGTGTAAATTTCATTTACTCCACTTCGCGATGTACCAAACTCAGATAAATTAATTTTTGCCAGATATCTGATTACGACAAAGAGAGAGAGATAATGCAAAATGTTACCAGGGAGGAATACTTGACCTCTTTACGAAGGTACTTGCATAACTCGAAAGCTATAATTTTTATTTTGCAAGCATCAATCAAACCAAAACGTATGTCTAACTTGTTGACATCTAATACAGAAGAAGCAGTGGTTTTGCAAGAGGTGTATCCAAGTATAGAGGCGTGGCAAGGTAGATATATAACGAGCATGATTTTCCTTTTCCATTTCTTTTGGGCGATCATGAACTAATTTGTAGTGATTATCGTTTCAATTCATTCAACTATAGGCATCATCACAATGGGAGATGGGAAGCAAGAATAGGCCGCGTATTTGGCAACAAATATCTCTACCTTGGTACTTATAGTGAGTATATATCAACTTCTAATCCTTAAACACAGATTTGTGTAATTTAAGGATTGTTGTCTTAGACTGAAACGTTAATTAATTTGGTTCATAATGTACTTGTTTTGCAGGTACTCAAGAAGAAGCTGCACGTGCATATGATATTGCAGCAATAGAATACAGAGGGATTAATGCAGTTACTAACTTTGATTTGAGCACTTATATCAGATGGCTAAGACCTGATGCAAATTCAGCAGGGTTTAGGGGTTTGATATCAGAAGATGAGGCTTTACCATCCAACTATAACTATATAAATAATGCAAACAAGAAACCAAAATTCTCGAACCCGAATTCTTTCTCCATAAACAACCCGGCAATATCCCTAGAACACGAGATTATTGAAAGAAAAATGCCCCTAAGCCCTTGTAATAAGACAGCTTCTCCAACTGCACTTGGCCTCCTCCTTAGATCTTCCATGTTTAAAGACCTCGTGGAAAAGACTACTTGTATTGCTAATGAAAAAACTGAGAAAGATGGGGCGAAGATTGAACTTCAAACAGGTGGAGAAGAAGATAATTTCGTGTTCTACAATGGAAATAATCATGTTACAAACTATGATTGTGCTTCGAATTTGGAAAAGTTGCCAAGATTGGATCCCTCGGAGAATGATGTTTTGTCTTTGTATAGTGGAAGAGGACAGCCCTTCTTGGACTAAATGCCTTGAAACATAGAACAACACTTCATCGTTGTAGCTGCAATAATACCCCAAGAGTCATAACGTTTACATTCCCCATCATAGTCCAAGGAACGCACAGGTTCGACTTCAATAGTTATTTTCTTCTGTTTTATTTTCATTTTGTAGCTTTACACGAGTGTGTAGATTGGTGCTAACTGATCCACTTTGGTGTAAACGCCCTTTTACTGATATTGTACTTGTTATGGCACTTTGAATAAGTTTCAGAAAATGATACAAAATTTTAATATTAAGTGGATTTATATTGTCAAAAGGTAGGAAAAGAACCCCCCCCCCCCCCCCCCCCCCCCGGGGCCTCTTGAGGAATTTGTAATGCATGGTTGACAACTTGACATGACACACACAAGTGTGTTGCTTTTGTTTTTTGGCCAATAACACACCTATATGGCGCTTTAGAGACAAACATTGGTTTTAGAAATTCTTATAAGCAAATTATAAGCTTAAACAAAGATGTTAAGCAAAAAAAAAATAAAAAAAAATAAATATATATATATATATATATATATATATATATATATATTATGTCACTTTTTCTATTATGAGAACCTTAGGAGGTGTATTCAATTAAGATTTTTAATTTTTTTTTTTTTTAGATTTAAAAAGTTTAGGAGTATTCAATATAGATTTTTAAAGTCTCTAAAAGTATAGATGTCTCCAATCGAGAATTTTATAGACTTTTACAAATTCTTTAAAAGTTACGGTGTATTCAATTAATTTTTTTTTTTAGAAATCTCTGTAAGTTATGGAGTATTCAAATTGTCGATGATTTTTAAAGATTTTTATAAAAGTTTACAGGGTACTAACTTTTAAGCAGAATGTACTAAAATAAAATCTCAAATTTGTCTTTCATCCATCTCAAGATTTGGAGACTTTCACCAAAATAAATAAATAATCTGTATTTTTTGTTTCTTTCAATATTTATCGTTCTTTTTTTCCTACTCCGGACATTAAAGCCATGATTAAAAAGTTATTTGTTTCTGTTTTTCTACTCTCTCCCCCCCCCCCCCCCCCCCCCCAATATGGTTTATCTCTATTTTACATAAACAAATTAAATTGTAACTAAAATCCATATAATTTTTTCCCATCCATTCTTATGGAAAAAGATCATTTTATAATTAATGATAAGATTTTATATATAAAAAACTAATTTATAATTAAATTTAAATATATTGATTACTTGTTTATATTTATGTCATATTGATAATCATAATATTGAACATTAATTTTTTTTTTTTTTTTTATCAAAAGAATATATATACAAAAGTGATCTCCTAACCATTATTTCTTAGCATAAGCTAAGCACTGAGGACGTGACACTTTACAATAGGTGGTGTAATCAATTTTGTAAAGGCGGTGATACTATTATAGTGTGTCAGGTCACCCAACTGCTTAACATAAGTTTGGCATCGATACTTAAAAAACCAGTCATCTATATATACCAAAATAAAGGCGGAACATGAAAGAATAGTGCTATGAATTGAAGTAGTGATATAATTAGCAATTGAAACAAAGAAATAATCTTAGAAATAAATTTAAGATAAATTGATGAATAGTGAATAGTAAAATAATTTCACTTTCAAATAGTAACTTCAATCGTTACAACTTGAATAGTTACAATTTTTCTTGAAATGATCTTCAAATAAAGATAAAGAAATATTATGAAAATCTAAAATGTGAAAACGATTATATAGAGAGAAATCTTAAAAAATGCTCTCTGTCTTTTTTCTTGAAGAGTTTTTCCTTATATAGAAACCTTGAATTGCTCGGACTTGAAAAAATTCTCTAATTTAATGAAAGAATTTTGAAAGGACAATTATATCACCACTTTGAAGGGCGGCTATCAATTTTTGTGTGTCACTTGATTCTTTTGAAGGACAATTATAAATCTTATTTTGAAATTCTTAAAGGACAATTATTTCGCTTTTTCTAACATCTTGAAAAGAATCTTGAAAGACCATTTGTTTTGAAGAACCACGTGAGTATTGCTTTTGCATTTTAATCTTCTCGAATTATTAGTCATCAACAAAATTATCTATGTTTATCCCGTAACAATCATCTCCATTGTCTTGGGCATAGTCTTTAGACCCAGAACTTAAAAATCGATTTTGAGGCCTTATATGTTTTTTTAATGCTGTTTCTGCCAATACGCTACTTGTGCTAAATGTACAAACTCTTCTGGATCTTTGCATTGTACTAACATTGACATTAGTTTGCTCTTTTTTTTGTTAAGAACTCAGCTTGCTTTTCTTAAGTTCTTGAAGTTGTTTTAGCTGCCTTGACTTGAACAAACTTGCAATTTTCGAGCCATGCTTGAACTTAGTGCAGGCATTTGTTTCTGTGAACTTTTCCCACCACTTAATCTTGATTCGTCGAACAATATGTTTTGGAGCAAAGTTGGTTTCTGTGTCAGCTTTAACATAGAAATCCCAACACACAATCCAAGATACTTTAAAAATTCTTGAAAATTGGAAAATTTGATATTCTTGTTCTTGAAGAAATTTAGTTCCATTCTTTTGGAAAAGTTTCCAACCTTGAGAATGAGACTAGGAAGGATCTCTTCCTCAATTCCTAAAGTTTGGAACCAATTTTAAAACCATTTTGGGAAAAATGAGCGGCACTTGTGATGTGAAGAAGACATCACTGACTTTGGCTCTAAGATTATTTCCAGATTTTTCCTTATGTAACCACCTAGAGAAACCTAGAAGAACTCATACACCACCACTATTCTAGAGTTCATGAGAATTCCTTATAATTAATTTATCACCAACTTTTGTGTAGAAGAAGAAGCCACCGACTTCAATGTCTATATATATATGTGTGCTCAGTTACATTTTGTGTGTATTTGTGTGTGAAAGTGGAGAGTATGAGTGAAATGAGAGCGTGTGCATGAGTGAGAAACAGAGAGTGGAATAGAGAGAGAATAAATTGAGTGTTTCATTGCTAAATACAATTAGTTAGTGTTTTTGGTGTGTTCAAAATTTGTAAGTTTATCTCATCAATAAAATTATTTTGTGTTTAAACTAAACAAATTTGGTATCAGAGCCAGGCTTTCGGAGACGGATTTTTGAGCTTCGAGTGTTCGCGCACAAAAGGAGATTGTGAAACTTTTGTAAAGTTTGCTTGATTACGAAGAGGTAAATCAAGTCACGATGAGCAATCTACAAGTAATAGGCGGAGTAAAGAACTTCAATAATTAAAACTACACCACGTGACAAACTTGTATGGAGTCGTATCTCCAAGGGCAAGACATGAGGAAAGCTATTGGTGGAAGTGGCGTGATGCCACCGGAGGAAGTCAGAGCTCTGAAGAAATGGAGAATTTAAAAACAATTGAGGAAGAATTATTAGAACATATAAGCTACTCTCGAGCCACTCTATTTTCAAAGAAAAATGACTTGAGGTTGCAATTGGTGGAAAATGAGCTACTCTCGATCACTCAAGGAGAACAAACGATAATCAATATTTTAATAAAGTTAAATCTCTTTGTCACGAAATTTCAGAATTAGATTCGAATCTAGATGATTCATTGCTGCCAACCTCGCATTGGTTAATCTCAAAAATTTGTTGGCCGACCAAGAAGCGTTAACCAAACAAATATTAGGGGTCTCAAGAAAAAAAGAAGAGGAAGAAGCAGTATATAGTTATAAAAGAAGAGGTTGATACCGTCAACAAAATAATAAAGAATTAAAAGAAAATAAACATGGAGAAGATTTTGTGACAAGGGGAGCCAAACAAAGTCGCGACAAAAGAGGTCAGTCGTCTAAGGGATTTCAACGAACTAATAGCTCATGTTTTGTATATGGCAAACGGGGCCATTATGCAAGAGATTGTCAATTCAGGAAAAAGCCAGCAAAAGGCAATATGGCAACCTTTAATGAGCAAGAGAAATATAATAGTGAAAAAGAATGGGATGATGTGGCATCCACAACAGTAATTGATTAGGCTCGAGAAAAGAAAATAAGCTCGAGTATAAAGGATGAATCAACATTAGTTGTGGTTCTTCCTGAAACAAATGGATTGCGAAAATGGTTGGATCAATTGTAACGCCCCAAATTTTATTGACTTAAATTTTGAGGTGTTACCGAAATTTTCGTTTACTTTTATTTACCTAAAAGACAGAACGATAAAATATAGAATTCTTTAATAAACAAAATATTGGAACATTCATAAACTTAAATTTAAATCATGAAATCGTATCTTTAAAAAACTTTACAATCTCAACTAACTAATTCAATAATAATACTTGAACAAATCAGACTAATAAATCTAAAGGCAATAAAACTTAGTGTTTTTTGCATATCGAAATTCAATGACATTCCGTTGCACCATTTCGTCACAGTTCCAATCAATTCGAATTAACCTGAAAAATTATAGTAAGAGTGAGTATTTAAAAATACTTAATAAGATACATGTAGTTTCCATATACAATTATATAACAATAACATGGACAATTCATACCACATTTCACTTTATGGAGTATATCGATGACTAAGCGATATACCCATCATTTCTCATTTTGAATTTTCGAAAGATTCCACATTTCGTTAGGTCAAACTCAAAGGTCTACTGGCAATTAATACATAAATTATTGAACAGAAAAGTATACGGAAATACCAACTTGCACAAATGTATCTTACCATGATTGATGAAACGAGCTTTTGAAAAAACAAATACACTAGCAATTTATAGCTACTTTATATGAAAGCTGCCGTGTAAAACTCTTTGGTAGTGAATTGTGGGACAATTGCCCACTATTAATAGTTGAGATTCTCAATTGAGCTTGTATACAACTAGAAGTTAAAACGATGTATATAAGGAATTTGGATAAGAATTGATTTCAAAAGATAGAATTATGATTACTTTTAAACTTTATCAAATTAAGATTGAAATCAAACTCTATCTAAATCACAAAAGATTATTATTATTATTATCAAAATCAACATTTATCACTCTATTGATACATAATTATTTGGCTCAAATAAGATATGAATTTAAAATCTATTTCATTTTAGTCCTTTTTTTAAAAAATATACTATATAAAACAAATAAATTTTTATTCTAGAATTTTCGGGGCGTTACATCGATAACTCAGAAGAAGATGATTTGATCGATAACTCAGAAGAGGATATCGTGATTCATGAAGAGTCTACTTGGTGGACTCCGCGGAGGGAGAAACTACTAGACTCAAAAAAGTATTTGAAGAAGCATATTCCTGGTAGACACTGCGGATGGTGGAGCTGCTAGATTCAAAGGGCAAATTGCAAGAGGAGATCACGTAAGCACGACGAAGAGTTGATGGATCTAAAGATTTACATGTATCAAACGGTAAAATAGAGGTTACGAAAGCGACACAGATTTCTGAGCAAAATAATGTGGACCACAAAATACTAACAGGGGATCAAAGGAGTCAACAAGATATTGAGGTACGTCAAAGTTCACAATCACAAGTAAGGAAGTTGGGTAGACATAAGAAATCAAGTACCGAGTATTCTAATCTAAAAATCGATGAAGAAAGTATGGAAGAGTCAAATATATTTAAAATTGCCAATGCATTGAATAAATGATCAGTCGATTTGAAAATTGGCCGAGTTTCAGGCAAAGTTGGATGAGACTAAAAATAAAAGAGTCAAAATGAAAAGTCGGTGCTGAATGGGAGAACTGAAGAAGACATCACCGACTTTGGCTCTAAGATCATTTCCAGATTTTTCCTTATGCAACCACCTAGAGAAACCTAGAAGAATCCATACACCACCACTATTCTAGAGTCTGTGAGAATTCTTTATAATTAATTTATGGAATTATCTAGAATCACCAACTTTTGCGTAGAAGAAGAAGCCACCGACTTCAATGTCTATATATGTGTGCTCATTTACATTTGGTGTGTATTTGTGTGTGAAAGTGGAGAGTATGAGTGAAGTGAGAGCGTGTGCATGAGTGAGAAACAGAGAGTGGAATAGAGAGAGAATAAATTGAGTGTTTCATTGCTAAATACAATAATTAAATTTTGAAGGAGAAATTTTTTCTAAAACATTAAACCTTTTGAATTCCCAAGGATTTTGCCCCCGCTCTTCATAAAAAAGAACTGAGAATTTTTAATTTAAAAAATTGATTTCTGTAGGACTTGGATTATGAGATATCTTAATTGAATTAGTGTATCTGAGAATAAACTCATAATAAGCCCTTGTTTTCCTGATATCATCAGGCATGTAGTAAAATTCTTGTGGAAGGATATTATTTGAAATGCAATTCATCCAGAGATGTGTATTTAGTTGACTAAGATTTTTCTAGATCAATCATTGGTAGTCCTATATCTTTGGTACAGTATTGAAATTTTGAAGGAGATCGTTGTGATGTATTTAAAATGGGTAATTTTTCCATTCCTGTTTCAACAACCTTTTTGAAGTTTGTTGGCTGAGGAATTTGAGTAGATTTTGAAGGACATATATCAAAAGGCTTGACCGGTTTGAAGGGAGATTTTTGTTGGTTTTGAAAAGGATTTCTTGGTTTAGGAATATTTCCTAATATTGGGAAGGTGTTTAAAGTTTGGTATTGGCTTGAAAATGCTTGATATTTTGAAGATTTTTGTGGTTTTCATGCTTGAGTAGTTTTTTGTGAAGATATTGAAGTTGTGCTAGAGTTAGCACTTTGTAATAGAAGTTGATCTGTAGAACTCTTATTGCTTTTTTCTTTGGTACTCATTTTTCTCTCTTTCTTTTTCCTCTTTATTTCTCCCTTGAACTTCCCCTCTATTTATAGAATTTTGAGCCTTACTTTGTAAAAAATCTCTTGTAAGAAAATCTGGTAAAACATTAAAATTTTCAGGTAAAAATTGAGTTTCAAAATCAAAACATGACAAAATAGCTTATCATCTCGCAAAAATTTGCTTTGAGATAAGATTCTTTACATCTTTTGAAACTTTAGAGTCTGACTTAACAAGAAAAGTTTTATTGATAAGATCATCTTGAAATTTGGTAATGCATAGCTCTATTGATAAATTTTCCTTTTTAACAGTAGAATTGTTCTTTTGAGCACCAATCCATATTTTAGAATGGTATCTAACTGATTGTTCTTGATCTTGAATTTTCTGTTTGAAAATCCCCTTAATAACCTATTTGTGATGCATCGGCCTCAACCATGAGAAAGGCTTCTGGGTTAACAATATTGAGACACTGAAGGATATTTACTGCTTCTTTAATGGACTTGACTGCTATTGTGTGTTCTTGACTCCATTTTGGTGGATTTTTGCGAAGTCTTTGATAAAAAGGGTTTACAAATTTGGCGTATATTTTTAACAAAATCAGCAACATAATTGATACGCCCTAAGAATCTTTAAAGACTTGTTTTATCTAAATCTCATGTGGAAATTTATTTGAAAATTCTAGACTTCTTTGAATTGGAGCATTCGTTCCTTGATAAATCTCATGCCCTAAAAATTTCATTTTAGCTTAACACAAAATTATTTTCTTAGCAGAAACTGCTAGCCCATTTGACTTAATTATTTTTAAAAATATATTTAAATTTTTGAAATGTTGTTCTTGGCTTTCTGAGTAGATTAGAACATTATTAATTTAAACAATTGAGAAGTTTTGATATGGATTAAAAATGTCATTCATAATCTTTAGAAATTCAGAAGGAGCATTTTTTAATGCAAATGGCATAATATTTCATTCATATTTGTCCAAATAGAACATTAAATGTAGTTTTGTATTTATCTTGTTCAACAATCTAGATTTGTCAAAACTCAGATTTCATATCAAAATTTGAAAATATTACTATCTTAAGATATCTATTTAATATATTTTTCTTTTGAAGCAGGGGATATCGAATCCATTGAAGGACTTTATTTAAAGGCTTGAAATTAATAACGAAACTTGGAGTAACTCTTTCTATTTCGCTTTGATTGTTAACGTAGAAAGTTGAACAACTCCAAAGCGATTTACTAGGACGAATTAGATTTATTTATTTTTCCAATAAATCATTAATTTCTTTGACACAATAATCAACTAGTTCCTTATTCATTTGAATCCGACTTGATTTTGTGGGAATTCTTGATTCATTAAAATCAGAAATATACGATTTCTTTCTATTCCAAAAGGCATTTGGGATAGTGGAACATATTTCTGATTTAATTTTTTTTTAAAAAAAAAAATTTAGGTTCTTGAATGTGTTCTGCAATTCACTTATATTTAATTTCTTATTTGAGAAACTTGATATGTTGTTTTTTTATAATTAATATTATTAATTATCTTTGACATTGAAGCTTGTTTTAGAGCATTGACATCTTTGTATGAAGGAGGACTCATAAATTTAAAGATAACTTCTTGACCAAGAACGATAGTCCTTAATCCTTATGCATTTGCTTGAAAATGATAAATTTGAATAATAAATGATGTACTAAGAATTAATTCTTGATCTAAATCTTTTACCAAATAGAAAACATTTTTAAAACAAATATTTGAATTACAGACATGAGCATTTGAAAGTTTATATTTAATATTTAATTTCATCATATAGTCGTTCAGTGGTTTTTCAAAACACATTGTAGGGATTACTCATTCCCTAATACAATTTTGATCTATTTTAGAGTCGATAAGGACTCGAGATTTTAGTTTGAATTCATTATTTACAATAATTGTCATTTGACCATGCCGTTAATTAAGTTGAATTCTATTTATTATGTTGATTTTTTTTCCCTCTAATTGCATAATGCTAACCATCCTTTATTGATATAACTTATAATTTCACCATAAGTTAGATAAGCGTATGGAATTGTATCTTTATTTTGATTTTTTATTGCATTTCTTACTCTTTTAACAAAAAGTTTTGGAAGTCTAGAAATAATTTTTCTTTCCAAAACGATTGAAAACAATCTTACCTTATCAAAACTTTAGTGAGGAAGATATCATTGTACCATCGAAAATCCATAAAGTTCTGGACATGTTAAATTCATTAAAATTTCAGATGATCTTTCAGGTAATGAATAGGGTTTCCTATGAAATGCTTAATAACATTAAACATAAATGTTAGCAAGCTATCATTTTTGTCCATTTGATTTAGTGGCGTTAGTTACTTCTTCAAGTTTCGTTGTTAGTGAGATAATTAGTCCACCATCCTTTTAATTGACCCGAAAGGCCAAGTAAAATATTATTGAAAGCAGTTTCTTCATGAATAAATTGACAAATATAAGTCGAATGGCACGTAGCCATATTTTCAATGCCTTGAATAATTTGATATTCAGTCATTCTATCGATATTTCATTCTATTATTCCATCTCCATTATAGGAGGTTTGTGGTTTCATTTTTTACTCATATTGAAAGGAGGGTCTTGGGTAAAAAATTGGTATTTTTGAATTTTTACCTCTTAATTTATTAATTGAGAAGATTCTTTTTGGTCTAAATATTGACCTTCAAGTTCTTTAATTGAGTCAACTACATTACCATTATTTGGTATAGTTTGACAATTCTTTAATAACACTTGATTCCCTAGTGAGCTTTCCTAAACATGTTTTTAAAGTCGTTTCTTCTATTGGTTTAAAAATTAAATTGTTTGGCTTTTTATCTTCTATTCTCGATTCTTTTGGTTCTGGGTTGGATCCAATTCTAGACAAATATTGATTTGTCATTGAATGTAACAAAATATTTGTATAATTATTTTGAACTTGGATATTTTTAATATCTTTGACAGTAGAACTAGAATTTTCTAGTCTATCAATGACTTGTTTTGAGGGGATAAGCGATTGTCTCATTTTTTCCACGAGGAAAAATAATTTCGTTGATTAGAGGATACTCTGATGGAAAGGTTTCTCTACTTGTAGTTTTTCATTTTATTTTATTTTATTTTATTTTTGTTAGAATGAGACATTTTTGTTTTGATTTTCCAAAAATATCGATTTCTATCCATTGAAAGAAATTTAAATCTAGATAAGAATAAAATTCTTTCCAAAATGATTCCAATTCTTCTTTAGAAAACATCTTTTTTAGACTTTTTCTAAAGACTTTAGCTTGATGTGTTTTATCTATTTGAAATTCTCTTCTTCTATCGACGGAAGAAGAAATAATATTTAATTGTTTTCATAATCTTTTAGATGGAGGTGGAAGTTGCATATCTGAAAGATTAGGAGACTCTAATATTTTTGAATCTGCTCGTTCTAAATCAGTCTTATCTTCATATTTAGTAGGGCCGAACAACGAAATCGTCAAACCAAAAAATTGAACCAAAATTGTTTTTTAGAAATTGTTGGTTTGGATCCATGTGAATCTATCAACGTTTTGGTTTTAAACCGAACCAAATCACTTCGAAATGGTTTGATTTAGGTTTTAATTTTTTCAAACCGCCAAACAGTTTACCAAAAAGCAAATCGAAAAATAAATTAATCTAGATTTTATTCAACACAATTAAAATTAAACGTATCCTAATTAAAAAGATACATCCATATTAGACATATTTCAATTGAGATAATACGTAAACAGACAAATCTCAATTAATTAATTAAGTCTAATCCCAATACACATATGTCATCACAACCCTGAACGCAAAATGCTCAAATGAAGTGTCGAGCAAATGCTACTAAATAGATTTTAATTCAAACTTACACATATTTTCTTTCTACTAATAATTTTCTCGAATTTCGGCTAAATTTTTAGGTTAGTTTATCCAAAAAAAAAAAAATTGGTAATTGTTTGGTATATTTTATTGGTAGTGGTATTGTTTTATTTTAATTTACGTCGGGCTCCCTTAAATTTTTAGAGAACAATATTTTTTTTTTTTGTTTATTTGCATTTCAATTTTCTAATCAGGTCACTCAATTAATTATTCACATACTAATATAGTTTCTAGATTTTACTGTTAATTGCAAGAATGATTCGGTGAATTACTTAAATGGTTGTTTTGAAGATTTGATCGATTAACATTTGGACATATTACTTTGGTGGAAATTGAAAGCAAATAAATACAAGATTGTGCTCCCTAAATTGTTAAAGAAGTGTTAGCTATTTAAATATCTATAATTATTTTTCAATCTACATTCTCTACTAGTAGACGAATTCTTGCATCATTTAGGAGTTCGTTGAGTACAATTATGGTTGATGCGGAGGTTGCCCTAAAAAGTGATTGTATGGTAACAAAGAACCTGTAGTGATTCGTCAATATTCGAATGAAGTAGAAACATTGATTGTTTCACAAAAGTTATAGAAGGTATTATCCTATTTGATCTTTTTGTTCATTTTCTTTTATTATTTATTTTATATAATTTAACTATAATCAATGAATTCATGTATTATATTCTTATCTTTATGGAGAGAATGTATCGTGTTACAATTGGAGCCATTTAGTATTGATTAAGTGTAATATCCCAAACTTTCATAAAGTTTGGAGTGTTATCAAAAATTTACTTTTCTTTACATTAAATACGGAACAATAAAAATATGGGTTATCCATAAATTTAAACTAAATATAAAAATTTTATTGTTCGAAATAAACGTATTCAACTAATATTTAAATAAACATATCTTTGAACATAAACGAAATTAATTAATTAATTAAAGATAGAAAACCTAATAATTCCTTTTCTTCAAATTCTCTTGCAGTCCACATCATCATCTCGCAACAATTCCAATCAACTCGAACTAACTTAAAAAATTATTGTAAGAGCGAGTATTTAAAAATATCCAATAAGATACTTGCAGTTTTCGTACACAATTACATAACAATAACATAGACACTTTGTATCACTCTTCTCTTATGGAGTATATCAGTGACCAATCGACACACCCATCATAGGTTATTTTAAATTTTCAAAAGATTTCATATCTCTTAATTAAGAATCTGAAGGCCCACCTGTAATTCATGCATATTTACTGAATATAAAAGCATAAAGAAACAAACCACTTGCACAAAAGTATCTTATCATGATACATGAAACGATTTTTTTGCAAGAAAATATGATTGCACATTCCAAATCTTTTTCCTCCACTTTGGTGAAAGTGTATTAATTGAAAATAATATTTGATGTATACAAACTTTCTGATTCCCAACACTATTGTAGAGTTGTGTGTAAAGTGGAAAACCGTGTATGGCAAGAAATTGGTTTCAAAAATTAGAATTTGAATAAGAATGGTTTTTAATATATACTAGTAAACCATTAACAATCATATAATTTAATTTTTTTTTTCCCCATAGGTCACATTTATTCCCATTTACCTTGGAATACAATGCTGAAAATGAAGTAGAGTAGTAGAGTTTTAACTAAAATAAGATTAAAACTTATCTCTATCAAAACAGCTAATGATTTCAACTCTAGTCATCTATACACACACATTGGAGCAAGGATAGAATTTGACTTAGGTTATTAATTATTAAAAACTCCATTTGTCCTTGTTTTCTTTCAATTGGGTCTAATTTAATGTGATTTTATCTAAAAACAATTTTTTCTTGAGTTTGTTGTGCGTCATTTAATACGAACTACCCAACGAGCCCAATATTGATTTACGAAAACTTGCTCTATCAAAATCTAATTATTTGACCCAAAAGTATAAGAATTTAAAACATATTTCAATTTAGTCACTCAACTTCAAACTATACATTAAAAGGTTAAAATGTTTTTATCATGCTATTTCATAATGATTAGACTCATAGAACTTTGATTTGTAATATTTTTAATGATACTATTTATGTTTTAATATGAAATTTTATACTAATATTTACTATTTAACTTATTCGATATAGATTAATTTTTCTTTATTAAACCGTGGTTTTAAACTGAACCAAATTGAAAAAAGTGGTTTGGTTTGAAAATTTGTCACAAATCGTCCAAATCGAACCATGTTCACATCTAATATTGAAAATTTGAAATATTTAAATTAAGATCAACTCCTTTTAATTTTTCCGAAGAAGTTGAATTTCTTAAGGGTTGATGAAATCTTTCAGAAATATGATTAGTTTTGAAAGAGGTAGTGTGTCTTGAACTAGAATGAATATCATCAAATATCATCTTAACATTTTCGTTAAAATAATTTATTATTTGATGAGGAGTATATTTTGGTATTTTCGTTTCAAGAACATTGACCTTTTCAAAATCTCATTTTAAAGATCTTGAAAGTTAATTCCAAGGACTTCTTTTAGGATTAATTGTATTTGAGTGTAGGGTATTGACTTCTATAAGAAGGGTTTCTTCTTTTGGAGAGGATCTCAATGCTCCAGTATTGATGTTTGTGCTAATTACTTTGTAATATACACAATATATTGAAACAAATGATTTTGAACGTTCATCAAAATTGAGGTTTTTTATTTTTATTTGCAGAGTAAGAGAATTTAATATAGTTCTATCGTTTAATTCAATAGTATAATTTGGATAACATTTAGAAAATACTGGATCACTTTCTAAATTTGATTGTAAAACAGAAAGTAGGGAATTCTCAAATCTGAGATGTCTCTTATCTCTTAAAACTAAGAGAACATGTATTTCTAGGCTAAGTCTAAACAAATGCTTGATAGCAATTTGGACCACACCAATATGAAGAAATTTATATTTTTTCCTATGGTTTCTAATTGATTCACTTGAGGCTAACTTTATTTCAACAGTTTGATTTTTGATGGGTAAAGTTTGTTCAGAAGTCTTGAAAGCATAATCTCGCTAAAAATCAAATCTTCCTATTTCATAGATAGTGTTACGCGTATAAATAATCGCAAACCAAATAAACCACGTGGAGGGAAATTGAACATGCACAAGGCCTGGAGTTCGGCCGACCCGATATTGCATTTGGCGGTTATTTATTTCATGCGACCCCATGTGCAAAAGACCCAGCCGAACCTCCTGTGGGAGACTTAACCCGTATAAACCGAAGCGCCAAAAGAGGGATTGATGGGACAACACGCTGTACACTGTCCCATCACGAATGAAAGGGCAATATAAGAAGATTTTGGCATTTATGGTGTGATTTGATAGATTATTAGGATGTGATGAATTAGTCAGGCAGATGAGACCACGTAGTTTACTATCTAACGATCTGTAGTTATTGTATCCTACTATAAAAACATACACTTAGCACCATTCGAGATTAATGCAAGTTGATACACTCAAAGAAAACTAGAACACTTTTTACTTAAAATATTACTCCTCAAGTCGACCCCATTTTCAACATAAAGATACTCACATTGCAAATTAAGGAACATTTGGAATCATCATAATCTGTTGGACCAATTTTTGGGGTCAACAGATTGGCGCCGTCTGTGGGAATCTTTAACACCATAACCACGTACATCCTAGTGGTAAAGGCCATCCACGAAGAACCTTGAAGAAAGGTCTTGATTCTTGAAAAAGAATCACCGCAAGGAGGCAATCGAAAAAGGTACCATGAGTTCAAGCCACCAAGGAGCGCATAACGAAGGAAGACGACATGAGGCTCCTGAAGAAGAAGTCCTCCGAACAAATGTCAATATGCAACGCCCCCATCATCGCCACAGAAGAGGCGGTACTGCCACGCGCTTAGTGTGGAGAGTCGGTGAGATGGCTGCAAACATGAGGAATATGACCCAACAAAACGCCACCATGCAACAACCGTTAATGCATATGCAACAGCAGGTTGAGCCCTAGTGCCTCAGAACAGAGCTTACCACCAGGAAAGCGAGTATGTTGACACAGCAACGTATCATCAAAGGTATGGGGAAGATAACCCAATAGAGAGGGAATTAGGAGCTGAAGCTTCCAACAACTATGCTACAAGCCGCCTCAGTGGTGATATACCTCTGGGGGAAAACCTCCCCCCAGAATACTCACAGGATTGCGAACCACAAAGGTCTGTCAGTGTCTTTGACCGGATTGGACCTTCGAGGCCTAGGAATAGGCCGCACCAACCTCCACTCAAAGAACACAGGAGTAGAACGAGGAAAACGAACCTCAGGGAGTCCAACCTCCACCTAGAAATAGGCGGGAAAGGAGGGACGCCGCTATCACATGGAATCTGGCCAATGCAACGCTTAGGTATCAGGCAGATGGAAACGATTCCGACGAACCCTGCAGGTCATTCGAACTGGATGACGATGATGAGAGCTTGCCATTTTCACAAGAACTTCGAAGCGCCCCGATTCCTAACCACTTCGTCTCCCAAGTATGAGGGCAAGGGCGATCCGGGGAAACATCTCAATAACTACAAAACTTAGATGTCTTTAAGAGGAGCCTCACCAGCACTAAAATGTAGAGCCTTCCATCTTACACTGACAGGGGGGCAGAAATCTGGTACAGTTGCATCCCAGCAGGTAGCATTAGAAATTGGCCGGACCTGAAAAAGGCTTTTATGAACCAATACTTATCCAGCAAAGAAGGCCCCAATCCAAAGGCTAAAAGACATGAGATAGCAAGCGGGGGAAACCTTGAAGAGCTACTTAGCTCGCTTCACTAATGAAATGACATATTGTGAGCAAGTAACGGATAGAGAGGCCCTTTCTGCCTTAAGAGGAGGCCTTAACATGAACATTTTATTTTGGAGGGACGTACGCAACAAGAACCCCACCACCTATGATGCACTGGTGAAAATGATGAGAAGTGAAATTGTTAACGAAGAACTCATAGACCACCATAATCGAACCTCAATGGGATTGCCACCACCCCAAAGACACAGGAGAGGCCATGTGTCTCACATGGTGGATCAACAATAGACTCAAACAGGGCATGCTATAGCCCCAACCTCAAGGCAGGCATTGGCCACCGCGACGTTGAACGTTGTACCTTCTTGGCATATGAAGAAGAAGGTCTCAATACTCACAGGCCGCCAAATTTGCCCAGGGGAAGAGGAAGAGGCAGGGCAAGGGGTGGAGAGCATAGAAATAGGCCACATCATGCATCCCATCAATCCTTCGGACACAGCACTGAAATTTCGCGAATAAACAACATCGCAACGAGTATGGTGACCCTCATAATGAAGGAAGGAACATCCATCGCCCCCAGGAAAATGCCCCACCACTCCAACAGGAACCTCGATACAAGGAAAAAAGGCGGAACCGTCGGAACGAAACTCCCAAAAGGGAACATGAGGAGGATAGAAATAGACCACGAGGTTAAAGACCCAAAAGGGAACCTCCGGTTGACGCCAGGAATGTTCCTATTAGAGAAATTAACACTATCATCGGTGGCCTACATATTGGAGGAAGTTCCAAAAATGCTCTAAGGAACTACACCAGAGAAGCCAAAGATCATCCCATGTTGAGTTATTTAATCAACGGTTCTGGCAGGGGGTCTAGGAACACTCCACCAATTACCTTCTCACCAGAGGACTCTGTAGGGGTCCATTACCCACATTGTGACGCTTTGGTGGTCCAAGCCGTCATGGCCTGAAATGGCCTCAAGCGCATGCTAGCTGATAACGGGAACTCGGTTAACATACTCTTCGGAACCACCTTTGATAAAATGATAGTAGATCATGAGCTGGCTCCCATGACTGCCCATTTATATGGTTTTACTGGCGACAGCATCGTCCCAAGGGGAAGAATTACTTTGGCAGTTGAGACGGGAGAATTTCCTTTCCGAGTCCAACATTTTATAGAATTTCTGGTGGTAGACCATAGGTCCGCCTATCACGGTGTTTTGAGACGACCTGCTTTAAGGGAACTAGAGGAAATAACTTCTATACACCATCTCTGCATGAAATTTCCCATTAAAGAGGGGATCGCCACAGTCAGGGGCAATCAGGCAGGCTCCAGGGAATGCTACCTAAGCTCTTTAAGAAAATTCGAGCCCAGAAACATCAACATGGTTCTGATAGATACGGAAATGGATGAAGCACCTGAAGAAGGTTGCACCCCTGAACAAGGGGAAGATGTCAGTATGATAGATGCCCTAGAAGGAGTAGTAGAAGTAGAAGTGGATCCCAGGATCACTGAATCAAATTCACAGGCTACTTCAGTGGAAGAGTTAGAGCTTTTTCCCATCAATTCAAAAGATCCCACTACATCACTACAAATTGGAAAAGAACTCAGCACGGAATTAAAAGCCAAATTGAAGAATTTCTTGCTCAACAACTTGGATTAGGATATATTCGCCTGGAAGCACGAAGATATGGTGGGTATTGACCCTAAAATCAGCTGCCACCAACTCCCCAAGTTCTCTTACCACCAACAAAAAAGAAGAGCTTTAAATCATGAGCGATACACAGCCTTGAAAGAGGAGGCACACCGACTTGTGTCCAATGGGTTCGTCAGGAAGGCAGTGTACCCGAAGTGGATATCCAACCATGTTCTGGTAAAGAAGGCTAACAGCAAGTGGAGGGTCTGCGTGGATTTTTCTAACCTCAACCAAGCCTGTCCAAAAGATAGTTTCCCACTTCCAACGATCGACCAATTAGTCGACTCCACTACATGACATGAACTTCTAAGCTTCATGGATGCCTATTTCGGGTACAACCAATGCATCCCGTTGATGAGGAACACACCTCCTTCATAACGGATCACGATTTTTATTGTTACAAGGTAATGCCTTTCAGTTTAAAGAACGCCGGTGCCACCTACCAACGGCTACTTAACAAGATGTTCACTGACCTACTGGGTAAAACGATAGAGGTATACGTGGATGATATGTTAGTAAAAAGCCTCAAATCGACGGACCACATAACGCACCTGCAAGCCACATTCGAAATTCTCAGAAAATATCACATGAAGCTCAATTCGTCTAAATGCGCCTTTGGGGTCGCCTTAGGAAAGTTCTTGGGAAACATGGTTAACCAGCGAGGCATTGAGGCGAACCCTGAGAAAATCAAAGCGCTACTGAACATGAGGTCTCCCAGCAAGCCAAAGGAGGTGCAATGTCTCAAGGGAAGACTTACATCACTGAACCGCTTCATCTCTAAAGCTACCGACAGATGGCTCCCATTCTTCCAGGTTCTGAAGGGAGGAAAGAAATTCCAATGGAGCGAGGAATGCGAAGAGGCGTTCCAAGGTCTGAAGAGACACCTGGGTCAGGCCCTACTCCTCTCTAAACCAAAAGAAGGAGAGGTTCTGTCATTATATCTCGCTGTAAGTGCCAATGCAGTAAGCTCGGTACTTGACAAGATAATATACAACTGCCTGTGTATTATGTTAGCAATGTTTTTTTATCGACGAAAACGCGTTATACTGATGTTGAAAAGCTATCTTTATCGCTCATGATTGCCTCAAGAAAATTGAGGCCCTATTTCTAGGCCCACAGTATCCGCGTCCTGACTAACCTCACCATCAAGCAGGTGCTCCAGAAACCGAATGCTTCCGGAAGATTAATGAAATGGGCTAAGGAACTAAGTGAGTTCGACATCTCATATCAACCCAGAACTACGGTGAAGGGACAAGCCATAGCGGAGTTTACAGAAGCGACAGACATCAATACTACTATGGAACCCGTGGAACCACCGACCTAGGTATTGTTTGTGGACGGATCGGCGGGAGAAAGTGGTTCCGGGGCTGGGGTGCTGCTAGAAAGCCCAAAAGGCCACAAACTTAAATGCTCCGTAAGGTTCGGATTTAAGACAACCAACAACGCAGCTGAATATAAGGCACTACGGCAGGCCTCGAGCTAGCCAAAGAAATGCAGGTGAAAAGTGTGGCTGTCCGAAGTGATTCGCAACTCGTGGTAAGCCAGGTCAACAGTGATTTTGCCACCAAAGACAAGGGTATGGCAACTTACTTGAAGAAGGTCAGGGAGCTGATCCCCTACTTTGATAAATTTGAATTGACCCAAGTCCTCAGGGCAGATAACACACATGCAGACGTGCTATCGAAGTTGGCCAGCGGTAAGGATTCGGAGTTACTCTACGACCTTTGCGATGAACTAGGCATCAAAAAACATTTCTCATCCCCTCACCATCCTCAAGCAAACAGTCAAGTTGAGGCTGTTAATAAGACCATAAAGCATCTACTCAAGAAGAAGCTTGACGAGTCAAAAGGAGCATGGGTGGATGAGCTCCCCAATGTGTTATGGGCAATAAGAACTACGAGTCGAGCTGCCACTGGTGAAACTCCATTCTCCGTGACTTATGGTACAGAAGCGATGAGCCCAGTGGAAGTTGGTTTACAGTCACCTCGGCGCCTGCACTTCAACGAAGTCACCAATGAAGAGATAAGGCGAGGTGAACTTGACTTTCTTGAAGAAATGAGAGAGGCCTCACAACTCAAGTTGGTGGTATACCAAAGGAAGTTGATTCGATATTATAACACGAAGGTCAAACGAAAATCTTTCAGGAGAAGCGACTTAGTGCTCTGAATGGTGTTCGTATCCTCAAAGGAGCCTAGAGTAGGCACACTCGGTCCTAACTGGGAGGGTTCCTATCGAATTGCAGGCGAAGTCCGACCAGGAACATTCTTGATTGAAAATCTGGATAGAAAGGCTCAGCCCCATCTGTAGAATATGGAACACCTCCGCATGTATTATCAGTAAAACCTTGTGTATATGTGCACTGCTTATGATCAAATAGACGTCTCTTATTTTGCCCATATCTTCATCAAATTATCAATTATGACAGGTTCATAAATTATTGGCTAAGTAAGATCAGTTCATACGCCTCCGTCAAACATTTAATATATGGCGAGCCCATAACTTCATCAAATTATCAATTATGACAAGTTCATAAATTATTGGCTAAGTAAGATCAGTTCATACGCCTCCGTCAAACCGTTAATATATGGTGAGCCCATAACTCTATCAAATTATCAATTATGACAAGTTCATAAATTATTGGCTAAGTAAGATCAGTTCATACGCCTCCGTCAAATAGTTAATATATGGCGAGCCCATAACTTCATCAAATTATCAATTATGACAAGTTCATAAATTATTAGCTAAGTAAGATCAGTTCATATGCCTCCGTCAAACCGTTAATATATGGTGAGCCCATAACTCCATCAAATTATCAATTATGACTAGTTCATAAATTATGGCTAAGTATGATCAGTTCATATGCCTCCGTCAAACGGTTAATGAATGGCGAGTCCATAACTCCGTCAAATTATTAATTACGACAAGTTCATAAATTATTGGCTAAATTATTAAATATGACCAGCTCGTGTTTTCTCCATCAAAGGTTCCTCTATGACGAACTCAGGCAGCAGTTCGTAACCTTCGCAAAAGTGCGTGCTACCCAGATCACGTCAGATAGCTAAGTGTTATCATTTAAGGGTCTACATTAGAGAAATAGGTACTGGCAAAATTATAAAGGAGCGTATAACACAAAATGGTTTAACGAAAGAAACCAATTTCATTACAATCAAAATTTACAAAGGAATGCAAAATTTACAAAGGGGTCTAATCTACGCGCACAACGTCCTCCTTTGGAGACCCCTCCGAAGCCTCCACCACCTCTGACCTTCCTTTAATCCCTGGAGTCGAGGAATCTTCTGGCAAGAACACATTCCTTAGGAAGAATAGATCCAATTGGGGATGCAGCTCCGCCAACTTCGAAAGAAGTTCGTCATAAGCGACCCTCGGCCAATGAATCTCTAACCCATCGTACTCAGCGGTTTTATGAAAATATGCCACGTAGTTATGGACCGTCGCCTCTTCAGCCTTCTTCAACTTTTTGTCAAAAGTCGACACCTCGACCTGAAGCTCCTCGACACGGGCATTCAACTCCCCATTTTCTTTATTTGCCACCTCTAAGGCCGTCGAAGCAATTATCTACAGATTGTCAGAGTTTTCTACTCGCTTCTTCAAGGCATTTACATCAGCCCGGTAGAGGGACTTCTTCCTTCAGCTCTTTATTTTCTTTTGAAAGCACCTCTACCCTGGACTCGGCCTTGACAAGCTTCAAGTTAGAGGCTTCAACAGTTTTCTTGGCAAAAAGAAGGACGTAAAAAGAAGGAAAGGCATCTGTAGACAGGCCTCTTAGGAAACTGACTATTTCCAAAAATGTTGGTCCCCCACCCCCCGAAACGACAGACTACCTTTTTCATTAGTTTTCAAAGGAGGTGGCGAAGGATTCACCTTGGATAAACGAGCCAGCTCATCCCTTTGGTTCTTATAAGAAGACGAGCCTTTGCTCAAGGGCTTCTTTCTTTGAGCCTCTCTGAGGCTTCTCAAATCAAACAGGGTGGGCTTCACACGTTCGTTGTTATCGTGTTGACCTACAAAAAGGCGAAATATCAAGTGAGCTATGGTAATGGAGGCGCAGAAAAAAAAAACAAAACCTATGTTGTTACCTTTGGTAGCCATCAAAAAGTGAGTGACAAATGGGGCTTTCTTTGTAATCAGATTTTTGAAGTTCCTCCGCTCTATGGGCAGTTCGTAGATTGCCTTTACAACAGCCTACTCAGACGGGTCGAGTTGAAATCGATTGGCTGCAGCAGCACAAGCCTCTCATCAGTTCAACATTAAAAGAGAAAACAATAAACATTCAAAATTAGATGGGGCTCGACTCGCTATACTCACGATACTGGGTTAGTACTGTTATCTCTGGGACCACATCCCCTTCCACAGTCTACCGCTACTCCTCACCCAAAACCAAGACGATTTCCAATTTTTTATAGAGGTTGGGATTCCCCAAATGAAGGGAGAATATGAGCCCCAGGGATTGATACAATACTACCCCTACAATCGACCTCCCTTGCAATCGACCCCCCCACTACAGGCTCGGGGTTGAAAAAGGATTTGAAATACGTGAGGGGGCATATCCCCACCCAGTGTAGCCTCTTTCCACATGAGGAAAGCCCCCGCTAGTTAGCTCCAGGCGTTAGGCACTAATTGGGTAGGGGCAAGGTTATATTGCTTAAGGATGAACCTAAAAAAGGGATGCAAAGGGAACTTTAATCCCCCCGCCAGTATCGCCTCACTCACTGCCAGACAACCCTACCTTGGGAAACAGGCTCTCCTCTCGGGTGGGTAACAGCAGTTCAATATCATCTGGGATCCTATATGACTCCCTAAACCCCTCAAGCTCGTCCTCCTTTATATCAGTTGGCCATAAAGAGGCCACCCACCTAACGTCATAATCTATGGGCCCCTCCTGCATCATCCACGCACTATGAGGTCTCCCCATCGCCTCCATAATCCTCTCAGTGGGAATAACATGAGGGATCCCAGCCTCCGCACAGATAATAGTCATGTCTACCCTAGAAGACCCCCCAGATCTCCCCTTTTTCGAAGAAGAAGCCATTGAAAGTGAGAAAATGGTCAAAAATCGACTCAATAAAGAGAGGTACTTACGAAAAATCTAGAAACCCAAGCCCTGAAGATATAAGACAAAAAGCACGATCCAATCACCGGTTACAACAAGAAATATCGGTCTCGGACGAAAGAACACCAAGAACTTAAGTCTCTAAAAATCTGAGAAAGTAAAAAAAATTAAAATGGTGGCCCCCAATGTCTTATATAGACTTCTCGAAAGAACCCCTACCGTTGGATGTCCCTTCGAAAATAATCTGGGCCATACATCTGTAATCCCATTATCCGCGTCAAAGTCAAAAGGATGCCTATTTTATTTTGAATCAAAGGCTTTGATGGATTCGTGTCAGACACGCACTCATAACATGTGTATACATAGGCATGAGTGCGCCGACATCATCATCGTGCATTAAATGTGCACGTTGCTCAAGTCTTGGGAATGGACAGAATATCCAGTTGTCCTATATTGGGAATCTGCGAATTTTAAGTGAAGGGGACGCCACCAGGTTGGAAAAAAAAGGATCGCCTTAACAAGTAAGGCCTCGCCTGGGCAATAAGACTCGTTTATGATCATATTCCCTACGATCATGTTAGCCTCTTCCATTTCCGGCTCGTCCCAACAATCAATGTCTCACCTCAGCGGTGAAACCCACCTAAGATCGTGTGTCCTTTGATACCCGCCATTCTGGCTCGTCATAACTAAAGGGTTACGTCACACAATCCGTCCCCATTAACTCACGTTCAAAGGACGAATGCTCCATTCAACCAGGAATCCTCCTAGCGCACAAATTTTACCCCCGTTGTTCAATGCATTACAGAAGTCCATGCACTACATAAATGATCGTACCTGGACTCAGGGGACTGATGTTACTCATATAAATAATCATAAACTAAATAAACCATGTGGAGGGAAATCGAACATGCACAAGGCCTGGAGTTCGGCCGACCCGATATTGCGTTTGGCGGTTGTTTGTTTCATCCGACCATGTGCAAGAGACTCAATCGAACCTCCTGCGGGAGAACTTAACCCGTATAAATCGAAGCGCCAAAAGAGGGATTGATGAGACAACACGTTGTACACTGTCCCATCACGAATGAAAGGGCAATATAAGAAGATCTTGGCATTTATGGCGTGATTTGATAGATGATTAGGATGTGATGTATTAGTCAGGTAGATGAGACCACGTAGTTTACTATCTAACGGTCTGTAGTTATTGTATCATATTATAAAAACATACACTTAGCATCATTCGAGGTTAATGCAAGTTGATACACTCAAAGAAAAGTGGAACACTTTTTACTTAAAATATTACTCCTCAAGTCGACCCCCTTTTCATCATAAAGATACTCACATTGCAAAATTAAGGAACATTTGGAATCATCATAATCTGTTGGATCAGTTTTTGGGGTCAACAGATAGTTTTCTTTTCTACCTTAGGAATAGTCTAATTATGAAGTCTTTGTTATATTTGAGCAATGTAAAGTTCTTGATTGTTTAAGGTTTTTAGTATTTCTTGATTATTATCTAATTCTTCATTATCTTGAAAATTATTATTAAAACTAGTTTTAGACCTAGAACTATTTGACCTGCTAAACCAACTTCTATTAAAGGATATTTTGAGCAAAGTAATACTTACAGTATTATTCTATTGTGGAGGTTGTGCTAAATCAGCTTACGGGATCACCCAACCCACCAACGGGACCACCTATCAATGGCCGACAAACGCTATTCAGGGGGAAAATTCAGGGCTGACCAATGTTTTTACGACTTAACACAATATATTTATAAGGTGACTTAAATTGTTGTTCTTTTAAAATTACCTTCTATTACATGGGGAAGGGAATTATGGGAACCACTACCTTGTATGTGAGAATTTCACACTGTAGCACTAGACTCATGTGAATTCTATTTTAAATGAAAGTCTGCAAAACTCTTCTGAGTTCCACAAAAATTTTAAAATGAAAGTTTATAGAAGTCTAGGAAAGACTTTCGTTAATTCTATACAAATCTATAAAAGTCCATAAAATCCCCAAAAATCACCACTTTAAAAAAGTTTATAAAAGTTTTCAAGAATCCTAATTGAATAAACCCATTTAATTCACTTTTAATGCAACAAAATTAAAAGTGACATCTAAAAATTAGTTCAGGAAAGTAATATAAGCAAATTGAAAGGTTAGCCAAAGATTTATTGTCCTATTGAAAATTGATTGTGTGGTAGTTTAATTAAAAAATGGTATAAAATGTGACTTTCCAAGTCAATATAGTATCCTTGAAAAACATAAAAAACATACGAAAGCTCAAAAAAGAGGTAAATCTCGAACTCGAAAATTTCTCACTACAAAACAGTAAAGAGTTAAAATGATTGCAAATCAATTGCATAATTTTTACAGATTTTATTTTATATTTACAATTAAAAGTAAATGCAGTATGTCACAGTTGAAAAAAAAGTGACAAAAAATGTCACTTTTTTTTATAAAAACGTTTTAAGTTATCTTAATTCTTGTTTAACAGAACAAAAATTTAATTAAAACCTTTTCGATTTAAAATTGTAAGTTTATATACGAATTAAACTTAACTTGGATAAGTTTAATTTTCATAACATAAATAAATATTACATGACCTTTTAATTAAAAAGTGATGCAACATATTACCTTACAAGAAGAATTTTAGAGCATGCTAAGGGATAAAAGGATATCTTGCTTTCCATCTCTCTTGAAGGATGTCAAAACGGTATTTTTCGGGCTCAGTTTCACGTTATCTTTCTCTACCAAACAACCAAATCTCCACGACTCCAACCCACAACCAATATATTCACCTCGATTGCTCATCAATCTCACCCACAAAGAACAAGATAATGGTGATGATTTCTTTCTTATTTTTTTCACACAAATCACACATAGGACGGTTAGTGCAAAAAACACCATATATAGGCTAAGTTAGACTTTAGTTGGACCAATAAAAAAGATTAAATGGATCAAGATTCAAAGCCATCCAAGAGGAAATATAAATGTGACATGAGTAACATTAATTGTTTAAGTTACATCAAATAGCCCACGTTGTTTTTGTATTGAGCCTTTAGATTTGGTTGTTGGTAATAATTTAATTCAAGGTTTACATCATAGCCCGAGATTCATTGGGTATTAAAAACCCAATAAATTTCGACCTTAATACCCAATCAATCTACAATCAATCAAAACACAAAGTTCACGCTTTCATAATTAAGACAACCAATAAAATTGGAATCACGGACCTTACCTCGTGTTTCAGACCTGAAACACATTTCATACCTACTCCATTTACTCACCAGTGCTAAGGTCATAAACAAATACCTAAGTAGAAACAGATAATCATAGTAATGAATCAAGAGCAAATAAACATGCGATGTAGATATCATATAGGATAATACAGAACAACATATTAACATCTAGTCAATCAGTCAAGCGGTCAATACGTATGCAACAAAAGCAAAATGAACCCACGAAAAGATCTCACCACACTTATCATATTCCATTCTGTGTTGCTCACACCTTAAGAACACATATCTCACCTCATAGCCCACCAAGCTCACTAGACTGATCACTCAACTCATGTCTAACTAGTAAATGTCTATAGATCCTAAGTCCTTCGGATAATCTTCTATCACCACGTTACTTCTCTCAACTTAAATGGATAATGGGTATTCACCTAATAGAAGTGCATCTCTCACACTCCACCTGATTAGGGTTTCTTCACAACTAAAATGATTCCAACAATCAATTACCTCTCCACTCATGATCTAAATATCCCACTCAACATCCTCAGTACCAACTACCAATGTACCCCTAGACATCTATACTCCACATCACCAATTGACATTCAACTCATATATTGCTAATGCATCTTAACCCACTATGTATGCAAGCAATTACACCAAGTAATTAAACTGCTCTCAAATTCATGCAAATGTATATATATCAAACACATTGAAATGCACATATAACCATGCAACATAATTAAGCAATCACACACATGTAGAAAAGATTACACGTGGATGCACATGCAATGACTAGGTTTACTCTCAATAAACCTCGCTAGGGCTATCACTCGACCATATAGCCACATTAGTCTCCCATCTCATCTTACCCTTCTGCTTATCATTTTTCTTGGGACAATTCCTTACAAAGTGTTCAGACTTACTACAACTATAACACCACCTACCACCAAACTTGTGTCATCTCTTACCATTTTCTTTAGTGATCACTCGAGTCACTACTATCTTGAGCTCTACCTAAATTCATTTGCTCAAACCTCATTCTACTCCTCATCATATGTAACGCATCACTCCTCTTACCATCTTTTATAGTCTAAATCTCAATCTCCTTACTCCTAAAGGAATCTATGACATCTCGGGTATTAAGGTGTCCGTACCATACTTAATTGCATTATTAAGCTCTCTATATGAATCAGACGTAGAATTAAGCAAAATAATGACCTTATACGTGTCAGACATCTTCTTATCATAATTAACGATATCTTGAACAAGTTTGTTAAAAATATCTAGATTGTCATTAAGATCCATTGAATGATCCATTTAAAACTGAAAAATCTTTCAAACAAATACAATTTATTAGGAGTAGATTTAAACAAATATAAGTCCTTCAACGTTTGCCAAAATTCTTTTGTAGAATCAAAATTTTCAACTTTTCTCAAAATAGTGTTAGATAGATATAAAATAATTGAAGTGTAAGCAAGTTCATCTTTTTTTTTTTTTTTTTTTTTTGTGCTTCCATCAAATTTGGAGGAAATTTGTTATCTATGGCTTTTGAAACTTTTTGTTGAACCAAAATCCCCTTCATCTTTTGTTGCCAAATTAAAAAATCTCATTTCCCACTAAGAGTTTCAACTCTGTAATGTGAAGACATTATGAAAAAAAAATAACCAAAATGCACAAATAAGTCACACAAAATAATCCTAAGGACACAGTATATAACATTCTAGATTCTCAGGATTTTGTAGGGTTAATACCCTAAATAGTCACTGAACTTTGTCAAAAGTTCCCATGAGATCACTGAACTTCAAAACTTCCTGAATTAGTCACTGAACTTTTCATAAAGTTGCCAGGAGGTCATCGATCTTTAAAACTACCCTAAATAGTCACTGAACTTTTCCAAAACTTCCCTAAATAGTCACCCAACTTTGCAAAAAGTTCCTAAGGGGTCACTGAATCATTGATGTATGGGTCCCAATTTGCAAAATTCGGTGACCTCTTAGGAAGTTTTAGCAAAGTTCAGTGACTATTTATGGTAGGATTGAAGTTCACTGACCACCTAGGAACTTTTTGCAAAGTTCAGTGACTAATTAGGGAAGTTTTGAAGTTCGATGACCTCCTGGGAACTTTTGACAAAGTTCAGTGACTATTTGGGGTATTAACTCGATTTTGTAAGATTCTCAATCTTATATCAAGTGAATGTTCAAACGGGTCAAATCTAAGCGTTCTAACGGAAGAATCAATGCAATACGAATGTATTTTGACAAAAATTCAAATTTTCACCAAATGCAGTCTCACACAGTGCCTAAACAACAGTTAAAGCACAGAAGTAATTACCAACTTGTGACAAAAAATAATACTTCAAACAAAGCAAATAATTCCTAAATTTCTAGCACAAGCAATGTCACCCCAACACGATGACACGTTAATGCTGAAATTTAAATTAGGATAAGCCAATATACCACAGTGGACCAATCTAAATCCGTAAATAGCGAGATATGCGAATTTATCACTTTAGGACCACCACTATTCGTCTTAAAGTCTCAATCAATCGCAGGATTCAATCAACCACGATTGAATCTCGAACACGTGAAGAAGACAATCGCTCATACTTCACTGTATAACTTGAAACAGAAAATTAATAACACCAAAATGTTATGAAAAATGTCAAGAACAAATTGCCTGAAAACATCATTCCCGGGAAACCCTCCACGCGCCACTCAAACTCTCTGACGTGGTTCCACGCGCTGCCACCATGCGCCATTGAAGACCTCACGTACTGGCCACCCAAGAAAGTCTACGCCTGTACGTCACATCAGTGGTCTTCGTTTTACCACCAGATCTCTGGATTGGCTGGAAATCACGAAAACAGCCTTGGATTTTGGGTAGTTTTTTGACATTTTTTCAATCTTTTTTTTTTTTTTTTTTTGCTTCGTTTCAACCTCTTTTCTAAGTAGTTTTTGGTTAATTTTTCGAGTCAAATCCACTACCTTGAAGCTCTGATATCAATTGTCGAAAAAGTTTGCTTCAAAGGTCGTCAAAAATGGTATTTTCTAGGCTTAGTTTCACGTTACCTTTCTCTACGAAACAATCAATCTTACGGCTCCAACGCACAACCAATATATTCACCTCAGTTGCTCCTCAATATCACCCACAAAGGATAAGATAATGGCAATGATTTATAGCCACATATGCAAGAAGAAAAAACAATGAAAGAAGGCAAGAAATGGGATCAAAATACAAAGGGAAGCCACATGTTTTTCTTTCCTCAAAGGCTGCGGGTTTTCTCTCTTCTTCACACAAGGTTTCTTTCTTCTTTTTTCACATAAATCACACACAAAACGGTTAGGGCAAAAAATACCATATATATAGGCTAGGTCAGGCTTTAGTTGGATCAATAAAATAGATTAAATGGACCAAGATTCAAAACCATCTAAGATGTAATACAAATGGGCCATGAGCAATATTAATTTCTTAAGTTACTTCCAAGTTCCAACGACTCGCGTTATTTTTGAGTTGAGCCTTGGGACTTGATTGTTGGTAATAATTTAATCCAACGTTTACATCATAGATTCATTGGGCATCAGAAACTCAACATTACACAACATATTTTTATATTATAGTCAAACATAGAGCTCTAAATTAATTTGAAGGGAGCAATGTGTCACTTAAAATATAAAATAAAATAGCGTGTGAGCTTTAAATAAAAAAGTGATTTAGCGTTCCACTTTTCGTTCACATTGCTTAATAACAAAAATGTAACAAAAGCACGTGACAAGAAATTTGACAAAACACAAAACCAATAAATTTCAAAAAAACAACTCACTTTCGTATTCTGACTTCTGTAGTAAATATCTGATGCATTTCCCTAGATAAACCTTCATCTTCTACTTGGACCTTATCCAAATTAAAGTGAAAGCAAGAAATTGCCTATAATCTTTTTCATAGAATTACCTAATACTGCTTATTGAACATTCTGTTATCATTTGTTTAATTTAGGGGATATTGGATTAAATGCTGCATAAATTTGTAAAATCTGCAATATGGCAGAATACTAAATTGGTCAAATTTCATTTCAACAAACATCTGTTTCATTGGTTTACTTAATCCATAACTCACAAACATGTTTAAAATAAAGAAGCTCTCAACAATACAAAAATTCATAATAGAATTTGTTAATTGCTCACAATAATGTTTATGTTGAGGAAAAGAACCAGCAATTGTTCAACAATGGCGCCGGCATTAAGGAACTGCAGCTGTGACTTTGAGCTAATCTTGCTTCATTCTCATTCGTGTAAGAGAAGGTAATTTAATAAAACCTTAATCTTCATCCATGAGTCCGACTTATAAAGCTTAAAATCAACAAAATGTTGGTGCAAAATCGCCTATAATCGACCAAAATATCAGAATAGCTGGAAATCAACAGAGAGAAATTTATTATGTAAACCTCTATTAACATTTAGCATTGATACTTTTGTTGTCATTATTCCTATATTCTTGATGTACTAAGTCTTAGCATAAGTTGTATTTTATAGGTTAAGCAAGTGTGGTCTTGCAGGAAAATGAGTAGGTTGTCATATAAGCAAAGTGGTAGTAGGTAAGAATAGTTGTTGGATAAAAACTTTTGTGATGTAATAGAATGATGGCTATATATGTTCCAGCCGAGTCTTGCACCATTTTTTGAATGAAAAAGTGATGTTTTTTCTTCCTCTTAGAGCTCATATTGCAACAGTGGTATCAAAGCCCCTTTGGCCTTAGAACTTGCATCAAGAAAGATAGGCAAATACTAGAGAAGAAAGCCAGAAAGGAATCTTCATAAAATCAAACAAGTGATTTGAGAGTGAGGGTGATGGCTTCCAGTGGCTTTACAACTCCTTTACCTTCGGCATTTATAGGAGAAAATTATGACTTCTGGTCTGCAAAGATGAAGGCATATCTGAAAGCTTACGACCTCTGGGAGATTATAGAAACCGGTGTTGAACCCCCTCCATTGAGAGCAAATCCTACTATTGCACAACTGAAGCAACATAGTGAGAAAGTTGCTAAGAAGTTTAAAACTCTTTCCTGCATCCAATCAACTGCCTCAAACGCTATCTTCACTAGGATTATAACATGTGAAATAACAAAGGAAGCTTGGGACATACTGAATGAGGAATTCCGAGGTAATGAGAGAACCTGGCCAGGTACTGAATCTAAGAAGGAAGTTTGAAACTCTGAAAATGAAGGATTCAAAATCTATTAAAGAGTTCTTTGATAGGTTGATGACGCTTGTGAATCAAATCAGGCTGTTAAGTGATGATTTGCTAGATAAAAGAGTAGTAGAAAAGGTCTTGATTAGCTTACCCGAAAAGTTTGAAGCTAAGATCTCCTCACTTGAAGATTCTAGGGATTTGTCCATCATTTCCTTGTCTGAAATTGTTAATGCCCTTCAAGCCACATAGCAAAGGAGATTAATAAGATAAGAGGAACAGGTTGAGGGAGCCTTATTTTCTAAGGGAAAGCACAAAGCTCAAACGACATATGCTGTTAAGAAACCAACTAACGAGAAAAAGGAACCTGAGAACTAAAAAGGAGCTGGTAAAGGAGGAAAATATCTACCTTATCCACATCGCAAGAGAAAAGGACATTCACCTAAATGGTGAACCATGAGTACAATGCCTGCTTGTTAACAATTCAGTCACATTGAAAAGGTCTATAAAAATCAAAAGGAAAAGCAAGAACCACAACAAGCTCAGGTAGCAGAGAATCACCAGCAGGAAAAACACTTGTTCACAGCATTGAACCTAAAGGTCTGCAGTAGTGATGAAGCTTGGCTGTTGGACAGTAGGTGCACTCATCATACGACTTCCAATCCCATCATCTTTGTTGAGTTAAATGATGTATACAGATCAAGAGTTAAAGTTGGGAATGGAGAGTTTGTTGAGGTTAAAGGTGTTAGTGAAATCTCTATGTAGACTTCCATAGGTACAAAGTATATTTCTGATATTTTATATGTTCCAAATATTGATCAAAGCCTGATTAGTGTTGGTCAACTGATTGAGAAAGATTATACGTTGGTATTTAAAGACAATGGATGCACTATATTTTATTCATAAAATCAGGAAGTAATGACTATTAGCATGAAAAATAGAAGCTTCCCTTTAGAGTGGAAAAATGTAGGTGATCAGGCACTTGCAGGCACTGTCATTGAGTTTTCTTTATGGCACAAAAGGTTTGGACATGCTAATTGTACTTCACTCAAACAAATGCATGAATTGGGATTAGCTAAAAACATTCCTGAAATCAGCCATGATAATTGTATGTGTGATGTATGCCAACTTGGAAAACAAACCAGGATGTCATTTCCCAAAAATCAAGCAAAAAGGACTACAAAAGACTTGAGCTGATACACTCAGATGTCTGTGGACCAATGAGGACATCAACATTGATTGGAAGCAGGTATTTTGTTATCTTCATTGATGATATGTCAAGAATGTGCTGAGTATATAATGAAATCAGAGGTAGCAAGTGCGTTTCAAAAGTTCAAATTCTTGGTGGAAAATGAATATGACAACAAAATCAAAGCCATCAGATTAGACAATGGAAGGGTTAATACCCTAAATAGTCACTGAACTTTGTCAAAAGTTCCCATGAGATCACTGAACTTCAAAACTTCCTGAATTAGTCACTGAACTTTTCATAAAGTTGCCAGGAGGTCATCGATCTTTAAAACTACCCTAAATAGTCACTGAACTTTTCCAAAACTTCCCTAAATAGTCACCCAACTTTGCAAAAAGTTCCTAAGGGGTCACTGAATCATTGATGTATGGGTCCCAATTTGCAAAATTCGGTGACCTCTTAGGAAGTTTTAGCAAAGTTCAGTGACTATTTATGGTAGGATTGAAGTTCACTGACCACCTAGGAACTTTTTGCAAAGTTCAGTGACTAATTAGGGAAGTTTTGAAGTTCGATGACCTCCTGGGAACTTTTGACAAAGTTCAGTGACTATTTGGGGTATTAACTCGACAATGGAACAGAGTACTGCTGCAGCCAATTTGACAAATTTCGTGAAGAAATGGGAATAAAACATCAACTAACCATTCCCTACTCTCCACGGCAGAATGGTGTATGTGAAAGAAAGAATAGGATGGTTATGGAGATGGAGATGGCTAGATGCTTGATGATTGAGAAAAACGTTCTAAGGGATTTCTGGGCAGAAGCTGTGAATACTGCAGTGTATCTGCTCAACAGATTGCCTACAAAATCATTGGACAAAACGACTCATTTTGAAGTTTGGTATGGAACAAAGCCTGATGTCTCTCATCTAAAAGTGTTTGGGAGCATTTGTTACACTCACATACCTGAAGTGAAGAGAGATAAGTTGGGCCAAAAAGCTGAGGTTGGAGTTCTAGTTGGTTACTGCAGCAATGCCAAAGGCTATAGAGTCCGCAGTTGTGCCACTAATGGTACCAAACCTCTCAAATGTCCGCAGTTGAATTCCAAATGGATGATTTATGTTAGTTTGACCGTTAGTTGACCAAATAATTGACTTTGACAATAATGTTGACTGATTCTAAAAAGTTAAAATGGTAATTTTACATTTTTTAATAATAAAATAATCAAGATTAAATAATTAAAATTAAAAACTCATTCCACCATCTTCCTCTCCATCTACCACATCCCCACTCCCACCCCAAATGTGCAATCTAGGTTTAAAACTTTGAGGACGCTTCAACAAGCTCCGAAATGGAGTCCCCAGAACCGAATGTGCACTCTACTGTAATGACAGTGGCTCTAAGGAACTCTGCATGTACATTTAGCCCAAAACTTCATCTTGATTGACTATGGAATCAGAAACCCAAACCCCCCCCCCCCCACACTTACCCCTACCTTCCCTCACCCAACCCTAACCAAACGAACCAAACTCCACCCACCTCCACCGCGTCGACGATCGCATTCTACCCATACACAAGTTGCAGCGACTGCCACAAGCACCCCTGCAAATTAGCAACAAAAAATGGACTTTACCAGAAACTTGCTTAGACACCATATAGAAAGTCTCTAAGCCCTTTTCAATCTATTTTCTCTTCTTCTCCTCTTTGGTCAAGATAGTCTCTTGGGCGGGCCATTTTAACAGAAATCCATATTTTTATCCAAAAGTTGGCTGTAAAATCTAGAATATATATCAATTCCCTTTTAGCACTTGCCACTCAAGAAAATCCTTTATTGTTGTCATCCTTCTTTGTTAAAGAATTCAAGGGAGTTCTGGAAAGTGGCATTGAAGTGTCGGAAAATTGCTTTCGTAATCCTTAAATGTTAAAGAGTTTTCTTTGTTCGTTTGATAACTTAATTTCTTTATGGAAATTGCGAAATGCATACATTTCTGCAACAGTTCCTAAATCTTCAATCTTGACTGCACAGATCTGCTCTTTGAATACTGCATTTTGAAATCTCTGATCGGTTGTTAAGGTCCAAATCTCTAATCTAGCATATGTAGATCTACATAGTTTGGCAACAAGTTTCTGATGCCATGGGTTCGAGGATTCGAAGAGGTTGATTTCCTAGATTTGCATATTTGGGGTGGTGGTGGGAGTTGGGTGGGGTGGGGTTGGGTGGTGGTGGGAGTGGGTGGAATGGGTTTTTAATTTTAATTATTTGGTTTTGGTTATTTTATTATTAAAAATGTAAATTTACAATTTTAACCTTTTAAAATTAGTTATCATTATTGTCAAAGTCAATTATTTGGTCAAATAATGGTCAAACTAACAGAAACCATCCATTTGGATTTCAACTGCGGACATTTTGAAAGGTTTGGTACTGTTGGTGGCACAAATGAAATATTTTGTATCATGGTTGACACAAATGAAAGGTTTGGACAAAGTCTACTACTAAATGAAAGGTTTGGTACTGCTGCTGCAATTATCTCTATTTATTATGGTCCAGTGATTGTCTTGTATTTGGGCATTGGACTGACATGCCTAGATCTTGGAAGATTCCTCTAAATTTTGTGGGTTTAATTTCACAAGAACTTGTATATAGTCTACTTTATTTCACTTCTGTAATTCCAATTTGAGGACACTTAGTTGTTTCACATTTTTGCCTGTACACAGTGGGACTTAGCCTTATCCATAGTGCAAAAACTTGACCTTCATCCTATTAGAATGAGGCTAATAGTGATAAAGTTGCACGCATTTAAAGAATATATATTATTATTGGTCTTCCTACATGAATCTTCACAAGTAGAACTTTAGGATACCAACATTTGCATTGCATCCACATCCTCCAAAGTACATGAGAGGTGTCCAGTGAAGTGGTCTGGTGAGTGTTAGAAAAAAAAAAATGAATTTCTATAAGATATATTAAAATTAAATACCACCTCGCGTGTTCATTCAATATTGAAATTTTAAATCTATTGGAGTGCTGACTTTTTAGTTGTTATCTTGTTATGTTGCATTTTCTTCAATCAACATTGTGATATTAAATTTCTCATGTAATATGCCAAAAATTATATCCTTATTAATTGGAATAGGTAAAAATAGCTGAGATAGTAGATTTTTCTCACATTTCTAAGGGTGGAAGTGATGGTGGTGGTGGCCGTGATGGGGGCGTGGCTGTTCTGGTTCTGATTTAAAATTCTACGAGTGTGGTGTGCATGGCCCTTTTGTTCGTGACTCCCCCTATATATCGCAAGAGCCCAAGCTATTGTAGAAGGTAATATATATTAAATCGTTGGGTTTTTTTATCATTGGGAAAGAATAAAGAACAACCTTCACTATTATTTTTAACTCAATATAAATGACACTATTGATTGAATCGGGGAGTCTCAGTCCTCGTGACCGTTCTCCTCGACATCGGAGTTTGTCACCTAGAGGTCAAGTCTACAGCAGGTCTCATTACTGCGGAAGAGATGAGGCACAATATGCCAATGGATGGGTCTTTATTTTCTTATCTCAATGCTTCTTATTTATCTTACTACAACCCTTTAATAACTCGGATAGGTCATTTATCAGAATTGATTTTTGTTTTCCAGTTATCAAATTGGGTTCATGTTTCTCTATAATTTCTTAATAGATGTATCTACGCTTGAATATTCTTGTAAATATTATTGAGGATGGTTGGGATGGAAAATTGGAAATAGACAACCGTGGTTGATCATGCTAGAAGAATGGATGGGTTTAATGTGCTAGAAACTTATTCTAATGATAGATTGTAGCTTTATCTGCTTGCTTCACAGTTGTTACTTGTTTGTTTATTTGATATCCTTGCACTCAAGTTATTACATATGTTATCTTGATCCAACTTGGAAATCCATATCGTCCATGTGCATATATGGCACTTACTACTTACCATTACCTTCTTCTGCTGCTTATCTGATGAAGTTGCTCTTAATCTTTTTTCTTGATGTTTATCATCAGATCTTAGTGTGTAGCCTCTATCTTTTATTTTACCATATTGTACAGTTTACTTTGTTCATCTCACATTTTGTTCACATGCAGAAATCGCATTCGGGATCGACCCATGAGCTAATCTCTAATCACTGAAAATTGAAAATAATTTGAATCTATCCAGAAACTTTGAAATTGTGTTTATACTATGCTCGGATTTAGTTATGACTGTGCAAGTGAGTTGATGACCTCAGCTTTAACTTCTGCATTTTGTTGAGTTTCTTTACTACTAAGTAGGTTTGTCACTTTATCCTTTTCTCCCTCCCTTTTCCCTTTAAGGTCTACCCATGAACCACTTTTTTAGTTCCTTAAATGTGTTTGGATCTTATAGTGATAGCTAATATATTACTATTACACACTATTTTTGTGATAAAACACTGCTAAAATATTGTATTTTTGTGTCCGAGGTGTCTTCGTGGTTCTACTTCACTGGTTTTTTGCATCTGCACTTGTGGTTGAATCCGTCACTGCCCTGCTGTGGGACCTTCAATTTGAAAGGTTGTGTATCCAAGCTCGTTGTTGTGATAGATTTTTCTTTGATTGATTGCATGCGGCTTAGGTTGTCTGCTACTATGATGTGCTTCTCTGATGTTCGGATTTTTCGAAATACCCCTGTCGGACGACACGACATGAGTATGTGTATGTGATATGTGTCGAATCCTCCAAATTTCAACCGGACATTTCGTCATTTTTGCTTCTTCTTTCTTTTTCTTATTTTTTTCTTCTTCTTCTTCTTCTTTCTTCTTTTTTTCTTTTCCTTTTCTTATTTCCTGTTTCTGCTCTCTATAAACCCGGTGTCTCTGCTAAGAGTGTGGAGAAATGCGGCAGCGCTATCTTTTCCCATCTTTTTCTTCTTTTTTTTTTCTTTCTATTTTCTGATTTTTCCTTATTTCTCTCTCTGTATCGATGATTTAGGGTTTGTTTGTATAAAATGAAAATGAGTTCCATATAGTATTACTTAGTGCTACCCTAAGTCCAAATTGCAACTAAGTCCCTCATTTTCTAACATTTAGTAATTTCCATAATTAATAACTAAACTCCAAAATTATATTTTATTCGTCTTAATCCCTTATTCAATTCCTTTTTCTCCTTTGTGAATAATTTATTTTGGTCTATTCAAAATGATATCTTGAATTAGTAAAAAAATTGAAATTTGAAAGACGTATTCACGTACTCGTGTTCGAAATTTGGACTCTTTTTAGTCATATCCCCATATCCTACATTTTAGAAAATAAAAAATATGAAGCTTAGATACATATCCATACTCGATATCCGTACCCGAGTTTCATAGATGTGCTTCATATGCGGCATTATATGCTCATGGAGGAGTTTATGGAAACCCCTTTAAGTGATGAAGCCATATTGAAAAAACTCGAAGAATTGGGCTTCGATGAAGAGTCCATCAAACGCGGAGACAAGGCTGCTCAGCCTGCTCTAATCACCTATATTCCTTAACATGAAATCGAGGCATTTATACATTTATTCGTTGAATGTTTCTTTCTTTCTGTCTATTTTGGATTGATTTTCTATTTTGTTTGTTCGTGTCGCTTATTTCTTTCTAGTTTCAAAGATTGATTATATAATTCATTTGATTTTCAGGAGCGTCTTTCTTAGTTTCTTTATTTTTTGGAAGAGTTTGAGTTTCTATTGTTGTATTCATTTATAGTTTCTCCGAATTGGTAAAGAACAGGTTTTTTCCATTTGTGGGTGGAAGATTTTAAAACAAGTCATTTTGCTCTCTAGCGTCGTTAGGGTGGTTTTTATTAACAAAAGCTTCCTAAACTGTGCACGCTATTTATGTCTTACATGTTCGTTGTTGAGATTCTAATTTAGTTATGAATTGATGTTCTTCATTTGTAGCTATATGACCATCAGCATCACATTGGCCTTTCTCATTCTAGAATTGAGTAGTTTCCAGTTACAAATAAGCTAAAACTACTGTTGAATCTGCTAAATTGAAGTTTAAGCGCGAACAGGCTGCTCATGCATCTGTTACATTTATTACAATTTAATTTGATTAAATTTGATATACATATACCTTTTCAGTAGTAGATGCACAACCAAAATTTGCTCCACCGCTCAACCTACTTATTAAATCTTTTGTCTGTACAATTTCCTTTTCACCCACCTCTCCAAATATTGTTTTGTTGAGGTGTGGGGTGAAAATGCTTCAACTAATCTTTAATCGTCAAACGGCAGTTGAAAGATGGAAATGGAGATGATATAAAAGCTCGAAATAGAAGGTGGAACTTTAATAACAAGGTTTGTCTTGTGCTGATCTAACCTTCTATGCAAATTCACATGCAATTTCTTATCATTCTTATCACTCCAAACACATTTATATTGTTTGACAGAATGTGAATCTAAACGAGATAAAAAGATGGGCTGTTGCAAAATTTTCAGCTCGTTGTGATGTACGTGACCTTGTCAAGGATAATTAAAGTTGGAGAAATGAAAGGAATCGAATGTTCTGTCAGTTTCTTTTGTGCTTAGTATTTGCCTTATCAAATTTATTGAAAATCTATTTAAATCCTTTCCATGCTGTCTTCAGAGTGTGAAGCCTTCATTTGATTTATTTGAAGAAAACCTACAGTATAGATGCGCTCCATTGCTTGTTCGGATAGAGAAGATGTTTGAAGACATTCAAGAAAAACTTCATAGGACGCCCAAATTTCTTCCTTAGAGAAAATACCATGACATTTACGGTTTGTTATTGAACAATTGCTATTATTACTAATTACTAATAAAAGTTATTTAACATGAACAAAAATTTTAAGGTTATTGGAAGCGGAAAAAATTGCTGATTTTGGGGTGGTTACACAATGCGTGGCCCACCAGAATTAATGATCTGCGCCTGACTAATCTTCCGTTGAAGATCAATGCAAAGGTAAGGTGCTCAATGAAATTGTAAGTTATGTTAAATATTATGAGTTTTTGCCTTGATAATTTTCAAAGTGTGTACCTATATCTTCTGTCCCTTGCATTTTTGTGTTTTCGCTGCTAGGTGGCTTAAATTCTGTTTTAGCCGTTGAACAATCTCCGTCTATCCCAACGGTATCCAAGGTTCCAGCCATAATACTTGATATGGATGTGTCACATAGCTCCCCTGACATGTCCCATATCTCATCCATTGCTGCGGTAGAGTGCTGCCAATCTCCTCTAGTTGATTTTCTCCTCTCTCTAATTATTGACACCTGCTTCTGTATTTCTATTTTGAACTCTTCTTCGTGTACAGAAGCAGAGGCCACAGAAAGTCAACAGAGAAGACACACACTGTGGAGGCCCACATATATATAATACAAGGTGGGGCCCGACATTGTGAGTATTCTGGCAAAACCATTTCTGTACAAATTGTTTTGCTATTTTATTTTAAACAGGTTGTCAGCTCGGGGCAGTGGCCATCAATCTCTCATTACTGAGTATATGTTGGCAACCAGTCCCCCAAGGTTGAAATGATTGATTCTCCGCATAAGCGTGTATCAAACACTGAGGATAAGGGGCATAATCAGGCAGTTGGCATAATTAAAGCAAACCCCATTTGAAGAGCCATTTTTCATATAGTTTTGCTTCATGTACAGAAGCTAAACCAACATAAATGGACCAGAATACTCACACGTGTCCCACGAGTTTTTTTTAAATACATGATGGGGAATACTCCACTGAGTATTCTAGCCCATTTCTATACATGGGGAAAAAATTCTTTTTTATAGTACAAGTTCTATAACGACGGGCTTGTGTAAATTGGATCATGATTTCAACCGTAGGGAACGATTGCATGTCTGTTTTAATGCTTCTTCAATGAAAATTCAATTGCTATTGTTCGTTGCAGTTGTTCAACCTGCTAGAAGCTACTTTCTTGTAATTAAAATTAGTTTTATAGCATTGATATCTCCCCAATTTTTAGACTCAAGACCGCGATGCCGTGCAGATATATCTTCCATATTATAGATATTTTCTTTTCTGCAGTTGTTCCCTCCTGCGCTATTTTTTTTTTTTTTTTCGTTTCGTTACTTCTATGTTAGGCCTATTGATCATCTATGAGTACATGAAGCTAAACTATCCACAAGTATTTACATACCATACTGGTTGGATGTACAGATTATTTCATTAGGCATATGCTTATTTCAATTGTGTATATCCAACCCCATGTTCATATCGGTGTCTGATTTTATATGTATAAACTTCTTAACTAAAATATCAAATATGTACCTCAGTGCATACGAAAACCACCATTCCTAAAAGAATCTCACATACACACAATGACATTTAGGAACATATTATTTAGAGTGAATTCAGCAATGAATTTTATTTACAAAATGTATATCTAAATATTACAGATGAGTAATTGCCTGAGATTGAAATGAAAACCTACTGAACTTCCAAAATAATTCCATTCATATTTAACCCGCTAATATTACCTTAAAAATAACACAGACCGTGCATTGCACGGGCATAAGACTAGTAAGTATAGAATTGTTGACCTTGAAAAAGGGCTTCTCATTAAAATCGAATCATTAATTTTCAACCTAAACAAGGGTTAACAATTGACAGATAATGGAGAATTGAATTAAGAGTCACAAAGGTGGATCCACGGTCCTAATTTAGTTTCGTTGTTAATTAGAAAAGTCTCTCAAAATCTCAAATCTTAATTGTGTATTTTGTGTAAGTTTAATTAGAGTTCAATATATCTTCTTGGAACAATATTTGGCTCATCATTATATTAGTTGTTAACGATTTGTCTTCCTGTGGAATAAAATCATGAAACCATGTTTACTATGGACATACTGATGAAGATTCAGTTGATTTTAAATACATACTGCAGTCATCGGCAACATAGCAGCATTTGATATGGACATGTACAAAAACAGAAGTAGAAAAGAAATCAAGAAATCACAGTTGAAAGCATCAAATTGAAATGTTTTATCATGAAGTCGTACATTCTCCACCTTCAAAAATGATGGTCATGAAGATATTCTAGTTATTGAACACAATATTCCTCCACAAGTGAAAAAGTAGCACTCAGCATTTGTTTGAAGCCGTCCTGTATTTTAACAGGTTTCTATTAAATGCAGGAAGAAAAAAGTGGCCATGATGTCTATTAAATGGAACCAAATCAACTTGATAACAAATGAAAGAAAAGGAATGCAAACCCAGGCACAGGAGAACGCAAAATCAGAGTCACTATTTTAAATTAACTGCTGTAACTATTACCTCATTAAGTTTCTTGGTGGGTCCTTCAACTTATCAGCACCATCTTGTACATTTCCATCTGTTAACAAATTATTTCCCGAATCTAAGGAATCCACAATGTCCTTGAGACCCTATCAGAAAGACGGGATTATTCAGTACATAATCATACTGTGTAGAAGGAAATTAAAATAAAACAATTAAGAATTTGGTTTCGGTACATAATGTAAATTGGAATGCCATTTCTTAAATAAAATAAACTTAAAAATTTTGTTTTCTATTGTAATTGGATGTTGGCAATCATTCAATTCTACAACTTGCCACTTTCTTCGAAATCAAGGAAGATGTTGATGTAAATGAACTTCAAAGACCAAGATCAAATAATTACATTTTGTTGTCTTCTTCATTCAACTTTTGACACGTACGTGATATTATGGGGTTGAGTAACAAAACCAGTTAACTAGCATTTCGGAAGCAACAATTTATATGCATGTTTATAGCAAGCACAAATATACCTTCTATTGCAATTTGTAGTCATTGAAATCAAGAATTTTCCATTTATCCTCAATTTCAAGGAACACACCGATGTAATAAACTTCAAATTACAAGCTCCAATAACAAAGATGATTACTTCTGTAGTTCTTCATTCTCATTTTTTTCCCCAATATCAAAACGGGAGCTGATGTTAGCACAACAAAACAGTAACCTAGCAATTTGGAAAATTTTGTATCCATATATCAGCTCATTTCAAATTTAAATTTTACTGTAATGGCAATAATTTGATTCAACAAATTGCCGCTTTCCTCAAATTCTAGCATGTATCAGTAAATGAACTTCAAACTACAAGCTCTAATAACATATATAGTTTTTTTCATTTTTCAATAATTTTTTTTTCTTTTTGTGCATCAACCAGAACCACAAGATATCAACTACATTAAACAAGATCGTGATCTTTCAATCCACCTATTGTTTCCATATGATTAAGCATAGCAGCATTGACATGTTTCTTGTCTAAAAAGAAATATTCCAGCTATTCTATTAATTTTTCCGTGAAAAAATGATATATTAGAGTAGCCGAGTCAGAAGAGGTACCATCAGACTTGGCACTGAGTTTCCAACAATTTTAAATTGATCCTGCACAAAAACATAGAATAAAGAAATAATTTAAAAAATGATGAGCAACAAGTCTTCGATAATCAAATATGAAATTGGAGGACATCCCCAAACTCAAGAATGCAAAAATTATTTGAATATATGAAATATAATTATCAAAAAGTATGAGAGAAAGAACTATTATTTAGCCAAGAAAAAACTGAAATAAAAGTCAGTTATGCTTCCACAATGTAGAACACGTTATGAGAGATGTGAAGGGCTCTGATAGCACCGTACAGCCCAAATAGAATACAAAGAAACCTAGTCATCCACACATGAAGGAAATGTTTCAAATGAGAATGGGATAAAGCACAATGAAAATGAAAAGTAAAATCATAAGATGTAACCCCAATTGAGTGCAAAGAAAACCTAGTCAATCCACACTTGAAGGAAATGTTTCAAATGAAAATGGGATAAGGCGTAATGAAAATGTATTTTAAAAGTAAAATCAAGCAGCCTCTAGAGAAGTGGCTAGCATTAGCCATCCCGATTACTTCCATCCAGTTTGCTTGACAGTAACTAAGATACTACATAAAACACTATATATTTTATTAATAGAAGCTTGACAACGAGGAGACTAGATGCTTAGCTAGGTACTAATGGCTGATTAAAGAAATCTTTGCCCATGTTTGACAACCATTAAAATGAGTTTTTTGGGAAAAATAAGTTTTGAAATAGTGATTTTATAAAGAATGTGTGGTTGAAAAGTAGGAAAGCGTTTTGAGTTTACGTGCATAATATTTTATTGTGAGAATTCGTGGTTGAAAACGAGGTTGAGAAAAAAAAAAGTTATGTTTTAATGGTTGTCAGACATTGGCTTAATTGGTTCTTCTTCTTTGACTTTAAATCTAATACTAATAATTTTACTTTTAAGGACTGAGTCAAGTATCCGACTAAAGTAATCTATACAATATCAATGAAATTCTGGTTCTAGCTGCTCCAACTTTCCACCCTCCACAGCCAGCCATTATTAAGGTTTTGAGCCAAACTAAGAATACAGAATAATCTAAACTGAGAATTTAGAAAATTATGTAGCATATGTTGGGCAAATTGAAGAAACGAGAGTTCAGTAGCATTTTCAAACCTGGGTCAGTTCAGGCATTTTCCCCTTCCTTCCACTGACAATGTTACACAGATACATCACCCCAGCATTTGTAAGCTCCTATTGCAATAAATAATTGATGGGAAAAAAAAAAGATTAATTATCAACTCAATGATACATCACAAATAATCGATTAAAGAATTATTTGTTATCGGGACAGTAAAAACCCCAAAAAGCAATTTTCCTCAGCACCAAAAATAGAAAGAATTATAGTTTGTGAAATGCAAGACGATGGAAGATGTTTTACCTGTTTGCCTTCCAATGAGAGTAGTTTACCATCCTGCAATTCCAAATATAAAATAAGCAGAGTTTACATTAAAAAATGAGAAAGCAATAAACCAGACAATAATATAAACGTGACTGCCAAGGGACACTAAAATGGCTCATCAACAGCTAAAGAAGAAAGTCTAAAAGGTCAATTACTTCGCTTCATTGGATAATTTTGACACAGAAAAATGTACAGTGTACATTCAATGCAAACTTACACCTCCAGGTTAGGACAGCTCTTGGATAATTACACCATATACAAATATAATTCTTTAAAGAAACAAAGAACTTAATAAAAAACTGAACTTACCAAACCAGATACCATCCTATGCAATTCATCCAAATCAAAGCCAATTTGAGAGAGATCACCACGGACATCAGTAACCTGTTTCACAAGTTCAAATTGTTGGATATTATCATTCTCAGCAATATTCAATCCATTTCAGATTTCGTTTCAGTTTCCACAAGCAGAGATCACAATTTGATTCCTCATATTCATCTAGCTAAAGAAGCTAACTGAATTTTACCTTTTAAAGTCAACCTTTACAGGAAACTGATAGTATGGTTACTATGGTATATTCTACTGTATATCATAGAAAATCAACTATATTTTGAAGACAAAAAATAATAATTATTCCATCTTAAATTACCTCGCTCCTAATTAATTTCGAAATCTCTACTTGCTCGTCTAGTTTCCCATCCAAGTTCTCAATTCTCTGTGTCAAGTGCCGTTTTGTTGCCTGACAAAAAGACCACCAATGGAAAATTAAGCTAAATAGAAATCCCGCATGCATCGAAAAGTAGCACCATATTATGATAAAAATAAAAATTTCCTGTAGAATAACAGTGTATCTAATAACAAACAAAACATGTACTGACCATAAATTTGAAGCAAAAAGGGCAGCTAGCAAAATCTTACAAGAGAAAACTACATAACAAATTCAGAAAGGAGGAAGCTCTCTTATATAGCAATATTTCTTGAGTACTAGTGAAATCGGAAAAACTTGCAGGAAATATCACCATTAGCAATTCATGTGCAGAAGTGGAAACAAAAGTTGCAAAATTTAATCTAGCATCAGGATTGCATGATTAACAGGTACTTACAGCAAGAGCCTCTGACACATGCTCCAAATGTTTTGTCAAGTTTGCAACAGCATTTGTCATGTTTTGTTTCGTTACATACATTAGGTCTGAGAAAGAAAGGCCCTAATATTTAAAAAGGGAGGAGAAAGAAAAAACAAAAAAAGAAGAAGTAAATCAGTCCCCCAAATAATGCATATCAGCAGTATAATAATGATTACACGCATTCCATATGACATAATGTAAAAAATATGTTGTCCTACCTTCCACCACATGTATCCATAACCCAAAGCCCCCAAAGCAGCAGCTGGCATTATAAGAGGCGTTAAGTTACCTGTGAATGAGAAAAACAGATAGTGTAAGTAGCTTTGAACCACCACCAATATGATACGAGTAAAAGATACTAACTTGATCCAGAGTTCCCATTTAGAACAGTAATCTGTTTAGACGAAGCCAATTGGCGCACTTCCATTGCTAACCTACGAACCTGGAAAAGAATAGACCATGAAGTCAAGTAAATATTGCATGCTCTTAAAAATTTAAAATGGTACACTTTGAATGCTTCTAGTCCCATATATGTTATGAATAAATAAAGTTTTCAAAATAAATGTTAATGGCAGAGAGCAATCTTAAACATTAAGGAAAAAAGAAAATCCCCAACTAAAGTCAAAATTAATTAACAAATAGTTTACATCTATAATTTTCAGATACGAGGTTCAACTTCCTCCCCTTACCTACAATTGCTTCTAGCCACTTACTATTTCTATTACACTTAAATTTAATGGATAATCCAGCCTCTTTAATTTCTAAACATATATTAATACAGATACTGATCTTCTCTTCAATATTTACACTCTAAAGAAGACAATTACATAAAGAATTTGATAAATAGATAAGTTGCAATTCAATATCTAAAGGCAAAAGCAGTTCATGCGTATCAGCGAGAATTATTTTTTCCATCAGTAACTAGAGAAAAGAATCAATCATCTCCATGTCTACTACACATAACCAATAAGCTCAAGGCATTCTTGTCAGATGAAAGCCACTCTTACATATATTTCTCAAGTCGGGTATATAAATAGACACGTACTAACCAAACAAATCTGCACTATAAATGAAGATCATTAAGAATCCTTCAAACACCCTCCCCAAACCCAGAAAAAAATATAACACGAACAAAACAAACAGCCTCTGTCTATTCAAGTCATTGCTGGCCACCATTTGATGGTTGCTGAGTTTCACATTTACCAGATTTGACTGTTCAAGAAGAAAGTACCATTGCAAAGTTCAAGAAGATATAACACTATTTCAACCGAAAAAAGAACAACAATGCCCAAGTACAATTTTTTTGTTTTCTTTCTTTCTGCTTGTGCCCAAACCACAACCGGAATGCTCTCACATTATCTAAATGATATGTTTACAAAGGACTACTATAGGAATTTTGTGTAGTTTCCTTCTTTTTTTATTTTGGTGTTTTCGTTTAACTTTTTGAGTTAATGGTCCTCCAAGCCTCTTTGTGTATACATGCACTCATGTCTCACGAGATTAGCTACTTATAGTCAAAATTATTTTAATACTGTTTAATTATCTAACATACTCACATAGAATGTTTTTGGAACTAAGAATTTATCTTGGACAATTCAAATTCAAAAAGTTGTCCAATGCAATCCAAAAGAATATCAAGCAACAAAAAGTGGGAGTAATTCATATTTTCATGTCTATCGTAATGATCAACAAATAACAGTAGTATGCATTCCTTCTCAAGGTTCATGATCTAAAATTTTTTTGTTTCCCAACGGTTTTCTTCCATCAAGGTTTAGAATGATAATATAGTGGGAGGTCCTAGCAATGTCATTTGATGCAACAGCATTACAAGTCAAGGAAGAATTACTATCAGTAAGAATTGAAAAAGAAAACATGTTTATGAACAAGAAAACCAAACATCACCTTGCAAAATTAAGCTTTTAATGATCAGAGAATTTCCCTACAAGCCTTTTCACTCAGGCTTTCCATGCATCATTATGCTGCCATGCCTTCACTGGGAGTTGGGCCCCAGCATTTATTTATTTCTTGTCCCAGCGATTCGAACCTAAGACCTCCATAAAGAGAAACTTAAGTTGAATGCTAGCCAATTGCTACCAACATTCAATTTAAGTTCCTCCTAAGGGAGGTCTTAGGTCGAATTGTAGGGGGACGTGAAATAAATCCATATTGGGCTACCCCTAGTGAACAACATGTTTGTAATGATGCCCGAAATGAGCACTAAGCAAAAGGGCTTGTGGGGAAAAGTCTGTGATTGTTACAAAGCTGTAGCCATTGTTTATCGGTTAGTGTTACCTGTGCAGCGATGGCATCAGAGTACTCAGAGTCACCCCCATCTGATTCCCCTGATTTTTCCATTCCTTTTACCAAATGCTGCCAAATACAATGCATACGAGGATTAGGATTATAAATTTAATATCCCATATCTGAGAAGAAATTTCACAATCCATATCTAAGATAGTATACTGCTAAAGTATCAATTGCACGTTCAAAAGTTTATTTTAATTTAAGAGAAATAAATGCTGCACTACACCATGCAAAATCGTTAGTAGACTCTTTTGCAGAAGCATCTTGATTATTTTTCAAACAACATAAGCTTCAGGCATCATCACGGACACAAATTTAGGTTTTCAATTGCCAATAACAAAATACAAAAATTTTAAATGTACTAATTTAGGCTTCAACACCAAAAGTAAGCATCCGGGTGCCAAGAATTCCAGTATAAATATCTTAAAATACGGCTAAACTTCTCAAATCTAAAACACAAAACAAAAATATACGAGGACAGTAAAAAAAAAGAAAAAGGAAAAAGAAATACAAGCACCTGTAATTCACCCAATACATCAGACAATTTACCATTCTTTAACAGTACCGTTCCAGTATACCCTAATTCATATCGATAAACAAATTAGAAAGTAGTGTTTAGTCACATCAAGCTCGAAATTCAAAAATCCCAGAAAAACAAAAAAAAATGTAAAAATATAATCTTACCTGCACCGACTAGGATCAGGATCTTGGAGAAGCCTAAGCCAGCGTTCATAGCCATGGCGGCAGATCAGCAAAAATCGAGCTGCCACGTCGTTTTTATATTTGAAGAGCTTTTAATAGAGAATTGTCAAAAAGGAGAATTTATATTTTTAGGTTCTTAAAACTGCTAATTAGCTAACGTGTGAAAAGAAAGATAGACGGCGAGACAATAAAAAAGGGCTCAAACAATTCTTATATATTTATATGTACCGCATGTTTGGTACCAACTAAAAATTTCTAAATTTAAATCAATAATTAATTTTAACATCATATTTTATGGATTTCATAATTTTTTCAACCTCAAATTTATTAACTTTTATCAAAATTTACTAAAAACTGATTTTAATCTGGACATATATTTATTTTTAATTTTAAAAATACGTTTTATTAAATAAAATAAAAAAATTGCGACGGCTTCGAGAAATTTAGAGAGCTGAGGAGGAGACCATGATCTCTATTGCCATACTATTTAACAATGACCAAGGAACATAATTTTGCCATCTTTAAGTAAAATCTCTATAAATTAATATTTAGATACTAAGAAAAAATATTAATTTATCATTGAATACTTTATCAATTTATTAAAATTTGAGTAATATTCTTAGTATTCGTAAGATTTTATTAGGATAATTAGTACATAATATTTCTATATTTCATTATTATTGTAAATGGCTGTGCAAAACATCATTTTCATTAATTTTCATCTAATTTATTCGTTAAGTGAAGGGTATTCTCGTCATTTTTTTTCTCTTTCTTCCGCATTTGAACCATTTTCTCTTCTATTTTTTTTTCCCCCCCCTAAAAACAAACATTTAGTTTCTTCACTAAAAAATTATTTACACACAAATCACTAATTTTTGGTGCCTTTGAATTCAAAATGATGTCATTATTTTCCTTTTGTGTGTAGGTAGTATTCAAATATTCAACGCCGCCAATCATTTCTTGTGGGACTACAAGCTTAATAAGAGAAGCTATGAGGTTGATCAAAAGCTCTGTCTTTTCCAACTTCAACAAATAAAGCCCTTTTATTTTTGGGGTCGATCAAAAGCTTCATGATCAATTTGGGTTCTATCATTTATTTTCTCTAGACTATTCTAGATTTCTTGGATATTTAAAGTGTCATTTAATAGAACTTATTATACACATTGATGAGGGTTTGATTTTTAGTCATCTCTGACCATTCAAGTGTTCAAAATTTCTTGTCATCTATGTCAAAATTCTTGATTTTTGAATGGTTTAGTAGAATATTATAGACACATCGAGGAACTTAAATTCCTAGTTAAGACAATAAATGCTAGTTTTCAAAGGAAGAAATAGAGAAGAAAATGGGTTCAAATCAAGAAGAAAGAGGAAAAATGACTAGAGTACCCTTCACTTAATAGAGAAATTGGATGAAAATGACATTTTGTACAATCAAATGTGTAATTAAAGGTGAAAATGTCAAAAAAATGAAAAATAAATGAATTTTTCACAACAATAATAATGATGTAAGGTAAGAACGTTATGGGCTAATTATGCGTTTTATTATTATTTAGTTAGTAAAATCCCTACGTCTATTAAGAATAGGTTATTGGGTTTTTATGAGATTAAATTCATTTTCTTATCCTACTAAGATTTGGATATTATCCATACCTATATAAGAAGATGGTTAAAATTGTTTATAAACACAACTTTAGTTCATATATTTAATTGTTTCTCTCAAAACAGTCTATCAAGCCGTTTTAAATTGAAATAATTACTTTCAACAATTAAAAAAAAAAAAGAACAAATGTAGTATATGCATTGCAAAAAAAAAAGTTTGATTTGAGTATAAATAAAATACAAACAAATTTAGATACATATTTTGAGAGAAAAAAAAAAAAAAAAACTGTAATCAATTAATAGAAGTTGTCAAATAAAAATTTATTTAACACTTTATCTATTAATTAGTTATTATTTCATATTTTTCATTGTCCTTGAAAGGATTTTAAACATAATATTAGCTTATTGATGCAGGAGGATCCGAGTCAGACGAAGTCGAGCTGTCTAATAGTACGTTAATGGCGTTGAGATACCATGAGTTGGCAGATCAGCGCAAGATTGGCAAATAATTGACGGTATTTCCTAATTGGGGCCATCTACGGGCATATTTCGATATTTTGGTCATAACTTTTGCTACGGTTGTCCGAATCACGCCCATGACCCCAATCCGAAAATATCTTTTCGGCGCACACGACGTGTCACGATTTCGAAGCCGAATTCAGCTGTTTTCCTTTCCGAATCATCAATTTAAGTTATTTTTTGCCCGTTTATGGTAATATTTCAATTACCTTTCTGACATAGAATAAGAGCTCGATTTGAGCCGGATTTTGGTGATATTGTTTCTTTATTTAAGTATTTTATTTTGGTAGTAAAATTAGAATTTACCATTTTTGGTAAATTTTCACTAATTCCGCATATCCGGCTATATAACCCGGCTTGTGGGTTACTTTTTGTCAGTTGTTGAATAATAAAGATTTCTTATTGATTCCTTTGGTTTTTCTCTTGCTTTATTCTCGATTTTTGTCTATTGATCCCAGCCTGCAGAATAATCGATATTCTGCCTGGCGTCACTTATTCATTTAGTAAGATTATTAATTTAGTATACTTATTCGAGTTGAGATTAAAAAAAAATTATTATTTAAATTAAATTATTAATTTATCAAAAATTCGTTGATCAAAGTTTTACTTTAATGCTTAAAATATTGGTCAAAAAATTATCACCTGCTAATTTGTACAATGGTCCCAACTTAAGTTCTTGGTGCAAAATCACATTGTCAACATTTTAGTGTGCAAATGGTAATTTCCATCCGTTTTGGCCGTACACCACATTGTCAACTTTTAAAAGGCAAACAAGATTAAACGACCCATTCTATTTTAAAATGGATGGTTATATTGTCACAACGGTTATTGTTATTATTATTATTATTATTATTATTATTATTGCTTGACTTTATAATTATATTAAAGTTTACAATATTTGCTAATTATCGTATTTAAATTTCAAACGTTTTTTTATGACATTCTTATCATTAACATTTTATTAATTAACATTTATTATCTCTCATAATGATTTCCATACAAAGAATTCTTTAATAGAGAATAAAAAGACTCATTTGGTCCTCATATATTTAAATTAATATATCCCTCTTCTATTAAAAGAGGCAATCCTTTGTTTACTGTTCATTTAGGACGTATTTTCCTTTTCCAATTTTATCCCTCATTTTTTCATAAGAAACAAAACAGGGGAGGCGGCTTATGTCCCTTCGCTAATATATTTTATTAATTCTCCCTGCCAATCCTCAGTGCACTATTACATATTTTATGTTCCCATTTTATCCTTCATTTATTGTTCACATTTAGTCAGTTTGATAAAGTATAATTATTAAATTGTATTTGTACAGGAAAAAAGGCACTAGATCCTTCTCTTAAAGGAGAGAATCCAAAAAAAAAAGGCGGAAAAATGAAATTCTTCCAGCCTCAATTGTTGACTTTCATGACAAAAAAAAAAAAAAACCAACAGAAAACTATTAATTGTAGGCGGTGAAACAAAAATGTGATGACTTTTGCGTATCACATTAACCATTGGCGGTCAAAATTGTAGGCGCCTTTTGATAGTTTCAAGAACTTTTGATTTTTTTGGGGTCGGTTAATTTTTGTAGTCGGCTGAAGAGATTAGTCTATTTATATGGGAGAACTAATGAAGAAAAATTTATTCAATTATCGAGAATTTGTTAACCTTTATTGCTGTTTACTGTAAGTATATCGAAAAATTTATTTTAGTTTCTATTAGATATTAGATATATATTTTGCATGTTTAGTATTTCATTAAATAAAAATACAATTGTGTTCCATGTTTAAGATTTTTGTAAGTAGTTGGTATAGTTAATTTTGTTTTTTTTATGTTTAGCGTGTAAATACCATTATGTTAATCTATAAATCATGAAAATATTTATTTTACTCCATTATGTTTTTCAGCTTGTACGACTAAGTTTTGAAGCTTTGATATTGCAGCATAACATAAACTTTGACGGTAAGTATTTATATGTAAAAGTTATTTTTGTTTATATTAGCATGTAAATACCATTATGTTAATCTATAAATCATGAAAATATTTATTTTACTCCATTATGTTTTCCATTATGGTTTTCACTTGTACGACTAAGTTTTGAAACTTTGATATTGCAGCAGAACATAAACTTTTACTATAAGTATTTATATGTAAAAGTTATTTTTGTTTATATTATTATTACTTTTGCATATTTAGTATTTCTTTAAAATAAATATAATTGTGTTCGATTTTTGTAAGTAGTTAGGTATAGTTAATATTGTTTGTGTAGATTTAGTATTTCTCTATATTTCACAATAATGTTTATATTATTATTACTTTATAATGTCTTTAAATAGTTAATTTTGTTTGTGTTTAGTATTTTTCTATGTTTCACAATAAATTCTGAATCGTATTAGGTTAATTTAATAAGTTTGTATTTTGTTTGTATAGATTTAGTATTTTTCTATGTTTCACAATAAATTCTGAATCATATTAGGTTATTTTAATAAGTTTGTTAACATATCATTTTAGTATTATTATTGGGGTGAGTATCTTCCATTACAATTAAAGAGTTGTGTGGAAACATTAAATTTTTACTAATTAAATTACAACAATTAATAATACTTACAAAAATTGAATGGGAAAGAAAATAATAAAAAAAAAATTAGGAGAAACGTCTCCCCGTTCGCGCACGGGGAGAATGAAACTCCCCGTGCGCGCACGGGGAGTGGTGTCTCCCGTGCGCGCACGGGGAGTTTGGATCTCCACGTGCGCGCACGAAACCCTTTTCTGAAGGAAAAAGGAAAAAAAAAAATTAAAATTAAAAATTTGACGTCTCCCCGTGCGCGCACGGGGAGACACCACTCCCCGTGGGCGCACGAAACCCTTTTCTGAAAGAAGAAAAAAACAAAAAAATAAAAAAAATTAAAAAATTTAAAATTTGACCGGCTCCCCGTGCGCGCACGGGGAGACGTCAATTTTTTTTTTTTCCCTTCCTTCCTTCCTTCCTTTAGAAAAGAGTTAAAAACCAAATTATAAATATAAATTCATTTATTAATAATTTAAGTCAAAATAATTAGAAAATATTCGATGTCGTACATACATAAAAACAAAATGCCCCATCGACCCGCGACATGACCGGGCAGAGGTCGATCCGTCGGGGGGCGTTGCCCCGAACCCCACGGGGCGCTGCCCTTCGACCCCCGCGTACCTGTCCGGGCTGGTCGATTCCCGTCGGGGCGTTGCCCCCGAGCCCCCACGAGGGGCGCTGCCCCCTCGACCCCCGCGACCTGACCGGGCAGGTCGATCCCCGTCGAGGGCGTTGTCCTTGAACCTCTAGATTGGTGTATCTCGTCCATTCGGTCAAAAAAATATGTAACTTATTTCATATACTTCGATTTTTAACTTTTATTATGATTATGATTTTCTTTTACTTGTTATATTTTTAATCATTCCTAATTCTTTATATATTAAATTTGTTTTCAATCTTCTTTTCAGTTGCAAGATATCATTCTCAAACTAAAAATATCATAATTTTTAACATCAATTGAATTGTGCTATTTTCAGGTACAATATTTTTTTTTATTCTTTTATAAATTTTGTAAACTTCAATTTGCAGTTAACCTTTGTATTTTTTTCTCTAAAATTTTTATTATAGTATTTACCATTTAACTATTATTAACAAATTGTGGACTCTAATTTATATTTATTGTTCTCTTCTATACAGTGTCCAATTATTTTTTCTGGTGGTTATAGTTTACTATAGTAGTGCACTCTATCTTAGGTACGTTTCTCTAACTAAACTATTTAGATTTTTGTTCATACTATTATATGTTTATATAGTATTATAGTTATTTATTTATTTATAATAACTTATAAATTTGTAATAAATTGTTGGTTCTCGAGTTTTCTTTGTGAATACTATTTTTTCTCTTTTTAAGGTATATTTTCAGTTATTGTTCACAAATTTTGATATTTTAAATTTTATTTTTACCCTACGTATGTATATTTTAACATATGTAAGATTATTTTTTTGTACAGTTATGGTTCAAGTTTAATTATTCCACAAAAATTGTTAGTATTGTAATAGACATTTTTGTACCATCTGGTGATGGAGAAGTTGATTCAACTATTCTACAACTTTATTTTATTTCAAAGTATAAAAATGTTGGTTACTTTGGACTCCAACTATTTGATATGGATATTTCGAGTGGTTTTGAAACAATGTCTCATCGCCAACAAGAAAATCAAAGGAATAGGTATCGACGAAAACGACTTCGAAGTGGTTGCAATGATCGTCGTAGGAGAATAGGTAATCCTCTATCATCTGAACATAATAATTTGAATGATGTACAAATGCAACAACCTATAATGAATCATGATTTTGAGGCTTCTACTTCAAACCAAGATATACCTCATATTTCCAATTTGACATTACCAAGTGGTTTTAATGTATTGAACATACCAACGACTGCATACATATTACCGACATGCAATAGTTGTAAATATTGTGGTGCAAGAAAAATTTATAGAGAAAGTAAAGGGTTTTGTTGTTCTGATGGGAAAGTACATATCTTTATGCCTGATCCACCCACTGAATTGTACAACTTGTTTACTTCTAAAGAATCCAAATATATGGCATTTAAAAAAATTGCACGAGGATATAATAACCACTTTGCTTTCATTTCATTTGGTGTCAAATACGATAAAGAGCTCTTTAAAGCATATCGAGGTATTTACACATTTAGTGTTCAAGGACAAGTATATCATTACGTAAACGAACTTATCCCACAGAACAATAAGCCTTCTTATATGCAGTTATATTTTTATAATACAAATAATGAGATTCAAAATCGTATGAAGATTTCAGAGAACTTTGATGAATGTACTTTAACTGTTCTAATTGAAATCTTGAAGGTAAATCCATATACTAGATTTTTCCGGTCTTTAACTAATATCACTAACTTACGAGATCATCAAATACATATAATATGCGATCCAGGACTTGATCAAAGAGTATTTAATACTCCTACCTCATCTGAAGTTGCTGCTATATGGGTCGAAAACGATGAAAATGCTAATATTTGCTTTCGTGACATTACCATATACGGTCATTCTGGTGATTCACATAGAGTTCATTATTACTATGGTTGCTATGATCCTTTGCAATATCCTCTACTTTTTCCATACGGAGAATCCGGTTGGCATGAAGGCATTGAGAGGTGTAGAAGGACTGAACATTTCTCTGAATTTGTTCAATTTCCTAATACAGTTACCTCTGCGCTGAATTTATTGAAAAGGAAAATCAAGATTTGTAAATTTATGTTATTGTACATTCACCTAACTTTTGCATCGTCAATGTTCTAATTGAATGATGACTTCTTTTCTGCAGTGCTTAATGGAATGAAGAAACGATCACAGGTTTTTTGTCGAGAATATTATTCATATAAATTGCAAATTAGGCCTTCATATAAGTCTATTTTACTTCACAGTGGTAGATTGTTCCAGCAATATGTTGTAGATATGTATGTGAAGATTGAAACTGCACGGTTAGACTATTTTCGTAACAACCAAAGTCAAATTCGAGCTGAACTTTATCAAGGTATTGTAGATAGCGTTCAAAATGGAGAAACAAGAGGGTACAAAATTGGAAGAAAAATTATTTTACCTCAATCTTTTACATGTGGACCTAGAGTTATGTTAAGGAGATATATGGATGCAATGGCTATTGTACAGCGTTATGGAAAACCGGACATCTTCTTGACTATAACATGTAATCCAAATTGGCCGGAGATTAAACAAGAGCTAAAACACAATGATGAGATTCAAAATCAACCTGATCTAATTGTGCGTATATTTAGAGCAAAACTAGAAAGAGTTGAAAAATGATTTATACAAAAAAAATATTCTAGGCCCAGTTGTTGCGTATATATATGTTATTTTGAATTTCAAAAAAGGGGACTTCCTCATCCACATCTATTGTTAATTTTTAAATACGGTCACAAAATTTGTTCTGCTCTAGATGTTGATAAGATAGTTTGCTGTGAAATTCCTAATGAAAATGAATATCCTTATCTTCATTCTGTTATTGTTAAACACAATATGCATGGCCCTTGTGAACATCTTAATCCAAAAAACGTATGTATGGAAGGAAACAATAGTTGTAAAAATAAATATCCTAGACATTATTGTAATTCTATTATATTCGGTGATAACTCATATCCTTTGTATAAATGTCGTGATAATGATATTTTTATTAAAGTTAGAGGTCAAATGTTAGACAATTGATGGGTTGTACCATATAATCCTTATTTGAGCGCAAAATTTGACTGCCACATTAATGTTGAAATATGTTCTTCTATTAAAGCTGTAAAATATTTGTACAAATACGTGTATAAAGGACATGATCGTATTCATTTTTCAGTTTCCACAAATGAAACAGAAAAAGAAACCGACGAAATCTCATCTTATCAATCTGCTAGATGGATATCTCCACCTAAAGCTATGTGGAGGATTTTCTCGTTTAATTTGGCGGAAATTTATCCAACTGTTTATTCTTTACAGCTTCATATCGAAAATCATCAACAAGTAAGATATAACAACGAAGATGATTTGTCTACTATTATTGACAATGAAAATACGAAAAGAACAATGTTGACAGAGTTTTTTGAGGTAAATAAAGCAAATGAATTTGCGCGTACATTGTTGTATCGAGATTTTCCAACCCATTTTGTTTGGAACTCAACTAAGAAAATTTGGACTCCCAGAAAAAAATACGTTGTTATAGGACGAATTGTCGCAACGAATCTATCTGAAGGAGAACGATATTTCCTACGCGTTCTTCTCAATCATATTCGAGGTCCAACATCATTTCATGATTTACGAACTTTGAACGGAGTAACTGTTAATACGTATCGAGAAGGAGCACTTTTATACAGTTTGTTAGGCGGAGACAATCATTGTGAAGAATGTCTGTCTGAAGCTATTATTTATAAAATTCCTACTTCTTTAAGACGTCTTTTTGCTACACTTCTTATGCTTTGCAACCCTGATCATCCAAAATTACTGTGGGATAAATTTAAAGTTTATATGATCGATGATTATGTATATGAAAATATACATTCAAGGGATGCTGAACTACGAGCTTTAGAAGACATCAATTCTATTTTAGAATCATCGGGTAAAAACATAAATGACTATGAAATAGTATCATTCAGTGTACATATAGGTGAAAATGAAAGGTTGAGAAGAATGGTTGCAGATGAGACAACAAATTTGAATATAGAAGGAGGCTAAGCCTATACATCAAGCTTAAATAATGAACAACAATTTGCGTATGATACAATTATGAAAAAGTAAATTCCAAATCAAGTGGGATCTATTTCATCGATGGTCCAGGAGGAACGGGCAAAACGTTTTTATATAAAGCTCTACTAGCAGGTGTAAGGTCTCAAAATTTAATTGCTTTAGCTACAGCATCTTCTGGAGTATCTGCGTCTCTTTTACCTGGATGTCGAACAGCTCATTCAAGATTTAATTCCTCTGGAAACAGTTGGTGAAGTTATCTGTTCTGTTAGTAAACAATCGGCTCTAGGGACTTTGTTAAAAATGTCTACATTAATACTTTGGGATGAAGCGCCTATGGTGAATCGTTGTGCCGTTGAAGCCGTCGATAAAATGCTCAGAGATATTACTGATTGTAATTTGTCTTTCGGTGGAAAAGTGGTCGTTCTAGGAGGAGATTTCAGACAAGTTTTACCAATGATACCGAGAGGAAAAAAAGAAGACATAATGAAAGCTAGCTTAGTCTTCTCTAACTTATGGCCTTCGTATTCACATCTACCGTTGGTTGAGAACATGCGAGCAAAATTGGATCCCACGTTTTCTGATTATTTGCTTATAATTGGAAATGGAACAGAGGAAGAACACAGTTGTAACTGCATTCAGCTTCCGAGCAATATAATTGTACCATTTGAGGATGAAATTACATCTCTGAAAATTTTGATAAATCGTGTTTTTCCAAATATAGAAGCATAT